>VXBX01001580.1:499079-519217 GCA_013400415.1 Scytalopus superciliaris
TTTTTTTTTTTTTTTTTTTTTTGTCTTCTTGGTTTTTTTAGTTTATGCTTTACTTATAATAGTGAAAAAGTTATAATATTACTAAGGCAGGATGAGGTGTTTGCACTTCTGTCCTAAGTGCTTCTGGAGTCCTTTAAGTGTGACTGGGATGAAGATAACGCAGCAACATGATGATCCAAGAAGCGAAGTTCCCAAGGGAAGTGAGAGTCAGTGTCACTGTTCATGAGCAGAGAATAGTCTGTGTTTGACTTAGAAAAACAAGAGGAAGAAGAAGAGGAAAGAAAGATACTATATTTTGCTGATATACAGCTTCTCTTTCATCATGGTGGGATGTTTAGGTGGGAATGATTACAATTGTCTCCCACCCAATCTGCATTTATTTCTGCAGGACTGTTCCATACATGAGACAAAGTGAGGAAATGTTGATTTACAAAACCATAGCTTGAAGTTTATCCACCATATGCCCAGGGAAGCATTTTAGAAATTTTTTTTCTTTTCTTTTTTTGGACAAGAACTACCATTTACACCAGATGTGATTTGGAACACACAACTGAACGAGAACATATACAGTCTTACATATAGTCCATTGTCTTCAGGTCAAATAGACAATTAGAGAAAAATAGTCTTGTGTACCACAACACAGGATAACCCCCCCACCCCCCACCCTTCTATACCACCTCAATCTTAACAACTGAAATCCAGGGGAAAAAAGAGTTTCCTTGTGGTGTGGCTTATAGTCCATTATCCAAACATTTGCATCTGAAATATCTGGCTGAGGCTGTTCCTAGCACCAACCCAACAGATGTAACCAAACATTACACATGGGCCAGGTCTCAGCACAGCCTCGTAGCACTGTAGCAGAGCAGCTCTTCCCAGCTGTCCTCTCGTGCCTTCCCAGTGAAGGTGGTGGGTGCAATAAAACACTGTGTTTCTTCTCCCTGAGTGCTATCCCACTCACCTTAATAAGAGAGAAGCAAAGTGGGACAAACTTTGACTGCTCTGCTGGTCCCAGTAGCTGCTTTAGGCAGCAGCATCTGCAAGGGAAGCCTAATGGAAGGACCAGGGCAAGGCAGATCACGAGTGTGACATCCATGAAGCTGATGCACACTTCTTTGAGGAATGGTGAGGCTCCTGTCCACTCACAGCACTGACATTTGCCCACAGGAAATCTTTGCCTTATTGTTTCCCACTGGGTTCTTCATTTCAAGAAAAATGAAAATGTCTCAAAATAGCAAGTGCCAGAAACATCACTGCCGTGTTTGCGACATTATCATGTTGTTAAGGAAACTGCTGAAGGTCCTTCATTCTCCCATGATTTATTTTGCAGTTAGATTAACCTTGTGAAACCTATTTATATCCAATAAGAACTCTATAGAGAAGAAAATCCAGTAATTTATTTAAGACAAAACCAAGCTGAGCAAATAAATATCTGGTGAGCACAAACTCTTTCTGTTTACAAGTTGTCTGCAAACAGATTACAGACCTGATACCTTCTCTGCCCAAAATTAATTTCCAAGTAATTTATAAGAGTAATATTAGGTTTATATTGTATGTATGTGTATAATATATATGCCCAGCTTGTTATAAATATACCATACTCAAGTGCTTGTGTGTTCTGTCTGGGTCTGTGCATCAGACAGCATACTTCAGTTTCCTGGCTGGATGAGAATCAGGCTTTTTGGAAGGATTTACATGAATGATAAATAATAGACCCTTCGGAAGAAGCCAGTGAACATTCCTGTCAGTATCTTAGCTTACTAGCGTATTTATGGAACATTTGATTACATAAGTATTATGGGCTTATTTTAAGTGAACATTAAATAAACCAAGTCACCACTCAGTATGAATATTTTTCCAGTTTCTATAATAGAGACCTTGTATAGTTTCCACTGGCATAGAGAACAAAGTGAAAATTGCTTTGAAGTTTTGCATTACTGCAAGTCTTAAGCATCATGGGTTGTGTCCTCCTGAGTCAAAGAAACAGCTTAAATTAATACTTCATAAAATAAAGAATTTTGGAATATATTTTTGACCTGCCTTGACACTTGGATGGTACTTTTGTGTTTCTCTTGGGGTTCCTGAGGCCACAGTTCTCTGATGAATGCTGATATTTCCAAGTGAAGGCCTTATTACTGATTGAAACAATCACATAATCTCAGACTGAAAATAGAATCACTAGAATTGACACCAGCCTGGTTTGAGTGCTCAGCTCCTTGGTCATAAATATGCAGTCATAAAGACATGGCCTGATGTTTGGAGCTGCTGAACACTAGTTCTCCTGCTAATTTGTTTATGGGCTGTAGGTGCTTGCTAAAAATCAGTGCTTAAGGTTTGTCCTAAGCTAAAGGAGATGAGGGGAATGGAGACATAGGGAAACTGAAAACACAAGCAACCACACATATCTCAACATAAAATGTTGTTTGACTGGGAAGGAGGAAGAAGAGCAAGAAGTAGCATCAACTGAAATGGTAATATTCAAGGGGAAATAGAAGTAATACAAATCATGCTGCCAAAGGTTTGGAAAAAATGTGCTTTTGCAAGCACAAAAAGAAAGGCTGGAATATAACACAATGTTCTGAACATGTTCAGGGGGTCATGGCTACTCCGTGACTCAATTCTGATGCTGCATGGAGCTGAAGAAAACCCAGATTTCATCTTCTGTCTGCCAGTGTGACCAAAGCAGAAAATGGCCAAAAAACAAAAAAAAACCCAACCCCCCGCTCCCCCTTCCTCAAACCACCCAATGAAAAAGAAAGTCAAGCACGGAAGAAGAATGAAGGAACATGAATTTTAAAGTTCCCAAAACAGCAAGATGAGACAAAATATCTTTCTTGGTTTGTGCAAAGCCTATACAAGGTGGATACCTAAAAAAAAGAGTTGAAGTTTGACAAATTGGCCATGGGTGATTTGTGCATCCCAGCTGTAAAGCTTTGTAAATAAAAAAGTTTTCAATGTGCTTTCAAAGGCCTCCAAGGATGCCACAGAACTACCAGCTGTCAAAACAGCATCCCCCTGCTTGTGCACAGCATAAACAAATGTTCTCGCACCTGACAAATTCAATTGCACAAGAGGAACCACCAGATGACCAGTGTGAAAAGAGAGGAAGAAGCAGACCTGCAAAAAGGAATAGGCATGTCTGTTAGATACAGATATACACCATGGAGAGATGAGAAATGTAACTTAAAAAACCCCACACCCTGACCTTCTACCATAGGAAAAATCCATTTGACTTCAGTGCATTTGTATTCTCTGTTGCTGCCTCCTGGTAGGAATGCAGAGGTTCAAATATTGAATTTTTCTTAAGCTTGTATTATTGGAATGGAATAAATGAAAATTGTGAATACTCTTGATGGACTAGTAGAGTTAAATTCAATCCTGGATTTAAAATCAACCAAATACCAAGAACTGCTCAAAGCTGTGATTTTCACTGAGGTTCTCATAAGTGCCATTATGTCAGAGAGCATGGTAGGATTTTTCAAAGCCAGGAGCAAATGCACTTCCATTTACTGTGGAAACAAGCTGTCAGGGAAGGTTTAGGCTGGATATTAGGAAAAGGTTCTTCATACAAAGGGTGGATGGGCACTGGAACAGGCTCGTCAGGGTAGTGGTCATAGCAGCAAACCCGACAGAGTTTGAGGAGCATTTGGACAATACTCGCAGGCATATGGTGTGATAAATAGGGATGGTCCTGTGCAGGGCTAGGAGCTGGACTTCAGTGATCCCTGTGGATCCCTTCCAACTCAGGATATTCTAGTCTAGTCTAGTCTAGTCTAGTCTAGTCTATTCTCTGAAGGGGGAGGGGATGAACAGTAGATAAGAATGCACAGAGTAGACAAATAAAAAACAAAACTGATTTTTTGTGATCATCTTGAAAACTACTGAGCACCTGGGCTCCTTAGACCAAGGAGTGCTCTGGGTGTCTGATACCTCAAAACAAGACATAAATTGACAGACAAATGCTGAAGCAGTGTTATCCAAACCTGCCTTCATCTGTGGTTGGAGTATTTTCTTTCATCTGCAATCTGCATGTTTCCAGGGAGATGAGGTGTAAGAGGATAGCACAGATTAGCTGGTCTAACAAGGATCTTGGCTAAGGATCAACACAAGAATGACTAATGCCAAGCACAAATTTTCTAGAGTTGCCACAGGCTTCAGTGTAAATACACAGAAGTTATGCATTTGAGTTGGGCAACTGCAGTTCAAAGCTCCCAGATCCTCACATAATGAATTTTTCTGACTTCTCTTTTGCAAGAACCAGCTTGGGTGATTGATTTCAAAATAAGGGTGCTATGATCCATGCTAGAGAAACCAGATATAAATGCCTTGCTGACACAGGTGCAAGGCAAGAAGTCAGCTTGTGAGAGATTGTGCAAACTGTTGCACTGTGGAAAATACAACTCAGTGTGGTTGGTGAGGGCACATGAAAAGAGAGTGAATATAAAAAAAGATTAAATAAGAGCATAATGCTATATATTGCACTTACACCTTGATAGAGCACAATGGCTCATGCTTGATATAGCTGTGACCTAAAAAGCCCTATTTTATTCTTAAAAGCTTAATCTTGAACTAGCTGCTCTCTGTAAACACAATCTTGCACTCAGATGTTAGTAATTCAGGGAAAAGAACAAGTTTTTACTACATAGATTGGTATTACTGCAGAGCCTATTGAGAGGAGGACACAAAATGCGACAGCTTCTGTCCAAGTGTTTTGACCTTCTGACCATTGCAAAGAGGAAAATGGGGACACAGAGAGAGAAATGAAAATAAGCATGGTCAGTGTTAAAATGTGTGTTGCTGAGATCCAGCCTGGAGTACTTTCACTTGGACCCACTGTGTGTCTAAAAGAGAATTCAGAGCATTACTCAAATACTATTAACCAAATAAATCTACTGCACAGAGAGTGATTCGTGGATATGTGTTAGAAACATTACTGTAAGAAAATAAATTTTAAAAAATGAGAAAACTGAGAAAATGCACCATTGACTCTGAAATTGCCTTTTTTTTTCAAATTCTTGTTGATAATGCTGCTTGGTGACATAACAGAATATTCATATTGATACAATAAAGATTTTTTAAATTTCATTGAAGGAGATTCTTTCAGGTTAATCTAATTCGTTACTGAGCTATAAATTTAGGTATTTCTCTTAAGCTGTGTATTCATTAGGTGTAGATACTTGCCAAGTGATTTATCAAGTTTGTTTTAACAGTACCTCATTCACATGGCAGGTGATCCTTCCAAACTCCAGAACTGTTGAAATGTAGCTTAATTTATGTATCTACCATCCCACAGAGTCAACATCAACTTCTTTGCCTCCTGGCCTTACTGATACTAGGCAGTAGCAGCCTTGAATTAAAACCTTTAGATATCCAGGGTATACATGTGAATGACAAAATAAAGGTGCTGGGGTGGGGATGGGGGAACTTCTGTGTTGCTTTCAGAAGAACATTATTTGTATGTTATTTGGAAATAGGAGAGTTTTTCTGGAATGTGTTTGCTGGATTTGAACAGTTTGTATTTCATCCCACCTCTAAATGTAAATGCATATAAATATGAATGAGGAGCTGCAGGCACCTAGTAGGCTATTAGATTTGGGGATGTTTAAATAATTGAGCTTCTTAAGTAGCATGAAACCCACGTGTAGCTTATAATGTTTGATCAATTTGAGTGAGCTGCCTTATGCAACAAAAGAACATTTTGATCCGTTCTTTTTGGGGTGCCAACATTGATTACAGTAGTGTGTTAATACAGTCTATGATGAAATACATGGCCTTGAAGAATAACCTTCATTTTTCATATGTAAAACAATACTGTAATTCTATAATTCTTAAAAGTCAATTACAAGGTCTTTTGTTCAATATTACTTCCAGAAAGTTTTGGATTATAAAATTATGGAGTATGTTATTGTCTGGTAACAGGACATATGAAGGGCAGACACATTTCTGAACCTTCATAAAGAATGAACAAGATCTTTAAGCAACTACTTGCAGACTCTAATCACTTTTTAAAGTCCATCTCCTCTATTGAACTTCACTGGCAGCTTGTCATGTGGAAAGTATACTAGTAAACACTAAATGGTGTCTAAACAGACATGGGCAATTGTTTATAATAAAAGATTTTTGAGGTGGTGAGGGTGGTATGGATGGTTTGAAAGCAGTCAGTGAAGAGGACAGACTCCTCCTGAAGATAAGTATCTAATAGCAACTCTGTCCTCCCTTTCTCAGTTCCTGAGCTTGATTTCAGGGCATCCCTAAGCAGCTTTGTCAGTAGGTTAGCACTGGCATCCCTGCAATGATATGTGTAGGCTTAAAATAGCTGTTCCTAAGGTGCATGTGAAATAAAATTTCTGAAAGGAAAATTATAAGCTAAATATACTCTACAAGACTCCAGAGAACAAGGTTTAAATAAGCTGCATGAATGTGAAGATTTCACTCTGTCCACTTATTACATCAAAATTCTTAAAACTATTTATTTGAAGAGGCCAGCCCTGTGATATTTATGTGTCTGAGTTAGAGCACTGAATAGTGCTTCCATTTTTAAATCATACAAGTTGCTGATCAAATGGTTAATACACCAGCATGATTTTTCACGCCCTAAATGCCATCAACAAAACAGTGAGCTACTAATCATTTAGATAAAGTGGATTCATAAACTTGGGTTATATGTTGTATATCTTCATTCAGAAACCAAGTCTGCTACTAATCTTAATTATTTCTTCTGCAGTTTTATGTCACAGATGGCTCTTATTAAATTTATTTTCCTTTAGAGCTTACATGGTAAAGATGCTGATACAAAATGAGGTTTAACATGAATAAATATTGTACTTCTGTGATATATCTTGAGATACTTCGTCTCTGACACCATGTTGATGTTGAGTGGTGAAATGGAAAAGTGTCACGGTCAGTTGGTGGACACTTTCAGAGATCCTGTTTTAGAATGTAAAAGCTTTCTAGTGGTTTCTAGCTCCTTGCAAAGTATACCTAATGAGCCATTAAATGAGGCAGAGTGTAATGCAATACACATATGTGATTTTTTCAGGTGGGAGTGTACTTCATTTGCATTTTTAGAAGTCTAAAAATGGAAAATTATCATGTCCTGTAGCTGCAGTAACCTGCAATGCTGAGGGCTGCCAACAGAAAACCTGGTGCTCAGGGTCTAATCCTGCCTTCATATCATGGCACACCCACAGCAGGCCAAGTCAAGAGGGGAGAAATCCTGATCCCAATAAAGTTGATGTTGATTTTTCCATTAAGTCTACGAAGATAAGAGTAAACCTCAGGAAAGTAAAATGTGGCTGCTGCTACACTGATAGCTTTTGTTTCTTAGTCTTTGAAGTTTTCTGTTCTTGTTTTTCTCCATATCTTATCAGAGGTTTCAGGATTATCTTTAACACTCATTTGATCAGACTCCTACATTCTAGCTGATTTCAGGTCAAAATGTCAGAAAAAATAAAAAATTCTACTTCTGTCAATGCAAGAAAATTGCTTTTGATTTCATGGACTGTCTTGTACCTTTAAACTCTGGATTAACTATGTAGTATAGAGAGTAGAAATGTCTAAGAATAGGAGAATCATACCAAAGTAGAAAGGCTTGCGCTCAACCACTGCTCCTCAAAGGACTATTTTTTTTTTCTAAGGTGTGTTTTCACTGGATGTGGAAAGCAGCATTTTACTGAGCTACAGCATGAGCCTACACTTAAAGCATGAAGACCAGAAACTACATGCCAACCTGGATACTACAAAAAGAACAGTGAGAAAAAGAAGTGTATACAGCTGGCAGAAGCTGGCAGCAAAACAGATAACCCAGCATGCTCTGCCTGAGAAATGGTTTCTCTGAGGATGCCTGACAGAGGTGGAAGTAGCACAACAGGGGCTGTGTAACCTCAAACAAGTGTGGGAAGAAGGACAAATATTCATATGGGTATAAATTAGGCTAGTCAAGGTCTGTTTTCTCAGTTCTTCTGTGATGCAGAGGTGATACTGACCCCCTGGAAGGCCAGCATAGATTGCTGTTGGCCTTTGAAAGGCAAAGTTAACAGTGCCTGTTTGTGATCAGGCTGCGATAGCAAACCAAATGATAAAAATTAATCTAGAAAACGGAATGCAGAGATGAAAAACAATTGGATGAAGGATGACCACACTTGTTGGAGTGGCACAGAATCCTGCTTTGGAGCAGGCTAATGTGCTGCTCAGTTGTCCTTGTGGGATGTTGTCCTCTGTGTGGAGGGGATAGAGAGAAAGAGAGAGAGAGAGAGACAGACACTGCAGTTTGCTACACCATCCAATGTATGGCAGGAATCCAGAGTGTCCCTTTGAAAAATGCCACTTCAAACCCTGTATTCCTTTCTTCTTTACCTGCTTTTCACGTGCAGTTGTTTGCAGCTCTATGAGGAGATAAAATCTAGTAACTTCATGTAGGTCTTCGACTCGCTTTTTTGAAGCCATGATACTGGTTGTTGGTTTGTGTGGTTGGGATCTGAAAAACATCATTGTGTTGAATCTGGGATTAACAAGCTTTTAATATGGATTTTAAATACATTAATTATATCTATATTTTATTATAAAAGTCAGCTATTTGTAATTTAGACTTTTCTTATGTTAATAGTGATAGGAGATTGGTAAGTTTTTTACATATAAGTACTTACCATAATAGAACATTATGACTTTTATTAAAGAAATTTATGATTACCTGTTAAGCTGTTTCTGAGGTGCATTATACATATATATCATATGAGGCACAGTAGGGTATTTATAAACTACATAAACCATTCTGCATCAAGTGGCAATTTTTGCTTGCAGTTGTGAGCAAGGGAGGCATGCTATTTGCTACACTGTAAAACCTACTCTGTGAGGGATTATAAAAAGTTTTTGTTTAACTATTAGAAATGAATAATTTCTTTTTAAAACTGAATTTATTGGATAACTGGTCTGTCCTACTTGCAGACTATTCTAAACCACTAGGGATGACAGAGAAATGCTTGCTTAATTGAATGGATGATATAGCTGCTCTGCTACATCTAGGTAGTCATTCATAGTTCTTAACTAATAATCAAGTCTTTTGGAGAGTAACTGACTTACAGTATTACTGACTAGCAGCAAAAATTCATCAGAAATTGTCCATTGTAAAAATCAATTGTTTGCAGTCCAGGTAATTGTCTTATGCATTATTGCCCATGTAATGGAGCTATACCAGTGTTCAACTCTCTGCTTATTTTGACTAGTTCATTTTTGGCTCTGTGGCTAAATATATTTAAATAGAACATGAATCAGATTCTCATAACTTGGCACTGTTTAGTTCTGAGGAAATGTATGTTAAACTGATTTGGTGTAAGCAAAACTGCATTTTGTATTTACTGTTGGTAAAATGCAATATGAAGGATACTGGAAAGAGCTTTATAACCACTTGGGGTTTCCATAAAATGTTTCTGTGCTTTAGATTCTCGGTCTCTCAGCCTGCCCTTATATATACATTCCAGAGCACATTTGATACGAATTTCTCTCTCCTGTAAATATCTGAGATAAGTGTCAGAATCAGTTCAAGTTTTGGTGACTGTTTATAAATTATTCTGTGGTTCTGGATAGCAGGCTGCTTTTATTTAGTTACTTATTTTCTTTTAAAAATATTTGAGTCAGTAAAAACAAACATGGTAAAAGGTGCAGTATTAGGGAGAAACATTAGATTCTCCCCGTACAAACAAACTTTCTCAGGATTGTGGTCTCTGAATCAAAAGTGGTCCCCAGGGACTTTCTCAGCTGAATCTGTGCTGACAGCTCTCTGTCATATGTTAGGTGGAAACAATCCATCCAGAAAGCTAACGCCACTTCAACCCTACATGAGAAGAGAACAGTGTTAACAAGACAGCAGGAAATGTGACAGCCGGTGACTTGATGATATGAAATGGGGGAGGTTGTCAGCAAGAGTGGCTGGAGCTGGGCACAAAACTTTCTCGGAGATGATGGCTAAGATCTGTTGCTCTATTGAAACAAGCCTTTCAAGGATGCCCTTTGATTTGGATAAAGTTTCAAAGGAGACTAAGCTGGATGGTGGCAAAATCTGACTACCTTTATGCCAGCTTGACTGTGTCTGGTTTTCTTTTGGCGACCTCAGGCTTCCCAGATCCAGGACTCTGAGAGAGGCTCTGTGGAATAGCCTTAGAGATAGAGTGAAACTCTCCCAATTTAGGACCCTGGTGCACCCAGACAGCTGACCTGCTTTGGGTTTGGGGTGTCTTTGTAATTTGAAAATGCTTCCTTGCTGTGCAACTGCAACTGCAATTTGGAACTAAACCAAATACCAAAATATTTTGTGAAACTATTTCCTTCTTTGTTGCGGCCCTATTTCTAAATCTGTTATGATACACAGGCAACAGAGGCAAGCATTCACTTGCAGTCACCACTGACATGAGGTGTTTAGAGGTTGTGAACGCCCCATCACCACTGGAAGTGTACAAGATCAGGTCAGACAGGGCAAACTAACCTAGGAAAAGGTGTCCCTGCCCATGGCAGAGGGCCCAGAACTAGATGATCCTTAAAGACCCCTTCCAACCCAAACAAGTCTATAACACCATGTCAGGAGATGAGAATAAAATTCAACATCTGTGAATGAGGCTGTGAGCCTGGACTCACATTTGTTGTTGTGGAGGAAAGCTCCTCGTTTCTTTTTGTGTGTCTCTACATTCATGAAAAAGTGCAACAGGACTGAGGTACAGGGGAAGCAGGGCAGAGATGCAGATCTCTGTGTCATTTTATATGCATCAGCACCACGAGACATGGCAGCTGTAAGTGTACAGCACCTGCAGGAGCAGGACAATACTTATGTTGTGTCTGGATACCTGCTCTTGCCAGGGCCCCACAGCAGCAGCTGCACAGAAGAGCTTGTGCTCATCCCCACCTTGCAGATTTTTGCTGAGACCGTTTGGGAAGTCACAGGGGGAAGATAAAGATAAAAGTCAATCACGTCATTGTCACTCAGAAACAAGTCCTTTTAGTAGCTGGAAAAACACCTATAAAATGCAGAAAACCCCAGAGGTTTGTATCTCCCTGATTCAGATAGTGCCTCAGAAAAGATGTGCTACATGTGTAGGTTAAGTTGTTTACCTTCCTCTAAGAAAGGTCAATAAAGAAAAAGTCTCAAAACTATTGTATTAATGGCATCTGGTGAAGGGAATGACACCTGCCTGCCTTCCTGTTGGATGGAAAGTTAGCAGCCTACCTTCTTAGAGAAGTGCAGGCATTGGGTCGCACAAGGCTCTGTGTGTTTGCTCGGTACAATTTCAGAGGCTTTCCTCACCCAGAACATGGCTGTGAGTAGATGATTCTTGCTTTGAAAGTTATGAACCAGATCTTCTGTCTTCAAAGTCAAATTACTTTTAGTACAAGTGTCAACAGTACACACATACTATCATAATCAAAATTAACCAGGATGAATCAGTAACTTAGTTTTCCTATAAATCATGTCCACATATGGTCTGGAGGCTTTTTTCCATTATCTTGGTTACTTATAAATGAAAATAGTGTTGTACGTGCCTGCTGCTAATTCTAGCCACTGCTCTATCAGGATTAGTTCTGAATTTTTCATTGTAGCTTTTATGGTAACACACAGCTAATAATTTGGAAAAGTGCTCAGAAATGTTCATTTCAGGTTAGCCAGAGGTTGTTTCATTACTGTGAAACTAGAACTGGAGCCCCAAGCTCCTAAATCTGATGGGATTTTTATGATGGACTGTTGAATCTGAGTGCTTGGTTTTTAGAGGCATGAGTTCAAGAGGATTTTATGATGTATGATTTTTTTTCCCTTCCTCTGGATGTTGATGTGCTCCCATTTAATTTTTTTTCAAGGCCTAGTCTAAAAATCAGTTCTTGGGGTTCTAAAACTCAACCTGAATGTCCCAATAAAATGTTAAACAGCTTCTTTGTGGTTTTCTTAAAACCACTACCACTAAATCTAGCTTTTAGAGGTAACAAGTACTGGCATTCCAGTGGTGTGGAGTTCAGATTGGTTTTGTTCCCCCCAGCAGATGGACAGAAGTCAAGGTGAAAGTTCTGACCACATCACACTCAGTGCCCAGGACATATCTGCCTCTGATGCAGAAAGGATTTTGTTCTGAGCAATGTCACCCCTGGTTTCCAGAAGCATTAAACTCATGCTTACACAACTCTCTGGATCAATGTGATTATGTGTGCCCCGCAGTGACCACTTTCCTCCGCAGCCTACAGTGAGCCTTAGTTCTAAGAGGACAATGCAATGATGGCATTACATGACAATCCCAGCTGTCTCAGTCAGGGTCTTGCATGCTTTCCTCCACATGAAATCATGAGATAATACCTTCTTTTTCACACCATTGCAGCCATGTGAGGCCAGACTCCTTTGTCTTTTTATCCTGCCTGGAGACTGGTCAGTGTTCCCTAGGGAAGGGATTACAGGAATTTGCAGTGGTTTTGGGGCGGCAGTTCTTTTGGTTTGGGCTGATGACTTCACCAGCATGAGATGATCGGATTGGAGGAAAGGAAATTCAAAATCCCTCCAAACTGATGTTGTGTGCTGGAGGGGAGCCACAGGAACGGCCACCAAAAGACAAGCAGGGTTTATGAAATAGCAACTTGGTTTCAGAGCTAAAATGAGAGGTTGTAAAGAACAGGTGGCTGCAGCAAATCTATTCCTTCCTGAGGGGAGGATGCTGCTGAATCTCCTCTCATTGTGAGAAGGAAGGAGAACCACAAACCTGTGCCAGAGGAGTGGGTGAGAAAATCAGGGAGGAAAAAAATTACAAGCAAAAAGTCAACAAAATGAGCAGGATCTTGGCCAGCCTCTCCAAGGCAGATGGCACTGCTGGTTGTAACAGCTGCAACTGAAAATCCAGGAGACAACAGGGGTGACTGACAAATATTTAAAGATTACTACCAGCTGTTTAGTCCAAACCATATCTCATTCTCTGCTGGGTAGAGAAAGCTTTGTACTGGAATTGCTTTACCTTCTCTTCATCATTGGATGGCAAAGATTATATTTAAACATCATTAGCAAGATCAAGCTCCTGAATACCAGCAATGTCTTATCCTGCACTAAGATCCTTAAGCCTGAGAGACTCAGAGCCTCCTGTTTTTGCAGTAAGACAGGTGAGACACTGTGCCTTGCTCCTTCATCTGTCTCTGCAGCCTGCTGGTTTCTCCATGGGCAGAGGAGTTGTGGCTCTTGGACAGGTTGCGGGGGGAGAAAGAAGAGTTCCTGTGTGACAGGCAGTGCTCTTTCACATTATGGTCTGGTCCCTGCTCCCTTGCTTGCTCTGTTTGCTTACCAAACACAGCTAACACTGCAGTTCTGTCCTTTGGAAACTGTGGAGCCCTCGCCTTTCATCTTTGCTGCATCTTCTTCTACATGTTGCTTGCCCAACAAACATGGCCAGAGCCACCTGGCTGTTCCTCTGCCCCTTGTAGGTGTTCAGCTTGCTAATGGAGCTGGGCTATTCTCAGCAAGGAAGTACAGCTCTGTACCTGCTCTTACTAGGCACTTTTCTGTGCTGACAAATTTGGCTTCAGCCTCTGGTACTTCTCCTCCCCTAGGAACAGTTTGTTTTTATTCACAGCTGGAAATGGAAGTGTAACCACCATGCTTGAGGTACCCATTCTAAATGTGAACGACTCTTCACCCAAAGGAGTGCTCAGAAATGTATTGTTTTCCACTCACAGACTCTTGGCAAGAGTGAGACTTTGTCAAATTTCTTCTGGGTCCCCACTTGATTCTTAAACATTAGAAAAATGGATCAATATTGGGAGTCTGTCTTCCCTTTTAGTCTTGTTGTGATGCTGTTTCACCTGAGACTTCACAAAAATACTTGGAATGAGTTAGAGAGGCAAACAATTGAATTTTTATGAATCTGCAGGTGACTGATGAGAAGGAATGGAGAACACTGAAAAAAAACTTTCTTTTTAAAAAAAAAAAAACAAAAACGGTTACCATCAGAACTGCTTACAGCTAGAAGTGATGACTAAATACATTGGGATCATTGAATTCACCCATCTGAATCCTAATAAGAACATAAAAGCACAAAGGGATGTTGGAGGACATGGCTGGTCACGGCAGGGGAAAAGAAGATGCTGCGGTCTGCCAAGGTGAACGATGTTAGGACAAGATTATCTTTCCTGTCATGTACTTGCCAAACTGCAGCTTTTACTTGGGCTGGTGCTTTGGGTTTGGTGTTATTGTTTCTCCCCCCACACACAATGAAGCGAAACTTTAAGATGAAGAAAATGGGTAAGGAAATTATGCAGATAAACCAAGTGATTGGTTATACCTCTGAAATATTCTGGAGTCTAGGCTTGCCAAATTTCATCTTGAGCAGCAGAAAAAGAATTTTCCTGCCTGACCATCCTACTCTGGCAGTGCAAGAGCAGTGGGAAGCTGAGCTGGCCACTCTGCTGCTGGTCCAAGAGGTGGGTGGGAAGGCAGCTGCTCTGGGGCTGTTTCCATGGGCTTCAGGGTGGCATTACTGAAGCCATGCCCTTAGCAGGGGTGCAAGAAGCTGTGCGTAGAAAGGTGAGAGCATGGAGGGAGTCCAGCCCCACATGAACACCAGTGCCATTGCAGCTTGCAATTGCAAAGCACACATCTGTTCACAGGAGACTCCATCACACAGGCAGATCAAAATGTATATTGTGCTTGGCAATTATATTGATCTGTGAACTGCATTCATTTAAGTATGAAAAATTATGCCCAAGTCTCTTTAGCCTCTTTCTCTCTTAAAGAAGTATTGCTGACAGGATTTTTCTTAAGCGGAGCCATAACTAAATTTGCTGCAATCATCTGATTAAGGCTATCATGGCTTCTGTGCTTAATTATATTGCAGAGAAGCACGAATACGGCAGGGTGCCTAAACTGATCTTTCCCCAGATGTGGGCATTTAGTGCTCTGTGCAGATACCTGCTCCTGTATTTGGTGGTTTTCTCATGTCTGTAGTTCCTGTACAGGTTGCACCCTATAAATGCTCTGCTTTCTTAAAATTTTATTTACTGTGTTCTTTCAGCTTCTCCTAGAAAGAAATTAGTTGGAAAATTTCAGCTGGATCATTTTATGTCAGGTTTTTAAAAAGCAAAATTATTCAAAAAATATGGGTTCAGTGGCATGTAGAAAGGCAACAAAGATTTTTGTTGAAGAGGTTGACATAGGTGACATGAAAGGTTTCAGGGTTTATTTTATTTTAAATTGACAATGTTCAGGAAAAAAAATAAAGCAAATATTTCAGTGAGCCTAGGTATTCTTTCCCCTCAGTTTTGTGTGATTATTTTATCTCCCCTTTAAAATTTCTCATTGCAACTTTTGCAGGGCATTTATTCAGAGAGTGGCATAGTCAGTTTCCAAGCAACTTCATCACGTCCTTATGGCATTAACTTATGAGGCATTTCTCAGTTACTTTCATAAACAGTACTGGGACAGAGGCATGACTCCAAGAGCATATGTGTGTGGCTACTCTAATAGTGTGATACAGCTATAGGGTGACTCTTAAATAATGGCTTCCATCATAGCTAATGCATACCCAGTGGAGTTCCCAAAATCCTGGAGATCTTTGCATACCCAGCATGATAAGATGCCACTTGGACCTCCTGCAAATTCTATGGAGTTGGCTGCCTGTGAAGCAGCTGTGTTCAGGAGAGAGAAAAAGAAGAGAGATGGTGGGCTCAGAGCTGCTCTAAGAGTTGGTCTTCCAGAGCCTGTTTTGCTGTGATTGAGTTCACACCACTATGTGAAAATTAGATCTAGTATATATTTTTGTAGTAACTACTTAATGAGCAAATACATAAAAAATCCAAGATTTTCCTTCAGATGATTTAGACAATTCAAAACAGCAAAATAACATTTTTCCCATTCTTTCTTACCAAAGACTGATTCTATCACTTCTTCCATACATTCTGTATTTGGGATTGCATTTTGAAAATGGACAGTCTGGACAATCTTTGAAGTCTACCCCTGTAGCTAGAGAAAAAGATGGAAAAAAGTTAATGCTTTTGAAGACTAAATATGTCCTCCCTAGAGTATTCCTCAAACCCTAGGATTCATTTCATCTGATTCCGTGTGGCAAAATGCAGATTTTTTTTTTTCCCCCTGAATCATGCATTTCTGTGTCATGCCATGCTGATCTGTCATGAACTGGACTATGCAATGCCGTTCCTTCTCAGCTGTTGTGTTTTCTGCATCCTGCTCCCTTGTTTGGAGGTGCTTAATAAAGTCAGCCACTGCCATGCTGTGATCAGCACCCAGCTCTTGGATAGACATTTGTATGCCATCTTCATCCTTTTCTGTCAGAGCTACACGTCTGGTGGATGATAGGTGGGAAAGCTAATGGTAAAGGTACTAACAAAATGAAGAGAAAAGATTAAACAGGTGTTTACTGTCACTCCTTGCAGGTTTCAGAAATACCAGAAGAAATGACACCTACTTAAACACTGATTCCACAAATTGTCACTGATCAGAAGGTAGATTACATATATTTTGCAAATAAAATTTTACTTGGCATGATGCAACATTTGGATTGATAGGGATTTCTAAATATACATCTGGTTCTCAACCTTTCTCTGAAAGCCTGTACTCTCTTTTAAAACACAAACATCTCTCTCTAGCCTCACTAAAGATTTATTTAATATTGAGATAAAAAGCTCTCATAGAGAACTCGTTTGTTGCTGGCCATGGTCAAAGACACGTTTTTTATTTTGGAAATCTGATGACTAAAATCAAACCAACAATTCAGAGAAGAATAGCAAAATGATGATTGAGGCTTGGCAGGATTATTTTTGTGGAAAACATAGAACTGGGAGATTTTGTTGGTTAAGTGATGACTACCAGAGGTAAAAGGAGGGCATGCAGCCAATCTACAAACTTCAAGGGAGTACCAGGGCATAGAAATACCTCTTTATATGTTAAATTAAGAATTCCTGTAAGTAGTAGGAAATTTAAGCAGTGGGAAGCCTTATGAAATCTGAAAGTACAAAACCTTAGGTGAATACATCCCTCCCCTGAAAATAAAAATCTTTGTAAAAGAGCACACAATTAGTGGCTTATCTGAAGAAAATGCTACTCATTCTCCTATTTACTGCAGTTATGGTGAGAGCAGTCAGCAAAATGCCAAGGTGCAAGCCTGCATCTTTGTGTGGTTGGAAGGCTCACAGAGCCCATTGACAGCACCACAAACTGCTCAAGGCTTGACAAGGCATTGCCAGGAATGCTCTTATTCCCATCTTTTCTGTGAGTTTCAGTGCTGGTGGTGTCTTTAATCAC
Organism: Scytalopus superciliaris; assembly: GCA_013400415.1. NCBI lineage: Eukaryota > Metazoa > Chordata > Aves > Passeriformes > Rhinocryptidae > Scytalopus > Scytalopus superciliaris. The sequence continues at coordinate 516,340 of VXBX01001580.1, forward strand.
ATCCCTGGGTTCCATGTGTTACCTGAAAGCTGCAGACAGGGTTACCTTGTGTCTCAGTCTCACTGGTGGCTAAGCTGACGTGATGTGCTGTGTGTGTTAGCAGTTCCTCATTGCACTCTGGAATTATGGGTGGAGACCAGAAATCAATTCCTTATTGTACTGTGTTGGCTATTGACTGGGGGGAGAAAAGCCAGGACTCCTTCCATTCATTGTTCCTTTTATCTTGGACTGCTTTCAAGTAGATCTAGCAGGTTTTATGGGGACCTGAAAAGAAACTTTCTTTTAAAAAAATAATTGTTTTGAGTACCCCAAAATATTTAGGGTTCTTTACAACTACAAAGGAAATAAAACCAAAGTACTAGTATGCCTTTTGACTTTCTCTGACATTGTCTTTTCCCCCGTAATGTCATCTTTCTGTTTCACTGTCTTGGATTTATTTAGGTGATCACGTCAATGATGTTATATATATTTGTTGCTTCTATTTGCTTTTCATCCTCTCCTTTTCTGGTCTCTGCATGAACTTGCAGCAGCATTGCCTGGAAAGCCTGGTGACAGGGCCAATTCTGTTTTAAATGAAAGGCAAAATCATGTTAGGCAATGGAGTTACGCCAGGAGAGACCTTGGCCTGCTGTCCTGATATTGCTAAAAACCAGCTGCTGCTGACATCACTCTGTAACTGCTGATTCTCACATCTGGAGGGACAAGAGGATGATCCCAATGCAGAAACCTTCCTGAACCTTAGGGGAGAAGTGTGGTAACCATGTCCTTCTGCTGGGGAAACATTGCAGTGTATATCTATCCCCAGCACAGGAGACCTGACATGCCTGCTGTGCTATGGCTCCAGCTGTGATTTTACACAGCATTTAGAATGCCCTCCCATGGCTTTATAAAAACATCACATTATTTTTGTGGTACAATAATTCAGGGACCTAAACATGACAGCTTTGCTGTGCTGTGTCACTTCCATGGCTAACTATCATCCTGAAATTCCAGTTAAGGCACAAGGGTATTACTAAAAAAACCACTTTACTTTAGAATGAGTTTTAATTATGATTTTACGTTAAATTAACTTGCTTCTTCAATACAGCAACGAAATGGGAATTGTTTTTGTTTTCCTGTGTCATTAACCTGGAACATAATTTAAAATAGAATGTACCTAGATAAAGATTGAAAATATAATATATGCACTGATTAAATCTCTAGTCTAAGGAGCTCCATCTCAGACCATTGGTTCAGCACTTTTTTCATACATTTCAAACATGAAAGAAATCAAATCAAGTCTGTTTTATGGAAGCTCTACCTTGACAAGTTTAAGAGGGAGAATTTTGGTTACAGTTAACCTAAAACTGTACTTACATATTTTGTTACTTCAAGACTGATTTAATTTTATATAGCTCAAATTTTAGAATTTATTTCTAAAGAATTTGTTTTAAAAATTGTATTCCAAACTAATTTTCAGTTGTAAAACATCCCAAAAAATTTACCATTATATTGGCAATTAAAATTTTGAAAGTATTCAGGTTTTGCTAAAAGGATAATGGTATTTGTAACTATGAAGTGTGTACCAAATGTAAAATAAAAATGGTTTTGAAAGCAGATTTTGGACAAATATTATTTTAGATTTTTTTTTTTAAACAAAGTTTCTTCATTTAAAATAAAATTACCTGCATGTTTACCAACAGTATTTTTTTGTTAAAACTAAATATTTTAGTTTCATTTTAAACTTTTATTTTATTTTATAAATAATGAAACCTCTTTTGATAAAAGATTGTTTTTTGACATTTCTTAGGATTTCTCTTCACAAATTATCAGGGTATATAATGTCATATTTAATATGCAATTTTAAATGCTTTTAATGCTTTTTCAATTTTCTTTTCAACATAAATGACCTTTCATTTATGTTTGAATGCAATGCAGAGTGAAAAAACCAAGCCAAAACCTTTTAGTCATTTTACAAGGAAGATAAAATAATTACAATTGATTGTAATGCAACGTTTTCTTCAACTGGACCAATTTTTTTTTGTCCAGCTCTTCAATTTTTTCTTTCTGATCTAGCACGCATGCTGATTCTCAAAGGAACAGCTGTCCTTGATTAGATCAAGCTGTGCTTCTGATGTTTTAAAATCTCCTAAAACTGCAGTTCACAGTTCCAAACAAACACTTATTCCATCTTTTCTCCCATATGACCCCTAAGCAGAGCAGTATTATTTCTAAAGTTCTCAGTGTAACCTGATGCAATTATTCTTCAGAATCACAATTTTTAACTTTTGGAAGGCTCTTTTTTTTTTTTGGTCATGTGCTTCCAAACCTACAGGGTAGGAGTTTCCACTTGCAGGACAATGAATTACCATGTAAAAGCCATTTTCTCATAAGGCTTTCATTCTCCAGAGCCATGTCAGTGCCCATACATGTAAAGAACAGAGTTATCTTTTCTTGAGCTCTGTTATCAGTACAGCTCTTCACTGCCATAGGTTCAGCTGGGACATTCAGTCTTGGATAATGTCACAGCTTCATTAAAAATCCTGTAAGCTTGACCCTGATAAAGTCCAATTTTTTAATAAAACATATATGTATATATCAACAAATATGAACTACATTTAAATTTCCAGCATTTCATAATCTTATCTTTTTCTGCACAAAGTGAATTCTCTCCATGGCTTTAGTGAACACCATTTAGCCCACTTTGCATTTGACTGTGCTGAAGTCACAAATCTTCCCCTGCAGAATTCAATTGGATTGTGGCCACTGTTTCTGGTGGCAAAGGGACTAATGCTAAGCAGATAGAGTCATTACAGCAAAATTTACTTGTGATAATACAGAGTCATTATGTTTCCCTTTGTTTTTTATTTCCCCTCCCCCCCCCTTTTTTTTGCCCCCC
>VXBX01001580.1:519639-571639 GCA_013400415.1 Scytalopus superciliaris
TGGTTTTTTGTAATTTTATGGCATGTAATAACTGTAAAATAGCATGGCTTTATTTGATCCATGTCAGAAGACGTTTTTTCCTCTGTTTCTCAAAGGTACCTGTGGTACAGACAGAATGAAAGCAAAAAAATCAGCCAGCATATTTTTATTAGTTACAGTGTCAAGGAATAAGCCAGTTATTAATGGTATTTTTTCTGGTCATGGAATTAAATCCTATTTTAATCTAAGAGTAGAGAAGGAAAATTAATACTGTTTGTTCTGAAATATGGCACTGCTCTCTACATGGCTGAGAACAGACTGGAAATTTTCTCTTTCTGAAAAATAGTTTGCTTACTACATATTATCAATATGAATTCAATTTGCAGAGTAACTGTAGTCCCAGAACAGTACAATCTCAAAAATAATAGCTTTCTGCTTTCCCCTTGCCAATCTCCACCCTGGCTCGTGCCAGTGCATTACAATGTGTGGAGCAAAGCTGCCTCCTCACCGTACCAGCACGGAACACTTCACCTATAAATCACGAAGGCACAGTCCGTACTGTCTTATCTCCTCTCTGACCTGGGTGCTGCTCTGACCACAAGAGACTGTAATTTACTGTCTGTCACACAAGTGCAAAAGAGGTTGTGTGATACCCCCTAGGCTTAACACCCAAACATGTTCAGGTGGGTCCAAGTCATAGACTGACCTTATGGGCTACTTGCCAGTTCCTGTGAATGAGGGTGATTACAGGAGAGGGTCAGACACCAAGTGAGCTCCTGCAGCATCAGGTCCTGTGCCTTTAGTCAGAGAACAACTAGCATGAGAGTGGGGTGAGATATGTGATCAGTGTCCTGGAAACCTCTCTAGCTTGTGAGGTATGGTACAGAACTTTGGATTCCTGGGATGGGTTTAGAGAAGGAGCATCTCTTAACATGTGGTTCTTCACCCACAGAGAAACCTGAATGTCACAAAGCTGGGACAGGCTGTCATCTTGCTCTACTCATGGACCATTCATCCTTTCCTCTTCTTCTCCTTCCATTTCCATTGAAGTCTTGTTGTGATGAGCTCAAGCCAGCCAAACCTAAGCTGGCTGCTTTTTCTTCTAGGTCCTAATCCTACACTTATCTGTCATTTGTACTGGTTTTTTTGTTTGGTTGGTTGGTTGGATTTTTTTAGCTATTTCCTTCAAAAACTGCAGTTTTTCTCTTCCAGACACATTTTGTTCAGAAAGTCTGTGGAGTGCCTCAAATACATCTTTGCCCTCATGTTTATTACTCTTGACATGGTGAATATACTTAGCTTAGTGTCCATACTCTGCTGTCATTTGCATTGATGTAAACCTGGAAGGGCTCTATTGTTGTATACACATGCAGATGAAAGACGGGTAGCTTTAAGCAAAAAAACTCCTTGTCATTCTGTAGTAAAATTTAAATGCTTGTATTGATCTGCATCTACCACAGTTTTTGTCAGGAGATCTGAGAGGTCGCTTATGAGGTGACCAATTGTCTTCTGCAGTGTAGCATTGCTATTAGAGGACACATGATGACTAAGCATCTGTTTCCCTGTCTTGATGGTCTGCTCAAGCTTGTCATGAACCAATACATTTAAAGCATAATTCAGTCATGTTCGGTGTAGAGGTTAAACCAAATACCATTGAACAGTTAATAGAGTTGGCCAAATCCAACCCTGGTGTTACACCTGGTTAATGCCAAGACTGAATTGGTATCAATAAAAATGCACCTTCACAGGTGCCCTTTGAATGAAATACTGTATGGAATTTATTCCTTGTTTTGTTTCCTCAACATTATATAAAAAGTAACTGTGTTTTGAAGTTAAATTACTTGGCTGGCACACACATTGTCAGACTGAATGCTAATTACTCAGCTTTATTAAGTCCAAAAAAAAAAAGGGTTATAAACTATAAATTGAACCCTCAAATAGACACTCTTAGTAAAGCTTTCACCTTGATTCCTTTGTGCTCCTAACTTTAACAACAACTGAGATGACTTCAGCACTGGACTATCACTGCCTTGTTCAGCAGGGTTTGGCACAGAGAGCTGTCCCCTGTGGTGAGCAGTTAGACCCCTGCACGGAGCAGTCTGTAGTGAGCACTCCCACATGCCCTGTGTGCCACAGTCCCAGCATGTTGTGCGTGCACTTTTCCTTTGAAAAACCCTTCCAGAACTGCACTGCTACTAATTTGCAGCCTAAGCTAGACAGGTTTGTTTTATATCCTTTTGTTCTTGGGACAGTATAGCCTTATAGGTCCATTAGGTGCATAATTGCTGAGGTTTACTCTTCTGTATCTCTGCCCAGTCTTCCTTTTGCTGGTGTGTATGCCAAGTTCTTCTAGCATCTTCTTCTAACAGTCCTACAAGCTTTTGAGTGTGCCTCTTCCAGTTCAAGTTTACCTTTGCTGTGGAGTCTTTTGTTGCTACAAGAGAGACAAAATGAAAAGGAATACAACTGCCAATAGCTGTATGTGTGTAGCTTTATGCAAGCAAGTGCTGTCCAGTTCTATAGCCATTGTCCTTGTCTCCCTTGCAAAGTGAAGAATTACTTTAACCACCTGAGCTCAATTTCTGCTGGTTATTTCTAGGTGTCAGCTCTACAGTTGCTTAGATTCAGAACAAAGGTGCTGTGCAGAGGCTCAGGATGTCTGCAGATGGGCCGAGCGTTCACTCTTGCTCAGCTTCTGCAGAATGTGTGGTCATACTAAGTTTCTAGGTGTTGCTGGGACTCTCCCTCAAATGTGGGCTAGAGCTTAACTCTTATGAATGTTTGAAGGGAAAAATGCCTGCTATGTGAATCTGGATTCGAGCAGCATAAGTGCCAGAGTCAGGCTTCCACTGTAGACTGTCCTCCAGGGTGTCTGGAGTGATTTCAGTCCCTGTGTACCTGTCCTAGAGGGCTCTTCCCTGCTTCCCTGCACCCAAGCAAGGGTGGTGCTGCAGCCTTGTGCCTGTGACAGGAGAAGGTCAGTCCTTCCACTGCTGGTGCTGGGATCTAAGGATGGGCAATGAATGGGATGGCCATGACAGGGTAGATTTTTAGAAGACTGCAGTTGGAGAGTTTCAGCAAGCGCCAAGGTCATAGATGAGAACTATGGAACTTTCAGACTTCTGAGTCACAGAAGTCTCATAGTCCATCTCTAATGGCTTTCAAAGTGTTAGGGTTGAAAAACAACCTAACATAGTGATGAGTTCTTACAGATGCATCATATCTCTGAGGACTGCAGTCATAGTAATGTAGAAAGAAACTAGCAAAAATATAACGGTGACTATTAAAAAGAATGTGTTGGACTCTCTTTTCAGAAGAGTTGTAAAATCTATTTTGGATAATGTAAGCATTAATTCAAAACATTGGTTCACACTGTACTACTGTTACTTGATCTGCTTTCCTTTGCTGATATATGCACCGCAGCTATAGATTTATTTCTACAGATATGTATTTTTGTATTTTGGTAACAAATTCTTTCTAATTGAATGACTCCCCAGGACTGAGATCTTATGATCTGATTGATTTAAATGCCTGTATGAGACTATTTTCACTGTCTGGCAAAACACATGACATAAATTTGACTCTGGAGCCAAATAAATTGGAGAATTGTACTAAATTTTACTAAATAGGGAAGATGGGTCATGAAAGAAGGCACTGAAAAAAAAAATACATACTCAGAGTGTAAAATGTAAAACAAATGAAATCCTTATGAAAACAGGAAACTTGTTACTGACAGTAGAGTCTTAGCGAGGTCTGAAAATTACATAGAGATAGATACCTCTGCGCCCTTGACAGAGATATTGGCTGTACTTAACAATATGTGATGATATTAATTAGAAAAACGGTGATATGGAGAGAGCAAAAATATTTCTTTATTTTCTTGCCGTAAATGGCAGAGTTCCCTGAACTTCAATGAGACAAGAAATGTCCCAAATATCACAGCAATAGCTAATCCATAAAAGAATAAAAATCCCAGGTGATGATTTGATTTAGTTTTGTGTCACTCCAGGCTTATTCCAGCAAAATAACTTTAGTTTTCCTGCTTTAAAATGAAGTAGTTCATTGTTGGAGAAGAAACAAACCTGAATGGGTCTGCATAGCTCATTATTACAGAGGAAATCCAAAAAACAACGTGGGCATATATTTTTCAACACTTTTTATTCTTTAAAAATGTAGAGGGAGAGTAACACAAAAGTGCTTTTCTTTTTTAAATTTCTAATAATGTTCTTCAGCATTCTTGGGCTCCTTGACGGGTTGGATGCACAGAGAGTTAGATCCCTCTCTGAGACTATTGTTCAGACACATTTCACTGACACTGAATGTGATCTAACATCTTCTTTGAATTAAGTGGCTTAATCAGATGTGAGATGAAAGATGGTACAAGCTGGAGATAAGAAAGACTGTGAGCTTGCCCAAATGCACTTTTTCTTCTCTTGAAATGTTGACTGTAAAGAAAGTTAAGATACAGTATCTAGTAAATCTGGCTTAAAGAGTCTGTCTTTCAATCTCCTTTTTACTTCCTTGGTTTTCTGTGTTAATACAGAACCAGAAATATTTTATAGCTTCTCTCTCTGTCGCATTCTTATTGCATGTGTTGAGTAATGCCTTGCATCTGCTATAGGTAAACAAATGACATAATCTTTAGTGCCTAGGCTAAAAGGCACTAAGGAAAACATAAAACCAGCTTTTTATGTCATGAGTGTGAGAAACAGAGAGTAGGATCTCAGTTGTTCCAGAGAGAGTGTTTCCATCATGGGAGGGGAGATAGTCCCTTTAGTCTGTGGACGTACTGGGACACGTTTGCATTTTACAACCACAAATGACTGCTCTTTCTCCACAGATATAGCTGTGCTCCCTTGTAGCTACTTGCAGCACTGTCTGAGGACAGAAATCTAGAAGGGACCCAAGAGAAATGGTGAGTTCCTTGGAAAAGAGTGAGGAAGCTTAGAAAGGTGCTCTCTCGTTGTCCCTCAGTACTGTGACAGAGCAGGATTGCAGTAACATCATGGTATAGCCTGGTTACCAGTTTGGTGTCTCCTACCAAGTGTGGCTATAAAGGAGACACATCTGAACTCTTCAAAAATGGCAATCCGTGCACTGGTTGCCCTGCCTGGCCAGGAAAAAAGGGGTTGTGTCAGAGCATGGAGACTGTAAAGACAGGCAATACTTAGGAGCAGGAGTGAGTTGGATAAATACAGGGAGACAGCAGTTTGCTGTGAAGTTCAAGGCTTTACTGTGCTGCTTTGTCATTCTGACCTGTCCCTTTGCTCTGGGCCATATCACCTCTATTATCAGCTAAGATTTGATCTGTAAGAAGTTTCATCTACAATGAAACTGTAGATATGTTTTGAGGACAGTATTTGGATTTTTACATTTAGTGGTGAGACAGATTGGCTGGGAGAGGAAAGAAGCTGCTGAGCTTGTTAGAGACCCACAGGGGAGAAAGTGCTCTATGAGATAGTTTCAGAGTTGTAAGTTGTTTTGGCAACCGTTATTAGACATGGCCCATAATTACTTCTGTAGTTACAGAGGAGTGTAATTTGCTTTTAATTACTGTATTAGCAAATATATTAGTAGGGAAACCAACAGAAAAAAAAAGTCTGCTTTTTTTTCAGTTCTGTTCCTTGTGACTGTAGGAAGGCAAAAATATTTGGACACAAATAGATGTTCTAATGAGCCCCAAACAGGCACATTCTGAGACTGAGAGGGGAAATAGTTATTCTAGATAGCAGAGAGCTGGCTTCTGGCATAGTCCTACAAAGTGGAAATAATAACCTCTCTCCATTGTAATTTTAAAATTGTAACTCTCTGCTGTTCTTCTGATGCTTTGTGATAGATGCCAGGAGTGGAGACTGCTCTGCTCCAAGTGTGAGTCAGATAATAAAGCAATTTCTGAGCTGTAGCAGCATTGCTACCTTTCTTTTTGTTTCCTCTGAAAGATATTGTAAGGCTGCATTATCAAGATTCACCGTCACAGACCAATATTTTATTTTTAACTCATCCTTTAAAAGAATTTGTGAGAATGAAGGGGATGTCTTATCTCCCATCATGGGCACGTCTCCTGAAGAATTTGAGCAGAAAATGTTGCATGCATTTTCTTACCTTGAATCTCAAACAAAGAAAAGAAAATCAGTGGATTTCCTGGCCTCTTAATCTCCTCACTGAGAAACTGCTCTAAACATTAATGAACATTAAATTGCTATTGCTCTGTTGGTGTGTAGTGCTTCAGTCAGCAGTCCTTCCAGAGTCAATAACAGCAGGCAATCTGCTGCAGTTCCCCTGGTGTTTATTTTAAAAAATAATACTTAAAAAGCTTTAAAAATGAAACATTTCATTTTGCGAGTGGCAGAACTGAAAAAGTTCAAGATTCTTTTGCAGCATGTGAAAGGGACAAACCATTTGGATTCATTTTCACCTCCCTCCTGCCTGCTGAGCTATGGAGGGACAGGACACTTGGCAGGCCAGGGCTGGCTTTCCCTGCTGGCTTCCCCCATCAGCAAAGCACAGGAGCCTGTGCAAGTGCAGCTTCCCATAGGAATCACCAAAAGGGGAAATGGGGCAGCTAAAAGGAGGGGAGGTGGTAAATGATGATAAAATAATACTTTGTTTTGAAGTGAAAACCTTCACACAGCCTGCTGTATTGAAGTAGAAAACATGGTGTAGTTGAGCATGCATCTGCAGCTGTAACATCCAGGTAAATAAAAGCATTATATCAGATAAAGAGGCTTTCTGAGCAGGTCTGCTGGGGGGATAACTTCAGTTGGTACACAACTCCTTCATTCTGACTTTTTCTAACTTCTAAGTATTTGGTTTTACAGCCACAGCAGTGGCCCCTCAAGATCATTTTATGTGAGGTATTTATAGTCCACCTTGTCTATCGGTAGTAACTTTACCTGACTAACAGTTCCAGCTGAAGTCTCATCTGTGTCCATCAGGGATTTGGTATTTTTTTACCCTGTCTGACAGCTAAAATGGTGTCTCTGATTTCAAGATGGAGTTTTGGGGAAGATGCACCATTTTGTAATGTTAAAACAGAAATTATGATGAGAAACTCCAGCACTACACTGAGTTTTAAATTGGAAACTACTGAGAGTGGTGTGGGAAGAGGGAACTGGGAGGCAGCTGCAGGGGTGCGGTGCCACAGCTGGGGTGGCAGATGTGGCACTCAAATGATGCAGGTAAAAAGAAATAGTGTCTGAGGAAAAATAAAGCTATGGAGACCAAGGACCTGTATGCACTAGGGAGGCTCAGAAACAGTGGCCTTAATCTCAATGATTTAATTTCCCTTCTGTAAGGGGAATGCTATCAGTTTTGCTCATAGAGGTGCCATAAAGATGCATGTATTCAAATTTTGTGGAGCACTAGGAACAAATGACATGATTTTGTATTCAGTACAAGGTAGTTTAAGTAAGGCCTGCAGGGCACTCACTGAATGTTGTGGATAAAAAGAAGACTTCACTGAACAAGGCAGATACCCTGTGAAGAAATAGTACGTGAGTTTGTAATTAAAAAACAAGTTTATACAAAAAATGCCCTGACTTAACAATTATTGTGCATCAATAATCCTGGCATGTCCTAACTTTACAGAGTATGATTTTGCACATAAATATTTCTTTTAAAGTTACTTTTTTGTATATGAATTATAAGGAAGACATATGGAAGCATATGTAGAGAGTAGAAAAGGACAAAGAGGGCAGAAGAAAGACAAATACATTCACTCCCATGCATCAGGTATGAGGTTAGCACAGGTTCTCACTTTTCCTTAAACCTTCGAGCAACATATGAAGCAGGACAGAAAAGCCTTGGGGCAGGGCAACCAGTCCTTTACTGCTTCTTGAAAATGTTCAGAGATTTTCCCTCCATCTCTTTTCCATCACTTTGATATTTCATTTATTCTTGCTTCTTCTCTCAGAGACTTTGATTTAATTCTTTCAAGAGACAGACACAGCTGTGCACTTTCTCCCTCACCTTGCAGAGATAAGGATGTTGCAATCTCTGTGCTCCTGCTAAGGGAGAGCTGAAAAGGCAGCATCAGGGAATGAATCCATTAAAAATACCCCCAAAGACCAAAACTGGGAAAGTAAGCACAAAAATGTGTGCAGAAACACCTTAATTAGGGTTTGTATTTCAGTACTGCTCTGTGTCCAAGCTGACAGAGAAAATACTTTTTTCTTGATGCCTGTTTCTTCCAGATAACCCCGCAGGAAATTCGATATTGCAGCAGGGCCAAGCCAACATCCCACAGACCGTGAACCCGCAGTGGGCTGTACATGGAAAAGCTTTTCCCCTTAGGGCTGAGAGGGGCAATGGGTCTCTCTTGCCGGTGCCTCTGCAGGTGAGATTGCAGGCTGTGTTTGTGCATGTTTAGGTGACTCAGACTATTCGTGGAACTATCTCTGATCCTTCCAAGGAAAACCTGAAGGAGTCTGCAAGAACGACAAGGAGCCTTTGAAAGGCTCTGCTTAGGGCTTTTTAGCAGCGTAGGAAAATTGGGCAAGGGCAGTAAAACTGGATTTTACAGCAAATTTAGTTTGATTTGCAGAGAAAGGGAACACTGCAGCGTGTGTGCGTGTGTGTGCTCTTTTATTTCACACACAGTTTTGCTAAAAACTATCAGCAAATTATCTACCAAGCTTGAAGTTTGGCTTTTAAATCCATATTTAGGCACCTCTTTAAATTCTGTGATATTAAAAAAACCCCAAACTCAAACAAAATGGTGCTCCCATTAAAGGCCAGTACCTGTGAAAATGATGTTTCTCCAGACTGTCTATCCAGCCCTTATCCAGACCGGAATTCTTGATCAAAACTAAATACTCTTGCTCTATATACAGATGGTAATGAAGTATTAAAGAACAGCAGACAAGAACTGAAAGTGAAACCATTGTCTTTATTTATTACTGGCAAAACAGTAATCATACCATGCCTCCATAACAGAAAATTTCAAATATCTTTTGGGGCTTCATCTTTGCAGCTGGGTACACTGGTAGAAAACTAAACAACACACTGGCACAGAAGGGCTCGGAATCATATTCATAAAAATCTGTCATCACAGATACTCATGTCCAAAGATATGTATTTGGAAGAGAAATGAAAACTAATTTCCCCAAAGCAGTGCTTGGAGGAGGCATTGGAAGTAGTGCTAGGTCCTGGGAAGATAGGCCTGGACATAACCATCACTAATAAATTGCTGTTTTGGTGATGTAACTTCTTATACTGGCAGCATCTTTCCTCTTTGGTCCCAAGCTCAGGCCAAAAAATTCCTGTCCTCTGGATAGTAACACCACTTAGCAAGATGTTATAGAAAAAATAAGAAGAAAAATGGCAACCCAGTGAATGCTGAAAAACATACCTTAGTATTCTAGCTACTGAAAACAGATGTGGTGTTCAACAGCTGCAAGAGGAAATGTTTGACATATCTGTCTCTGCAGCCAGTTTCAAGGAAAGGGAGGGTTATTAAGTATGAGCAATGTCAGCTAAAAGCCTCCCACCTCTCTCTCAAGCCTGCTGGTCTATCTGACCATGGAGGAAAGGTCACTTCTCATCTTCTCAGGTACACAGCTGTGTAAAGACTTCAGGGTATATCACAATGAAGTCTTTGCTGCTCTGCAGTACTTTTTCAGTTGGAAATTTGAATCCAAATAATGTTGGCTTCCTGCTATGCTTTTCTGGTAGCACCTGTCAGGATTTTATACTGTTCCTGAGGGCAATTTTTCAGTCGGCATCATTCCTTATGGGCTTTTGCTGTAAGCAACACATGGTTTTCCAAGCTTACTGTCAATTGTGAAGGAACATAAACTGAATTCAGTTTTGTGAAGGCCTGTTCACCTAGTATAGGTATACCATGTATGCAAAATAAACAGCTTTTTGTCTGTTAAAAACATCCCTCATATACTCAGGTGGACCTAATGTTCTGTTGGATGATTTAGTCATTAATTTTATAAATCCATTGTATTTGTCCCTTTTATTAGCATGGTGAACAGAACTCCTTCATGATGGGATACTCATTCCTCTTGTGATTTGACTGAATTATTTGAAATTAAGTTGCTCAGTACAGCAGTGTTCCAACATTGCTTTATATACAGGTCTTTCACTCTTGCTTTGGATTGTATTAGCCATGGCTGCTGTTCCATTCTTAATATTCATGGTGACTTTCCCTGCTTAAGAATATGAAAAGATCAGAGTTGGTTAGCATGTATTTCTGAATGGCTTGAATATCTCAAGCCCTGACCTAAGACATCACTCAGAAGGCATAAAACTATTCTTTATCTCTAGTTGCAGTGCTAACATGAAAAAAGCCACAGTCTTTCTATCTCACTTGCATGATCTAATTTGACCAAGAAAACCCTATGCTGTCCAGACCTGTAATGACCATGTGATTACACACAGCAGAATAAAAGACAGTTTCAAAAAATTGCTGGTTACTGTAGTTTCTTCACTAATCACTTGGAAAAATGATAACACATGTTTAAGTATTGTCTCATTGCCACTTTATAGCATCATTGGGTCTTGCTAGGAAAATCTTATGCTAATTTTGGTTCCTATGCTCCGTGAGTTTAGATAAGGCTGGGATTTTTTTGAAATTCATCTATAATTTTGTGCATCTTAATGTCTATTGTTTGACTTCAAAGATTTTGAGTATGAAAGGATCAAAGCATCTAGAATGTAGAAAGTGGTCAGTGAATCTGTAAATTTGCTCTTTAAAACAGGGCATGACAATTTTTTTTGTCATGAGTATTATTTTGCCACCAAAAATGCAATTGTAATTGACTTAATTTATGTTCTTGGCTCAAATTAGGTAGTTTCAGTAGAGAAATCTGTGGTTTATGCATTTGTCTGGACCATGAAGGACCGCTCTTTCATCTGAGGAAATGTGAACCTCAGACTCCAGGACCAGTGGTTTGGCCAGCCAGATAATGATGGCAGAGAGATGAGCAGAAGGGGTTGGAGCAGAGAGGCTCAGGGTGTGCTGTTGAGCACTGACATTGTACAGTGCCATGCCATCCTGTCTGTGGTGCTTCTCAGCCTGGAAAATCCTAAAAGGGGAGATAGCACTTCCCAAAAAACAGGACAGAAAAACATTCTTTTATCTTCGTTTTCTTGCATTAATTCCTAATGCTGCTCTCCTTGCATATCTGGTGCATTGTAGCAATCCCATAAATAAAACCCATTAAGTGGTTGCTGTGTATTTTTGGAATAATTAAGACTGTTTCCTTCGTAAAGGGCAAAATCTTGTTTAATTTTTTAAGGTTTTATTTTTCACATTATATGTGAAATGGAAGATAAATAGAAAATGTGAATCATTTTGTATACAAGTAAATTGCAGACAATTCCATTTGCCTTTTTTCTGCACAGTATTCACATTCAATTTGCATTATGTGCTGCATCAATTCACTAATAGTTTATAGTGATTGATTACCATTTTAACAATAAAGACAAAAGAGTAGAAGAAAAAAGGCTATGCTTTTAAACTAACTTCTATTTCTTGATTTTTGTATTTAGTTCTCATCCTTATTCTCACATAAATGCTTGTTGTTGGCTTTTTTCTTCCATGAAATGCCTCTTAAAATTCATAAGCTCATTAAAAAAATTAATAGTGATAGTTGCCTTTCATTCTGTCTTTTATAAACAATTTAAAAGTGAATGTACTATTTGAATTGCAAAGTCAGCTCTTGCCTGCATCCACGCCACAATCACAGTGGTAGATACAAAACGATCATAATTTTTCATCAAAGTACTTTAACCTCAGCCCTGTCAGCTTGTCTGCCAGATAACAAGGTAGGATAATTTATATGATTAATTACAGGAAGTTTATCAAGCTGAATGAAGATGAAAGGCTTTGGAGAACTGTATAGTGTTAAATTTTATTAAAACCAAGCAAAATAGTCTCTTATGAACTTTTCATATGCATTCAACAGTGTCTGAAATATTTGTCTGTCTAACAAAGTCAGAAACATCTGGACTAAAGTTACAAGCTCCCCTTGCTCACACAAAGATTCAAAATAATAGATATTGGTTAGTGCCTGCAAACAGATTTTGAATCAATCTTTGTCTTAAATATGTGTGTGAGAAGAGCTTTCATGAACATGACATGATATGGGAAAAAACAGGGATCCCTCCTGGTCATTGCTTAACATCTGCAGGAATTACAACAGAATTTTGCACATTTGACAGGGTAAGCATCTTGCTCTGTTTCTTTCTAAGAGCTAAGAGAAAATATAAATATATATATATATATAATATGAGAACATAAATAAGAGAACATATTTTTTAAAAAAATTACAGGTCTAAAATTACAAGAAGTTGTCAAGAACCTAAAAAATGTTTATTTTAGAATCTTACTATCAGAAGTTGCTATTTAATACCCATTTGTATCTTTTATGTGGCCTCTGCGGTGGGAAATGTGCCTGTGTAGTCCTTATGCTCCTGAGTGGGGAGAGAAGTGGCCAAGGAAGATAAGAAGGGACAGAATTACCAGGAAAATTCTCTTTTCCACTCTACACAGGTTGCTTTAGCAGGGCCTGTCATGATAAGATGAGGGGCAATGGTTTTAAACTAAAAGAGAGTCAATTTAAATTGGATATACAGAAGATGTTTTGTACAATGAGGGTGGTGAGACACCAGAACAGGTTGCCCAGAGAGGTGGTGGATGCCCCATCCCTGGAAACATTCAAGGACAGGTTGACTGGGGCTCTAAACAACATGATCTAGCTGAAGATGTCCCTGCTTATTGCAAGGAAGCTGGATGAGATGACCTTTAAATGTTTCTTCCCATCCAGACTGTTCTTTCATAGATAATCAGTACTGCTTATCATTATTCTTTTACTTATGATTAATGTCTTTTAATAATAACTGTTTTTTATTAAAAAGAAAGAATGCTTTGATTTTAAAATGGCTAGCTAAAAATGTTTGTATGAAAATTGTTGCTAATGCCATTTTGCTCAATTTGTTCAGAATTATAGTTTTACGATTTTTTTTTTTTCATGGAAATGTCTACCTGTCAAAAACCTGTCTTTTCACATTCAGTCATTTTTCCCTTATTTTGACCACAGTTGTCATGAAAATGCATAAATCAAACCAGAACTTCTGTCTTAGGCTTTAAGGAGCTGATTGATACCACAAAGCATCCCTGTCTATCCCACAGGAAGATGAATAATGTGTTTTAGGTAGGCAATTCTGTTGTGACCATGCTGTGATGTTCAAACCAGCTGGCTGCTGGCTGCAGGCTTTGAACAAGGGTTTCAGAAAACCAGGATGTGGCCACCAGGCTACTGCAGTGGTCTAACTAATGGTGCTGTGCCTGTACCTGCCTTTTTAATGAAAATACCTCAAGAACTGTGTCCAATTCTGGGTCCCTCAAGTTAGGAAGGTGCTATAGTGTGTTCAGAGAAGGGCAACAAAACTGGTGAGGGTCTGGAGTGCATGTACTTTGAAGAGTGGCTGAGGGAACTGGGGCTGTTTAGTCTGGAGAAGAGGAGGTGCAGAGATGACCTTATTGCTCTCCACAACTACCTGGAAGCCTATGTTGTAGCCAGGTGGGGGTCAGCCTCTTCTTCCAGGAAACTAACAGTAGAACAAGAGGATGTAACTGTGCCAAAGGAGGTTTAGGTTGGACATCAGGAAGAATTTGTTCAAAGAAATGGTGATTAGCTACTGGAATGGGCTGCCCAGGGAGGTGGTGCAATCACTGACCCAGGAGGTGTTTAGGGAAAGACTGGGCCATCGTCTAGTTGGCATGGCCGTGTTTGGTCATAGATTGGACTTGTTGATCTTGGAGATCTCTTCCAGCATAATTGATTCTGTGGTTCTGTGATTTGCCACTGAAAGACATCCATCTTCCTGTCTTCACAGACTCTGCATGGAAGGCAGATGTTTTCAAGGAGCAACATCATACATAGTCTGACTGGAGGAAAATATCTGCAACTCACTGATGCCAAAGCAAGCTGTTTAGCCTGTATGATACTGATGGGGAAATTAAAGGGTAGCAGACTCACATGTTTCATTCATAATTACTATGTAAATTAAATGACAAGTTCTGAAGGTTATTGAGCATGCACAGTGCCCACTAAAGTCAGTGGGAACTGCATCTGCTTTCAACCCTCTAAGAGCTGACCCAAATAAAGTACAGATGTAAGAAAACCAGCTGAAAACCCTGGTGCCCTAACTGCACTGCACACAAATGTAATTGTGTTTATCAGCAGAGTGGTGCTACATCTCTTCTGCTGTTGATTTAGGAAATCCAACTTTTCATTGACTCAACAGCAGCTTTGAATGCCCCAAGCTCCTAAATAAATCTAATCACAGGAAATCCTTCCCCTCCATCATTTAATTTGCACAAATCCTCCTTAAAGTACCATCTCATCAGCAGAGACTGAGGCAAGTGTATCTTGCCTCTCACCAGCAGCAGGGAGGAAATCACATGCCAGGGAAAGAGATGTCCTTCCCATAGAGCATCTTTCATGTGTACTTTATCTTCTTCACTGCAAGACTCTAACATTGATGAGCCCTGCGGGTCCTAAAGATTCAAATACAATGGCACAATAGGAAGATTAAGCCTAGAAAAAAAATTGGATTTCACCTTCTCCAACACTAAAAAGAGCTGATTTTTTCCATTAAAGAATTTTTTTCCATTAGAGTGTTTTCCATTAAAAATTGCTTCCTGTGGAAACTGGGCTTCTATTTAAAAGAGCATTTTCACAGTGGGAATTTATTCTTTCAGGAAAGGAGCATGCTTTTTATATACACTTCCAAGTTTAAGATACTGGCTAAAAACTCAATGTTTCAATTACTCCGTCATTTAGTGGAAAAATTAACACTTTCAGAAGGAATTTCTTCCTCTGTTGTTTTTTTTTTTTCCCCTGCAAAGTGCATTTCAGGGCCTGGAAGACACCTGTGGGCTGTGATTAACCTGAGTAGTTTCAGCTGGGGCCCCCACTTGTGCAGCCCCTGCTCATGCCCCAGGTCACTATTTAAGCTCATACCCAGAAAGCACGAAGACCCGGCTCGAGCATTAGAAAGTTATTTGTGCTTACTCTTGGCTGCTGCTCTTCTGGCTAGTGAATTGTTTTTCACTGCCTGATCTCCAAAGCCACTCTGTCTCCAAGCTTTTGTCCCTATCTCCAGGATGGACTCTTGGGGTGTCAATGGGACTGGTTGGCATTCTGAACCTGTTTGTATCCTGTGAGAGGACATCCTGTTGGGAAGGTCCCTACTGTGTTGGAATCTCCTTGGATCCTAGCTCATCCCTGCTTGTGGAGGAGCCCTGATTCTGCTGGTCCATGCTGTTGCATTGGTGGAAAGGTGTAGCTTGTCCCTTGGATGCCAGTGAACAACAACCACGCTTTTTCATGGGTTTGCGCACGAAATACTTCTGTAGGTAAGTTGTATATTTGGTGTCACTGTTCTTGACCATGCCAACTTTTAGCTGAGCCTGTGAATAATGTAGAATGAAGGAGACAAGTTTAAATGTTGGTCTTTGAGCGCTCTATTAAAGAGTCCCTGGTTGACATTTTTGGATGCCACACTTGCTTGTGTTATTATGCTTTCTGCAGTCTTCCCAGTGTCTGGAAACTGTTTGATTAATATGTCCTTGAATCTTCCACACATTTGTTTTTTCCATGTGGGCTCATATGTTGAAGTTCTTGATGGTGATTAAATTTAACAACCTTTCTGATGATACTATGAGGTAGTTGCAGGAACAGATGAAACTCTTGGATTTCTACGTACTTAATTTCTCATGAGATGTGACTACTATGGGTAAAAGTGTTGTGTGATGAGGATTAAAAGGGTAATGTCATTAGGCTATTGCAATAGACAGTGAAAAGTCAAGATAAAAAGGAGATGAACAAATGAGTTAAACCTAACAGACAAGCTGCAGACTCCTTGTTGCTGACTAATTAATTTATAATTGAAATTAAAGGTCAAGAATAATGGGATCACCCTGCTAAATAGCCATTTATTTTACATTACTTATTTCTATTGGACCGGCAGGTCAATGACCTTTTCTGACAGCATTTGGGCAAACAGAAACATTATGCACTCTGTTCTTTAAATTAAAAGAAATGTCTGTTTTAGCAATTTCCTCTGGCAGGAAAGCAAGCATATGTTCTTGCCCCATCCTTTTTATTGAAAGGGCACTATCAAGCTTCAAATCCCCATTTACATTTTTTCCTTGGCTTCCTAAGGAAATGAAGGTTATACGATAACACTGACTTTCTCTTCATCTGTTACACCCTCCTCAGTAACTTATGAACTGTTTGGCTTAGTGCTACTAAACTTGAAAATAGATGGAAAAATGTCACCTAGACCTATGTTCTTATCTGGATAGAAGAGAGAGATGCAATTAGTGCTCACGCTGAGGGAAAGTGCCAGATTTGTCTGCTGTGTAGTTGTTTGGCATTTATGCACTGGCCAGACAGTCTGAGTATCAGTGGGACTACCATTACACATCGAGGCTTTCTTTTGTCTTCTGCGGTGTGCCTCCTCTGGCACTGTGGATTAAATGGCAGTAGTTCAGAGAAGGACTTGGGCACAATGACCAAGGTGAGAAATCTGGAGGAAACAACTCTTGAGTAGTTCTGTTGCTCATGAAAATAGTGTATAAAATCAAGTTAAGGTGGGTGTAAACTCATTAGTGTGTCTTTTATCTATCTAATCTGGCAGATATATTCCATTTACTGATTACTTAAAAATTAAAATGTAAATAAACAGTACAGTGAAATGTCCTAGTGCATAAGTTTCAGGCCTGTTTTTTGGTACCAAACATGTTGAAAAACTGCTTTCATATTGGGGAACCTGAGGATGTGCTGCAACTTCTATAACCAGTGTACTTGGGAACTGGCTTTTCCAAGCTAATGAAGATTATTGTTGTGCTAATTTCAGTTAGAAATGTTGCTGCATTCATACTTTGTCTATAGGACCAGGATGAATCTTTTTGGTCTTCTATCCTGAATTTCCATATAACCTAGAAAACTTTCTTGAAGTAATTCTTGCTGGGAACTTTTTTTAGAGGGGGAAATAAGACACTATTCATTTAAACATCACAATGATATGGCACCACATTTGCTATGATGCATGTGAGGTGATGACATATTATCCTCACCTTTTTTAACCAAAAAAAAGCTGTTATTTTGACTTCAATGAAGCTTGCTGTGCTGGTCATTGGATCATGTGTACTTTGATCTATATCAATTAACAGCCCTTTGAATTCTTTGCATATAGATCTGGTCTGATGGAATTGTGTTGTACCTTTACACTCGATGCACTATTTAGGAAAATCTCTGACAGTCATTTTTTTGCTCCAACCACTTCCCACCATGTTCTCAGTTTCTTAACATAATTCTTGAGGTGGGAATGCAGAAGTGAACAAACTATTCCATTAGGGATCCCACCCAATGGCATGTGAAAGATATGTAGTGTTGATTGTCTATTATGATTCTCCATCTGCTGTGTTCAATGCAACTACTTTTCACAACATTAAAAAATCTTAGTCTTCACTCTTTCCTAAATATCTGACTCTATGCTGCCTGTTTGTGTTCACACTACCTGTTGGATGAATTTGCTCAGTATCAGTGGTGTTTTCTCTGACAGTTACCATTCTTTTAAATTTGGCATCATCTGCAGCATCAATTTTTCTTTATTTTTCCCTAGGTTATCAATAAACATATTAAAAGGGTTCAGGGCCTTATTAAAGAATGTTTGATGATCTATCATTTAGAATAACATTTACATAACTGCTTATGCAGTGTTTAGCATATCTAATGTTTCCATGTTAACTTTGTAGTGTTCTAGTTCCTAACTAGTCTTGATGTACTAAACAAACAGTTTTGTGGAAGAATTAGCGTATTCCATTAATGATGCTGCCTTTATCAGCCAACCTTCTAGTCTTGTCAAAGACATAAAATTTGATTGATGACAGCTAAGGGAAGCTGGATATGAGTCAGCAGTGCCCTGGCAGTCAGGAGGGCCAACCATGTCCTGGAGGGCATCAGGCAAAGCATTGCCAGCCAGTTGAGGGAGGGGATTGTCCTGCTCAGATCTGCACTGGGGAGGCCTCACCTTGGATATTGTGGGCAGTTTGGGGCACCACAATATAGGAAAGATATTAAACCATTTGAACGTCCAAAAGAGGGCAAGGAAGATGGTGAAGGGCCTGGAGGGAAGTATGAGGAGAGGCTGAGGTCACTTGGTCTGTTCCTGGAGAAGAGGAGACTGAGGGAATATCTCACTGGAGTTAAAACTTTCTCATGA
This sequence comes from Scytalopus superciliaris, assembly GCA_013400415.1. NCBI lineage: Eukaryota > Metazoa > Chordata > Aves > Passeriformes > Rhinocryptidae > Scytalopus > Scytalopus superciliaris. The sequence goes on from VXBX01001580.1 coordinate 537,865, forward strand.
GGGGAATAGGAGAAGCAGGCATTGATCTCTTCTCTGTGGTGGTCAGTGACAGGACTCCAGGGAATGGCCTGCAGTTGTGTCAGGGGAGGTTTAGGTTGGATATTAAAAAAGGGTTTTCACCCAGAGGTTGGTTGGGCACTGGAACAGGCTCCCCAGGGCAGTGGTCACAGCACCAAGCCTGGCAGAGTTCAGGAAGTGTTTGGATGATACTCTCAGGCACATGGTGTGACTCTTGGGGTGGTCCTGTGCAGGTCCAGGAGTGGGACTTGATTCTTGTGGATCCCTTCCAACTCAGCATGTTCTGTGATACTATTTAGAATGATTTTCCTTAGCTTTGCTTTCCCCTGCTGTTGCCTTAGTAATTCAGTCCCTCAACAACTTCTATGGCACTTCTCACATGGTGATCAAAAGATGGATAAGTTGGACTGTGAGATAAGAGTTTATATTTTTACTTGGATTGCTGTTATAAAAATGTGTAGTAACACATTTTTTCTTTGAAAAACTTCACTGTGGAAGAACTAAAATTTCTACTGCAGAATTGTCAGAGACAAAAAATTAAGTGATGGTGTTTTATTTCATTGCACCACAATACCAAATGTCTCTTCTTTTTGCTTTACCCACGTATCTGTCTTGAAGTCCCAGTGTTCTGGGTTTATAGCTTAGACTTTTTCTCAGTATTCTTTAGGCCTGTGATTTAAGTCTTTGCATAGAACACTTCCTTTGTACCAACTGCCTTATTCCTTTGTGGTCTTGTGACCTAATTTTATTTGCATACCAAAGTGACTATCTATGACCTTATGCTTACTGAGGTGGAGCTATTTCCAGCTCTCCAAACTTTTTGGTCTGTATTACTTAATTCAATTTTTTTTCAAGCACATGCATTGGAAGCTTCTGGGTGTTGCACGGAGTCTCAAACCAACACTATGCAGTTGGTGTGCACAGGCACAACCCTGAGTTTGCTATGCTGTCTCTAACAGGTGTCCCAGCTCTGCCCTTGTAATTGCATAACAATAAGCAGGTCAAACAAAATATCAAACTGAAAAATTGATATCTAGCATTCTTCATACTTGTTTTATTTCAGTTCAGACTGAACCAGAGTTGGTCAAGTAGATCAGTGTGCAATGGGCTATATATTTTGTATTGTATTAATGCCTTTAGACCTTCTCTGGTGTGTATATGATACTTGTAGTAAGCAAAAAATAAAATAAGATATTTTGATGCATTTCCAATCCACTCAACCTGGTGGAGTCTCTTACACCTTTGGCAGTGAAGAGCTAGTGGGCAGCAACCTGTGATAAGTGTATATCCTGTTTGCTTTAGGAGAGGTGGTTAAACATCTGTTCCTGAAAGAGAGCAGAACAGCTTTCCACTCTGTTCCTACACTCATAGCCACACGTGTTAGGGAAAACACCTACATAATGGAAAAGCAATTTAATCGAATGCTGCCACCCAGATACTAGTTCATATTAATTAAAGTCTTTTAATGGAGGGATTTACATATGAGAAATGGAAGAGTTGGAGATCAGAGTTGAAATAGGTTTATTTTGTATTTGGCTGGCTGAGTACAAGTGTAAGGGATGGTGAAGTTCCTGGTGTAAAACACTGAACTAATTTCACCAGTTCCATTGGGCTGGGGAAAGAAAATCCTTGAATTCTAGTGTGATGGTTGTTCTGTCCCTTTAGGAACTAAGGCATGAACTATGCTTTTGCTCTGAGGAAGAGTTTCACAAACAAACTTATATTTAACTGCTTCTATTGCCCTTCATAACCTCTCAGTACTCCTTCCCCCACACATGATTTAAATTGGTAAAATTAAATTCAAACATCATAAATTTTAAAGCAATTTCGGGGAAAAAAAGTTGTCTGAAATATCTGGTACTCACTGCAGCAGAGGATATAGACATACACAAGGATATCTAGCTAAAGGATATCAAAGGACACAGTCTCTTTTTACAAATATTTCCCTAAAAGATGAGATGCCAAATCCTTGCAAGCACTGAAAGACCAAAGCTAAGATTAAAAATTAAATGCAACAATATACTTGTAAAAGGCAGCAAAGAATTGCAGATGTTAATAGGCAGCATTTAAAAGACTGTGGCTTCTTAATGCCATTATTATGCATATTTTCTTAGTTTGACATTTTCATTGTTGTCTTTTCAGTGCATTTATCTATGATTTCAAATGCCATTAAGGTTTTAAATGTTATATTAACTTCTGATCCTGTTGAGTCAAATCTGAACAATAGAAGTTAGTAGACATAGCATACATGCTTGAAGAGTATTGGGTTTCGTGCTTGCAATATGAATAACCAAAGTCCTGTTAGCAGTGAAGATCTGCAGAGTGTTTTAGTTCTCAATAATAAGGAGCAAGAGTATAGTCCTCTTAATTGTAGTGCTGTGACAGTGTTTTGTCAAGTGTAGTTAGAGCAATTTTTTGATAACCTGCTAATGTGCTGAACACACTAAAGTTCTTCTGACACAAATAGTGATTCATCTCCCAGCAAAGCAGAATTTGACAATTATCTGTAACTCTGCCGAGGGAATAGCTGGAATTTTTTGATACATGATGGAAAAAGCACAGTACTGCTGGTACTTCACTCTCCTACTTTTCATTAAAACTAATTAGTCCAACACTTTTCTGCACTGAAATTGAGAAGTGTGTTCTTCCCTGGATGCATGAGATCTGAGAATGCTTACCTGAGAGAAATTCTGTGAATTAGCCACACCTTTAAACCAGCAAATGACTGGAATGGTCTCCAACATATGCTGAAGGAGATCCCACCACATGGGGAGGTGGCTGTAGTTATTTTCCACATTCCCACTGAACATCAATACCTCTTGAGCAATAAATGGGGTCTTAGTAGGAAGAAAAATATTTCCCTGAAGCTTGCTGCATCAAGATTAATTTTTGTCTTCTGGAATACTTGGATATTTAGGTTGTCTTTTATTTCTAAATGGAGTCCAAGTGCTCTTTATTTCAAAAGGTTTCAGCAATGTTAATTTAAAACCAAGAACAATTAGTTGTGATAGCTGAGCCCTTCCTGCTAAGATATGCATTTCTTGTCTTGTCTCTTATTCCATGATGGCTAAGAATCTTCCCAGAGGAATTTCCTATACTGAACAAAGTACATATGCAGAGAAGGGGCCAAAACAATGTTTAGGTAATTGATTGAATTATGTGGGCTGGATTTTCTTGTAAATTTACTCCAATTTTGCCTTTCTGGTGCTTGAAATACAAACTTCTTTCTCCAGCCTGCATTACACATATACATGTGCATAAACATGCCTATCTGTTTTTAGTGCACAGCTACTCAACAAATAAACTCATATGGGTACATTGATAATTGTATATTGGCATACAACTGAGGACTGTATTTGTGAAACTGTGGGCTGGTTTTGATGAAGTGTCCTTAAACATTTACTAAAGTGAATTCTTCATGTGAATTTTGGCATGCTTAGTTCAAAAGAGGTATGAAACTGACTTTTATTCTAAATAAAGATAATTTAGGGATTTTGTTTTGAAATGCTTCATAGGTTATAGTGAGTTAAAAGAACTCAGTCATCCTTGTATTTGTTTTACATAGAGTATGATAAATACACCCACATTTGCTGGCCCTTTATTTTGCAAATTAGACTTGTTGACTTAATTGGGACTTGTCAGTTTTCCCTAAGTAGCTGTTTTAAGAAGAAAGTTAGTCTTTTTGATATATGGAAAATTAGGAGAATCTAAAATTCAGTACTGCAGTCAGAAGGAAGGAACCAGTTACTTTCAGCAAGGTTAGAAGACTCATGTGTGTCCTGCCTTTTCATGTCTACAAACAAGATTTATGGTGGTTAAAAGTGGTGACATCTACTCTTTCTGTCAGTTAGTTGCCTCCTCATGGCAATAGATGTGATTGGAATTTTCTTGTTATTTCATGCTGTGTGAGTTCATTACCATTCATGGTCTCATGAGGACTGGGCTGGGAGTCATAACATCTTGAGAGCATTGAACATCTGCTGAGCTCACCTTCTTTTTGTCAGGGCACTCTTGAAAGCCAGTGTCAGAAGACAGCAAATCAAAGACTGGGTATTTTTACTGTTTTGGTTCTTTGTGTTTCTATTTGTGTAAAGTTATATTTCTTTCTTGAAATCTGTTCTTTGTATTTTTAGCTTATGTTGACTCAAGATCTCTCCCAGAGCAATTGCATAAATATTAACTTGTAAAGGATGGGAGTAGGTTGGCCTAAAGAAATCTTCAGATAAGAAACTCAGGGACAGAATAATTGCTGCTTATAGTAAATTTCTGTTGCAGGTTTCTTGAGGACAATGCTGCCCATGAATAAAATGAGGTTAAACATAGAACTCTGTCTAGAGTACTTATCGTAAGGAGATTTCAATTTCTCCAGTACTTCTACATTTGGGCCACTGTTACGTGTTTGGGGTTTTTTTTTTCCTCTTTTTNACTGCTTTAGAGCTTGGTAGCATCCAAGAACTTTTTGAAAGCAAATCATGTTCATGACTTTATTTGCCTTGTAATGTGGGGAATTTTGCACCATGGAACAGGGAATCATTTGACCAGAAAGAAAATATCATGTTTGTATTTATGTTCACTTCTAGCCTTCAGACTATTCCTGATGAATTCCTGTGTGAAGTAATTATCAGGATTATTTTAAAAATACCAAATGGAGATAATCTCGGAGATTCAGTGTTGTTGAATCACCGGTGTCATCAATATGTTTGTTAAAGATATCCAAGATGATGAATCCAGTAAGCTTTTATCACCTTGTCAGACAGCATGTCTTACACTTCTTTTGAAAATGCTTTGATATCTGAAGGGTTATACTTCAGCTGAATGCTCAAGGTTTGTCTCTGAGTGTAGATGTTATTGATGCACAGAGAAGATTATTCTCTGGTGGCAATTAGTTTTCCTTGGTTTTGAGTTTGTTGGGAAGCCAAGTGTCTCTATCAGATACAGGAATTATGTTTCACAAGTGTACATTTAAGGCTAGTCCTGTGGCTATTTCCCTGTGTGAAGTGAGTTTCACTCAGAGTAGGGAGGAAAATATCAACTAATCAAAAGGGCACTCTTAGAAAGGAGAATTTCTGCTCCTGCCCCAGTGCTGTATGAAGAGGGATATCAGGCTATAACTCTTAAAGACACCTCGATTGCTCTCTTACTCTCAGACCAACTAGCACAGACTAACCTGTGTCTCTACTATAAAAAACTGAGTTTCCCAGACAGAATGGGTGCTGCCTCCCCACTTAGGGTGTTCTTTAGTCTGTCGATTCCTGTTCCATGCCCTGCTTCTAATTGCTTAGAAGAGTGCTTTTACTGGGGTCAAAATCATGCCCCAAATCCTTCTGCAAGTATGGACCATTTAGTTATGGATCATGGAATAATTCCCTGGCATTATTCAATTTACTGAGAAGGATGTAAAGTTGGATATACCATTGTGCTACTTCCAATTCCAGACCAGTTATATGCTGTGAAATACATAAGATATGAAATATGTGCTTTTTGTTCAAGGAAGACCCAACAAACACCTTGTGCATTTCACCATTCTCTTTTCCTGTTGCCTTAGGTTGCCCAAGTGGCTGCAGAAAGGGGAGTCTGGCTGGCTCATCATTAAATATGACTCATAAGTCAGGCACATTCAACCAAATTGTACATGAATCAAACAGACTAAAAAGTCTGTCAGATGGTGGGAAAGTGGAGAGGGCATAATGTTACTTTAACAGTGCTTTCATAAACTCCAAACCCTTAACAGCCAGTACTGCTTTTGTATCACTATTGTAAACAGTGTCTTTGGAAGACAGTCTTGTCCTTGATCAAAACTTCACAGTAAATTACAGTGTACGCAGAGTGTTTGGATCAGAAATACTCACAGCAATGGAAACTGACATTGAATGTATTGTTCTTTTCTTTCAATCACCCTCAGAGGTGAAAAGTTTTCAGGTTTTGATGATCTATAATACATACTATTAAAAAAAAATTAAAGTGGTTGGAACCTTGTGGACACATAAATTTTTGTAATTTTTAAACTGAGCTCTGCATCCTTCTGTTGTGATCTGCCCTGTGGTCTGTGGCTTGCCCCTTGCCTGCTCAACATTAGTAGGCTCAGAACACCCTTTGTGCTGCTGTAAAGATAACGAGCTCTCCCTTTAGGGGAGAAGAGACAGACTAGACAGATACACAAAGGTAACTTCAGTTTTGTTGTCATCAGCCCTTCCATGACAAATAGCATAAATGCTAGTATAACTTACAAAGACAAATGCATTTCAGTAAATGAACTGGGAATGAAGTCAGAGGTCAGCTCTGGAAATGAAAGAATTCGAAAACTAGGCCAACCTCACATGGGAAAAACAAGGATAAGTGTATTAATGAGTCTACAAAGTTGTACAAATAAATCTAGTCTATGGTAGTTTCTAGTTTTATTTATTGTATACAGCTTCCTCAAGACAACTCGATGTTCTTAATTGGACATTTGGGGCAAAAGTAGTTACAGTGTTTTGACAAAAGAAAAAAAAAAGAGGGAAGCACAAAGGAAAACTGACACCCATATGTGATCTCTTCCTGTACAGTACTACAAACACAGCTTAACATCTTATATAAGCAGTGATCATTAAAATACTGGAAGGAACCAATCCTGCTGACAGTTGCTGGTGAGTTCACTTGTCTCCACTGTGAAATGAGCTTGAATAACTGAGATTCATGTACACTTATGAACTTTAACTTAAGAGGTAAGAGGCCCTGAGTGTTGCTGGCTCTGTGTAGCTTGTCCAGCTCATAAGTTTAAGTGAGCCCACACAATCAGCTGCTGGCACTGGTGCTTTTTAGGCCAGTGTGATAAGTACCACTTGCCTCTCAGAGTGGATGCATCTCATCTAATATTACTCACTTGTCTGGCAGGTGCCTAGCATGGAACTTTGAGGTTCTGTGTATAGTAAAACATATATAAATTTATATATGGGTAATATGTGCTTTCAGTGTAAAATAGGTTTCTACCTGTCTAAGACTCGTACTTAGAATGAGATGGAATATCCTTTAGAGGTGTATAACACATGATGTTGAGATAGAGGCTAAGCAATCTGCTTAGTGTAGATGGCTAACTTCTAATTAGCTAGATTTAAATGAGATTACTTCATCCACGGTCTTTTCCTGCATGTTTTTCATTCCTTAGCCTTCCAGAAAGGCTAGGTAGTCTGAGAAAGTAACAGCATTGTGAATATTTCACATCACTTACGTTTTTATAGGTGGTTGGGTGAAATAATACACTTGGGTGAAATCCCTGTTCCTGAGGTTGTATAGCAGTGTTGGATTTCATTCATAAGACTTGATGCTTTCCGATTAATCTACTCCTTCATAGGGAAATTCTCACAAGTGTGATTGAAGTTCCATTTTTTTATGCCAATTTTAACCTGATCTTACATAATTCACATCACTATTTCCAATATTGAGACTGTAGTGCTGTGCAGTGTGTGTTCCCGGGAGTTCAAGTACAGTAGAAAATCTGTGTAGAAGTAAAGCATGAAGCAGATATAAATAAACCAGATCAGAGAAAACTGCAATCTTGGCTTTAATGGAAGTTCAAAGAATGTGAAAGTGCTCAAGGAATAGTAGGAATGATTAAACCCTTAGTGCCACTAAGAAAGTGAGCTATGTCCTCTGTTGGAACTGACTCAAACTTAGCCTTCAGTAAGCCTTGAATGCAGTATGATAATCTAAACTTTCAACATCATTCAAATATCATGGAAGTAAGAGTTAACGTAGCTGTTGCTATGTATGCAATTCCTAAGCAATGCATACTAAGACTAAAAAAACCAAAAGCAAAAAAAGCTGAAAAATGCAAAATTTAAATTCCCACACCAACAGTCTTTACATTACCTCTGTGGACTGTACTTACTGCCTGTCTTATTTGAATTTATTTTTCTGTTCTTCTTAAGAATTATTTATTTCTATGAGACGAATTACCTGCCATAAATCATACAGGTTGATCAAAATGAAAAACGTAATAGCACTCTTAGCCATGTTACCTCTTCCTTTTCCAGGCTTTTCTCTCTTTTCTCTTTTTTGTGAATTCAAGCAGAGGAGGCTGGCAATTGATACAGAAAGAAAGATAAATGTAACATTTAAAAGTAATTTTGTGCTTCAGGAAATACAGCCAAGACTTTGCGAATTTTGTAAAATCCCTCACTCTTCAGTGTATGGGGTAGTCTCTGCACTAAAAGAAACTTTCCCTGGTGTCCAGGTATTTGTGATTGCATCTCTCAGAATGCTTTTCCTTTTACTAAAGCAGAAATTGCTGACCAGTATCATTAGACAAATACCGTGAGGGTTGCTTTCTGCTCGTGATGATTTCTACATACACGAACCAGTGGTATTGGCAGGAGAAGTTGGAGGTCATCCACAAACCCTATGATATGAGATGCTTTATTGTGCAGTAGAGGAGAATCAGTAATAAAAGGTTCATTGGATACTTAAACACTGTTTTTTCTTTCTACTTTTTTTTTCTTTTTGAATTTGTAACAAGGCATCATATGTACGGTACAGGATGGGTCCTGCAAAATACAAATGGGAAGCTCTGCCAATAAATAATTAACATGTGAAGCCCCATAATTTCTTATCCAGCGGGCATGGAAATGCAAGTAAGACTGTAATAACAGATTTATGTCATAGACAGCTGTCTTCATAGAGGATGACTCCTGTATGGAACCTTGTGATATTTACTGCATTTAACATATGTTAATGTATAGGACACAACATAAAAGAATAAGAGAAAATTTAAGACAGGTACAGAGTTTATTTTTTGCTCTTATTATTGATTCTTTTCTTGCTTACAAGCCGTTGTATCCACTTGTGAATGTCTGAGAGAAACAAGACTTTGCACCTGGGGTTTTTTGGGTTCCACTTAATGGAGAAAATAATCCTTTGAACTCTGCAGAATACACCAGGTCTGACCCCTTTCTTTCCTCGTACAATGGTGCCTTACAGGCAAGTTGCCCCTTTGTAGCCCAGTCAAGGTTGCAACAGAAAAGGCCAAAACCAAAGGCACAGATAAACTCTCACTGCAGCAATCCTGAGCCCCAAAAGTGAGTGAAAGAGGACAGAGAGTGAGAGAGAGACATATAGTATTTGCTCCAGCAATCCCTCGTGCACTGTACATTTATAAGTACTACCTGCCAGCCTGGAGCTTTGATGTGCCAGACAGCAAAATAGCCATGCTCAGCTTGCAAACTTCCAGACAGACAAAAAAATAATTCTTCTTCAGCGCCAAACAGGGGTGACAGAATATCTGTCACTGAAGACTAAAGTTGAGATGATTTCAAACAGTGAATTTCTTTTTACCTGACTACATTCTTATTGTTGTCTTGTGTCATTCTGTGAGCACTGGACAGAAATAGTTACACAATAGGCACATCAGCAAGATGAAGATGTTTTCCTTTGTTACTATGTAAAGCAAGTATTAAGAGAGTTAATGGAATCAAACTAAAAGACACTGGCTCATCTGTGAGAGGTATTACTGCTCTTTTGACACAATTTTTTGACAAAAATTACCTAAGAAGTAGAGTAATTTTTATCTTACTTGTAGGAATGCTCTCTGGTCAGTCTGAATTTTGCTTCTAAATGCTGATATTCTTCAAAATGCTAATCTCAGCCCTTCTGTGTTTCTGTCACCCAGCCATGAGGACTTGGCCACCACATTTCTCCTGACATTCAGCTTTCATTTCTGTGTGGACTCCAGTCCTAGGAGTTGCTAATAAAAAGTGAATTATGGTCAAAACAGCATTGTAATCTGTGCAAACCCCCTAATGCTTCCACACAAGTTTAGTTAAGCAGGTGATTTATCCACTTAAATCAGGAACCAACATAAACAAGTGTGTAATTTTTTCAAGTAATACAGCTTAAACCAACAGCACTGGGTAAGGGATGAATTGCTCCATTGGTCAGCAGGGGAGAGGTTGGTTTGGAGATTTAATATTAGTTTCTGTATCAAACATTTCCAACAGTGGTGGTTTAAGAGCTGATGTGATATGAGCAATTACAAAGATCTAAATGACTTCTTATACCCACAGGAGTTGCAGTTCTAAATCTTGTTCTTAAAATTACCTTTCTTTCCCTTTCTGATCAATTTCATAATTTGGTGTAAAATTTCATATTACTCCAGAAACACTAAAAATGCAGTAGTAGTAGTATAAAATAATTGACATAAATATGAAAATTAAATAACAGAAGATGTTGTAGTGATTGCCTTATTCATTTTAATTTTATTCAATAACGCTCTCCTTTAAAAATTAACTGAAGGTGCGTTTGAATTTTCACCATTAAAAAGTCCAAAGTGAGACTGAGTCAAACTTTCCATTAAGAAACCCAAAGACTCAGCCATGAACTACCAAAGTAGCTTTTTCTAGAAGGTATTGGTTGTCACTGGTGACACTTTCTGTACTGATGTTTCTGAATGAAACAAGTATCAAAATATTTGATCTGGCCTAGTGGGAGCAGCATAGGGGTGAGCAGCAGGAACTACCTTGTTCTGAGTTCTCTGAGGGTGTAAATGTGATGAAACGAATCCTGCAATATTCACTTGAAAATCTCACTTGATGTTGGAAATTTGGGGAGCACTCCTGTCCTGTTACTATAGCAAGTAGGTAATGTTTTTCCCTTTTACTGGCTCAAAGGACATAAGCTCTGAAGAGAGCTCTAGAAGGTGATGTGTCCAACAGTGTCAAAACATTTGGTGCTGTGATTCATCAGCAACTTTCCTTGTGTATGATGTACTTCATTGTTGGACAGGTCCCTGCTCTCCAAGTTCTCTCCCACCTGGCCAAGCCCAAGAGGAAGATCTGCTTTGTATGTGCAGAGAGGTATCCTCACCACATCTTGCTCTCTCTGCTGCCTTCTGGATGAACCATCCCTTCTGCCCACTGATTGTGAGGTACAGAGAACTTGGAAAAAAATTCTCTTGAGAAAAGGAGGTTGGTGTTTCCACCTTCATGGAAGTGGAGGAAGGAGATCATGAGGCTGATCATTCAGAGCTCCTGGTGAACAGTGGCTCCATCAGAAAGGAAAATATATTCCTCTCTACATGTGAGAAGTATTGCTAGAGTGAACTTTGTCCTCTGTATACCAAGAACTCCTCAATTTGCCTTTTGGGAGTTACATCTGTGTGTTGCCAGAGCAGAACTGAGAGACAGAAGGAGGAAAATGGCCTTCTCTTTGTAGATAGGTTTTGGCTATTTGGTGCAATTTCTTTCATGTTATACGTTTGAGTTCTTCAGGAGAATTCTTATGTGAGCTGATAGGCCTTTGCTAAGCTGCTGAGGACAGGAGAGGCTGGGCAAACTTACTGGAGGAGCACACCTTGACTGAGTTAGGGAATGCCCGTGCAACACTTGGCATGCTTTTACAGCCCTGTCTTGTTCACTGCCATAAAACTGTTTCAGAAATGAGTAAGTGGGAACTGATTTGACAGAGAGACATTTGTGTAATGTATATTGGCATCCCTATATTGGCATATGGGGAACTAAATCCAGGGAGTGCTGCCAAAATTATTCTGAAGTGTTTCACTCACCTTGTAGAGTGGGAGTGCTGTAGTGTTTGTTTTTCTTTCTTGTTTCATGTGAATTTTAAGATGGTTAATTTTAAGAGCCATCTTAAAATTTGAGATAGCCACCTTAAAATTCCACTGTCTTGTAAAAAGAATACATAGAAATGAGAGGAGGAAAAAAAGGTTTTCATGGTGAAAAGATATATAGGAATGAATAGACTAATTTGCCTTTCCCCCAGATTTCCTGTCTTTATCCTTTTGTGTGCTTCTATCAAATTCAGCCTCAAAAAAATCAAAGTAAACCTTATGAGTTTTTATGTAAAGACATGGTAAAAAGATAATCCTAACTTTTTCAATGACTTGACAGGGGCTGAAGGTCATGTGTTCTGTTCTTTATATTGGAAATTAAAAGATCATTAGATAACTGAAGAAAAGATTAGGCTTGTGGGGGGTTCCCCCCCCCTTGTCTCTGTTTAGGCATTGGTAATAGCAGTCAGGGATGGAATTTCCTGACCACGTAGGAGGTAATGTTATACATTTTCTAGTAAAAAAAAAGAGAGAAATTACTACATTAATAATCTGTCCAATCTAAACATTCAGCCATCTGGGAGGTGGGAACATTTCCAGTTGTAGGAATCAGAATCCACTGGAGAAATTTTGACATAATGTTGCAACTAAGACTATAAAAACCAAAGGTTAGGATTGAGCAACATGATAGCAGGGTTTTTTTTGTCTCCTATTAACATGTGTTTGTTACATGTTACTGAAAATTGTCATTGTTGTGACTATATCTTCAACCTCGGAGGCCTCTCTGGCAGGTAAAAGGATTTTGTAGTAAGGTAGCTGCCAGAAGGTTGGTGAAAGGATAAGGTACAGGGGGACTTCATAATAATATAAATTAGCTGCATATAGAAACATCATCCATGTCACTCTAATACAATAGGCCTCTATTTCAAGGCAAATTCAGGACAACCATAAATGCCTTGTTAGGACTCTCAGTTGTAATTTAGGATGTACCCATCAGCGGAGGTGGAGATACCTTCATGGGAGACAGCATCAAGACTGACCTATGTCAGGGTTTCTCCCCTTGAATTCTTGGTAAATCTTGTCAAGAGTGAGAGTATGTCAAGTGGGAGAAGATTAATGAGTGTGGAACTGAACTTGGTGGGCATTCTGCCCCTTCCAAAGGTGATTCCAATTCTGCCCTGCCAATCCTGCCTTGTTGCTGCTGGCTCCTACCTGTCCTTGTTGCCAGAAATGTGTGGCATCCTTCTCTGCAGCCCCTACTGGCAATCTGGGGAGCCTGGGGACTGCTGCATCTTCCAGAGCACCCACTGGCCATGTCACTGGGCAGAAATGCTGTCTAGGCAGTGAGCAAAGTGTGTGTGCTCCTCATTGCCCTTGATTCAGAACTATTTCTGTCCTTTGCTCCTCTCCTATACGGTTTAAAAGGCGTGAGATTTACAACCCTGAAGAGGGTATAGTAACTTGTTATAGCTGCCACATATCAGCTGTTTCCTGACTGACAACAGAATCCTCCTGAGTTTAGGAAGAATGTAAGTCTTACCTGACTGATCTGTTGATGTAGCTTTTCAATACAAGTATGATCACATTCAATGTAGTGTATTTACTGTGAGAATAATGTTATTGAGGACATGTCTTCCACCAAATCACATATATCCAAGAATGAGAAGAGGGAGTGATTCAGGACCATAATTTTGAAAATAATCTGGCAGTCTTCTAAAGCTATCTGGATATTGTTTTTCATAGGGAAAGATGAAAAGTATCTGAGGTATTTGAGTGTGACATGCTGGTCTCAAACTTCAGCTGTACAGAATATTTTATTTGCAGAAAAACTGTGGAAAGAACTCTCCCCAGACATGTGCCAATTGACAGGATATAAATCAATCTGTGTGTGTACTATCATGGTTTTCCCTTGAAAATAAGGCCAGTTCCTTGTGCTGGAGACAATGGTTTAGGATGTTAAATTTTGTGCAGTCTAGTATGTTAAATTATGTGCTGCAGTCTGGAAGGCAAATCCTTCTATAAAACTGTCAGTGTAGCTCATAAGCCAGCTGTAAGGACTTAAAGAGCACAGTTGCCTGTCACAAACACTGCTAAGGCCACAGAATGACTTTGCCATGAGATAAACACAGAAAGGAGCAACAGGGTGATGTTAGCTCCAGGCCTGGCAGAGGCAAAATCTGGTAAGCACATCCTGGGTAACCATCCAGAAGAAAATTCCTGTTGTGGAAGACTGTGGAAAGAACTGCTCATACACATATTGCTGGACAAACAAAAATCGTCCCAAGTTATGCAATGAACAGCATCCTCAACCACCCGTGACCACTGAAGCCCCTGCCCAAATCTGCCTCCCTGGGACTTGGACTGTAGGTTAAGCCACCATAGTGGGAGCTTGAGATAATATAAAGGTGATACTATTGTTTAGGTGTTACCTCCGGCCTAGAAAGAGATTAACAAAGCTGAGGGAGAAGAATGTACCATTGATAATGGGCAAAAAGAATACAGAATTTATGGGCCCCAAGGAAAGCCAACACAGAGACTGTGCTGAAATCAGCTCCGTTTGGGTAAAAGGCAGTTCCAGCAGGGGGAGTTCACGACCACCAACTCACAGACCACTGGTCCAAGAAATCCTCCAACTCGTAAGAAGAGACAGACTAAGCACGCAGAATAATTGGCGTTAGAGGTGAGAGAATAATTTAACGAAGAGCCCAAGAGAACTGCGTAGCCAAAGAGCATTAATGCCTTTGTTCGCTAAAATGTGTAAAGAGAAAAAAGCTTTGAACTACCTCTGGACCCCCACTCCTGAGAAGCCCGGGGTGAAGAATGCATCACAGATAATATGTTGATTTTTCAAGACATCATTAGAGGGAGATTTCAGAGGATAAACAGAGGAATAATTTTTCATGGGAAAATGCAGGAGCAAATAAAAACAGTTAAAAGATGAGAAATGTCCATTATTTCCCTAGCAAAATCAGTTTTTCTGCAAACCATGCATGGATGCACTTGAAATAGAAAAATAAAACACTTGTGAAACTGTTATAAATCCTTTTTTTCTGTAAGACTTTACCCATAAAACAATTATTTTAAATCTGAAAGAGTGATTTCTTTTCCCCTTGAACTTCATATTAGGAATGAGAGCTAAACTCATTTTTACCTTGCAATTGAAACTTAAATACCTTAACTGAAGATTCAAGGCAAGTCAAATACTTCATCCAGCATGAAATAAGCTCCAAACATGCTTTTTTCTATGCGTTTTTTTTTCTAGATCTGTAATAATAAATTGTATGGGTTGCCTTTTAAGCCTATTGAGTCTCAATGAGAAAAGTTTTTTCTGCCAGTTTCAAAATGAAACAGACTTGGTTTGACACTGCAGCTCTCTTCAACCTTTTGAATCACAAAGTGATGGAGAAGTTGAGATGCAGACTTTATGAATGTTCTTATAGCTAAAATTATTCCAATTATTTAAAATATACTCAGAAGTTGGGGGGGAAAGTAATTAAATTAAACAGGCTATTTCTAGAGAATTATAGGGGTTATTTCTAGAGAAAAATTTCTCATTTACAATAAAACTGGTGTCTGAAGTGAGTATTCCAAAAGCAGAAGGCTTTTATGTCATATAAATGTGAAGCCTAAATTAATGTTTAGAAAGCTGCATTTTTTTTTTTCTGCCTACCTGTAAATCAGAGCTCAGTTCCACTGAAGGACTGTCTGTGCTTTCTGAAGGAGTCAGGTTAGAGCCCAGGACAATATGAAGAAAGAACTGAGATATCAGGCTTAAAAGGCCAGTAACTGCCTAGAAGTCTTTCCAGAGGTGCAAAGTAGTGAATATGTGTATTGGTTCTTTTGAAATGCATTTAATTGAATCACAGTGTGACTCAGTTAAATGAAATACAATTTATTCACTCAAGTAAGTGTTACTTCTTACTTACTGTGGAAGTTTTTGATGTGATATGATCACCAAACCACATTGAAAACAGAGACCTGCACATGTGATAAATAAACTACTAAAAATTAAGTCCAGATTTCAAAATTCAGTATTCCTCCTTCAGCTGTAGCTAGAAGCCATGCATTACAAGTGTTAAAGATTAAGCTACCTCCTGATCCCTAGAACTAGTCCTTTCACCTCAGTCTAGGTGACTAGAAGAATTGTAGAACTTGTTCTGTGGTTGCCTGTGCTGCTAAGACTTCTGTGAAAAAAACTTCTTCAATTTAAATATAAACTTTCAAAAACAGCCATTTTTGAAATGTCCATTTCAGATGCCTTGGGGGAACCTGTCCTGTAGAGGTTTTAAGTACCTACATTTCTGAAAATCATGCTATTTTGACGTGTCAGAAGCTGAGGACTAAAAAATGGCTAGTCATTTTCAAAAATGTAGGCCTAATACTTTAAGTCAGATATTATTTGCCATAGGAAATATATTTATAGTATCACCACAGAGGTGAATTATGTTACTGACACACTGTGGATGATACAAATAACCCTTCCTTTAGTTTCCAAAAGTGTTTTAGAGTGAAGTGTTTAAAGTGGAGTTTTATTTGGTAAGAACAGCTTTGAGTTGCACATCTGTTGTATAAAACTTAGATCTAGTTCTGCTATAAAAATTTTGTTGGTTTATGTCACTCATGATTTGTTATTGGCAATGACAAGAAATTGCTTGTTTTTCCCAGGGAAGTGTCTTGTTTCTTGGCTTAGTTCTATGTAGAGCTGCAACTGTGTCTGCCACATATATTCCATGTGTTCTGCAGTTTCCACCAACTTTTATAACAACTGTTGAACATTTGATATGATCTTCCTCCTAAATACACTGATTTTTACAGTTGTATGCCTTTTAAGAGTCATTTATCCAGTTGCCTTTGTGCTTGGTCTATATTAACACACTAGTTTTGAAACACCAGGAAAATGATAACTGAGAAGCTGTAAAATGATGTTGCTTCAGTGCTCCCACCTTGGTAGATCATTTAGCAATATCCTAAATGTGTATTTTTCAGTGACTCCTTGTGAAAGCAACTGTGCCTTGGCTTGTGCTCTTGTGGCAGTGGTGCCTGGCTTATTCACTGATCCTCTGTAGAAGTATTTACATTGTTCAGTGATTTGATGTGATCTGCCAATGCATAACTATGAGGCAGAAAACTGAGCCATTAAATGTTCCTACAACCTCCTTTAAGTATAGGAATATCATTGCTTAATTTTTCTAGAGAAGGACAGACAAGGACAATGTACCTATGGGCTTGCCAACATCCTTTTATGTTGCATTCCCTTGTCCCAAGGATATAGACAGCTGTAAATTCCATTTTTAAAAATAGAATGTAGCATTTGGAGATGTCCCCCTAAAAAGTTCTGCTCATGAATTTTGCAACAGCTAATTGAAATATGCATTTTTATGGTTCTTTTATCCCAGGATATTTAGCTAAACCTGGTCAAAACTTTTACACCTTGTGACTGTGTGATGACTTTGCAAACAGAATCACACCTTTTCTATCCCAGGTAATGCCAGATTGTGCTCATTCATTTACATATACATGGGTTACAGTAAAAGTAAATAAGTGATGTTTCAAGCACAGCCTTGGAGATTGTGGTTGTGTATAGCATGTACTTGCAGAGACCCCTTTCTGCTTTTTAATTTTACTGAAGGCATCTGTGCTTTTTAACAGGTTGCATCTCTGGCAGAGGGGGAAATGATCTTACTGGTGTTAGTGAGAGATTATCCAATGACATCAGTGGTCAGGATTCTCAAGGTATGCAAAAGACATTAATTGCATTCTTTGCTGTAATTCTGCATAGCTGGAAAATGTATTTCATCAAAATAAAACTAGAAGCCAAATACTGAATACAGAAATAAAGGCATTTTTGTTTTCATGTAGATTTGGCTTCTGCCCTGCACTAATAATCAGTGTACAACCAATCGGCAGCCAGCTGGCATAATCAGAGAAGTAGCAATTTAGTGCCATGTACAGCAGGGCAGCAGAAGCAACAGACTGGAGAAATTCTGAAGTTGTGGTATACAAGGGAAACACGGCAGGCTGGCTGCTGGGGGTCCCAGAGGAGAGCTGCCTGCCTCATTAGGGATTTGCTTTCACATTTCTCATAGATCCCACTGCCTTTTCCAAGTTCCTTGGCCCAATAAAATTACTTATCTTCTTTTCATTTGTGTAGCAGTAGAAAAAGCCTATAATGTCTTACTTGGATCTGGAGGTAAGAGGAAATATTGGGGATAATTTCTCTCATAATAAGAGGGATTATTTGTTATGCTTTCTGGCCTCTTGTGGAACTCATGTCTCTGTCTTGAACTGCTTTGAGTGCAGTGGCATGCCTTGTAGGAAATACATCTGGACTAAGATAGTTATTGTTATGGAGAAGTCACCATAATCCTTGCTAATGACCCACAGTATATTTGAACAATGATTTATTAGTAGTGTGACCCTTCATCCATTCAATCACTGTGTAATTTTCTTGGCTAACATGGAGAACCTTATGTTCATCTGTCCACATACCAGTGGGAGAACAACTTGCATTTACCCAAAAGTACCTGGTTTTGAAATCACTGCATGGCTTCAGGCAAAGGCAGACAATGGATCAAACTTGGGTTTGTTTGTGTAAGATCACAAATGGGGAGAAGATACCTGAGCCTCTTCACACAGAATGGCTTCTGATGGCAATAGAACTATAATTTATTTTTCAAATGCATAATTATGATAACAATGAACATGCCAAATAGATGCTTAAGAATTTCAATATATTCTCACAAGGCTTGAGCTTCTTAAATAAGCAGTTACGGGGTGCTGTGGTTTAACTCTAACCAGCAACTAAGTACAATGCAGTGGCTTACAGAATTCCTCACCCTCTCGGTGGCATGTGGAATAACATCAGAAAAGAAGTAACTTCTTGGGTTGACATTAGAACAGTTATATGATTTAAACAAAATATAATACACTACAACAACTACTACTACTCTACTTTTAATGGAAAGAAGAGAGGGAGCAGGGAATTAAATCCAAGAGAAACAAGTGATGCACACTAGAGTTGCTCACCACCTGCTGACTGGTGCCCAGCCAGTCCCCAAGCAGCTCAACAGCTCCTGGCAACTCCCCCCAGTTTATATACTGGGCATGATGTTCTGTGTTATGGAATACCCTTTTGGCCAGTTAGGTTAGCAATCCTGGCTATGCTCTCTGCCATCTTCTTGTGCACTTTTTCACTGGCAGAACCTGGGAAACTGAAAGGTCCTTTAATTAGGGTAAACACTACTTAGCAAAGTTAGTGTTTTATCAACATTGTCATACTGAATCCAAAACACAACAGTGTACCAGCTACTAAGGAAAAAAAAAAAGCTCTATCCCAGCCAAAACCAGGGCACGATGCTTCTGAGAAGTAAATTTGGCTAAGGCTTTACTATACATAGCTTTCATTCAGGTTGCTGAACTCATATGCTCAAATGGGCACATGTGTATGCATGGTCTGTATGTGCAGTGATATAAAGTCACTAGGTGTGGAGAGGGGGAAAGGAGGAAGAGTTGCTAAGGTAAGACAGGCAGGACTGGTGTCCAGTAGCAAGACAGATAAGTGTTGTCTTCGCAGGTTGCATGTTACAGTTCTTGTGTGCATGTTACAGTGCTCAGGCAGCAGCACTGGTAAAACTGATTATCTGAGCTCAGAGCAGTGCTGAGTTTTTCTGTGGAAACCCTGTCCATCTTTGTAAATAGGCCTGGGGAGGTAATGTAACAAGCAGTTTTTCTGTTTCTTCTGTGAAATCAGTCATCAGAGGAAGAAAATTTGCTTGTGGTATGATTCTCCAGAATCTAGTAATATGTAAGGTAGGATCTGTGCCCCACCTTCAAAACAGCTTCTTAATGCTTACATGTTCAAGGCAGGCTGTAAATGAGCAACATAATTGTCACTCCAGACACACCACTCCTACTTCCCAAGAGGTGCAATTCATGCAGCCTCACTGTTGTATTTTCACGGGGCCAGACGCCAGGGAAGGCGGCTTGCAGTCTGCAGGAATAAAGGCACAGAAAAGAAAAATAACACAGGAAGAGGAGTAAGAAGCATTCTGCAAACCTCTGAAGGTCCCGTTTTCTCACTGCCAAATGGCAGGGAAGGACAGGCAGGTAAACCAAAATGGAAAAAAGGAGAAGTTAAAAGTTAAGTTAAAAGAAGTAGCTGGCCAGCCTGCTTGCTCTAGGGATATTGAACCAAATTCAGAGTCTAGCTGAGATGCTGGAGCAAATAAGGAAATTCCACTTTCTCAAAAATGTTTATATTACGTTTGTTATTTTGTCTCTTGAGAGTCTATTCATCATAATGAATCTATATATTAGTTTATCCTTACATTCTTTTTCCTAATTGTAGAGCTGAGTCTTGCAAACCTTGTGCAAGAAAGCCTTACCTCTCTATGGGAACAGCAATTCATAAATCAAGATATTAAAATACATTGGCAGTGACCAGTACTATAATCCACTTTCTCACAGGGTCTGAAGAGTGAGCAGAGAGATTTCTGCTTAATTGTGCAAGCTGGCCTGAGCCCTGCTTATACAAAGGCTGGGGACGGAAATGTACCCTTTGGAAGGGAAAGTTAATAGGTGTGCTGGTGTTATTAGGGAAACCACATGGTCTCTAAGGAAGTCTGTAACAGCATTGCCAGGAATATCTGATGTTTCCAAGAGCTGGTACAGCTATAACAATTTACCCTTGAGGCACTCTGCCCAAAAATTCTTTTGATCACTTAACAAGTCTATCAGCCTTAGTTTTCCTATAAACACATTGTTCCACTGCTAGGTTACAGAGGGGATTTCTCTACCCTCAGCCCTTGTAGTACAGTCTGGTTATTAGCCTGAAAATAAGCTGAGCCCTTGGGAAGGTAATCAGTATGTTTGAAATTAGTCAACATGCAAAAATGATTTTATTTTTTCCTTTCAGGGGTGGGTGTAAATTAAGAGTAGTCTCAGATATTTTGCCATAGTTTTCATATGTTGTGAGCCTATTACAGTCTGTGGTTAGCTAGAGATCTATGTTATATTCCAGAAGGGCTTTTAATTGGAGCATTTCTTTATCAGAAGGAATCCATGCATTCTTTGTTATGTGTGTGTCTCTGTGCGTTCATGGGAAACTGTTGGTTACACATTGCTCTTGTTGGTGGGATTTTAAGTGATATTAAACTCTGGGCTGGGTTTTCTTTTTCCCAGAAAGTAGCTAGGGACATCAACAGGTGAAATATCAGAGCTTTTATGTAGGGGTAAATATTTTTCAGCTTCTGCTAAGTAACTTTAAAAAATAAATGTGAATTTCCCCATCCCATCTCCCCCCCCAAGAATTACTTAAGTATGGCTTATTTCACATTATTTCTGCTATAACGCACAATTTTCTCAGTGGATGACTTACAGTATTCTGTCTTTTTCTTAGCTACAGAAGTGAGCAACCCTCTTTGTTGCCAAACAACAACAATTTTTTCTCTATCTGAAGATTTTGAGACTTTTTTTCAAGCTCAACCATAGTGAAATGGAAAAGTTCTGAACACAACAGCAACAATAAAAAACCTTAACTACTGCTGGCTCCGGTGAGGTTGTCTCAAGTAAAATGGATCCAGTTTCACACCTGGAAGGTGGTGGTTGGGTTGTAACCACAGCAAGTGACCTCTGGGGACTAATCTGCAATTGCTGTGGTGAAGCACAGATTAGAGTTAAAAGAGTTAAACAAAATCTGATTTCTTGAAATCATACAAAATCATGCAACTTCAGAGTCACTGTTGGGGAAGTCTTCTCATCTGCAACTAACCCATGCACATATTTAATGACACAAAGGCTAAACTTAAGCACAGGGTGCTGAATTTCAGAGTGGGGGGAACCTCTGGGGTAGGGGAACACCAGTTCTGTGAAGTCATTTCTGCTGAGAGCAGCCTTCAGAAAGTAGCTCAGCTACTGATTAAGCAGGTCAGTAATTAAGCTTCAGGTCTCTGTTGTTTATGTTCACACTCATCAAAATTAAGGACAGGCTAATTCTTTTGAACTTTAGTAATATAGTCTTCACCTTTCAAGCCACAATGGGAGCAGTGATGCCAGCCCCTCTTCTAGGAAGATGCATCTTGATTTTTTGGCAGAACTAAATCTTGGCAGTTAATTTCAGAATGATGAAGCAATGATTTCTCTGATTTTTGAGTCCCTCTAATGCCCAAAGTCAGAGACAGACTTGCACAGTAATCACATGGAAAATTGTGCATTACAAGCTGCAATACAAAAGTTTTTAGTGGTTATT
Organism: Scytalopus superciliaris; assembly: GCA_013400415.1. Lineage (NCBI taxonomy): Eukaryota > Metazoa > Chordata > Aves > Passeriformes > Rhinocryptidae > Scytalopus > Scytalopus superciliaris. The sequence continues at coordinate 559,665 of VXBX01001580.1, forward strand.
TTTTATGCAATTCAGGTAAGATGATTTCTCATCAAGTTGTGAGTATATGATATATGACACAAGGTAACAGGTTTTTATCATTAATATGCCTCTGTTCTGCAAGATGTTTACATTCCTTTTTAAGTGTAGCTCATGGATGTATTCCAGTTTCTGCAGCTCTGGTTACATTTTAAAAATTGAATATTTTTGCATTTGTTTGCACTCCTTTGTTTTTTTTTTTCCTGTTCATGAATATTCAAAGTAATGAGTCTACTGTCAGGAATACTGGTAAAATAGCAAATTATAAACTAACAGTAGATATTGCAATGCTTCAAGACTTCAAGAACATAACCATGGGAGTTACCTCCATCTGAGCATGGAGGAGGAATGATTTCTTGCAAGAATATTGAGAAACATGAAATGATGGATATGAATTTTTTTTTCAAAGCCTTCTTTAGGGGAAAAACCCCCCACTGAACTGCTAGGAAATAAATAAATAAGAAAGCCTGTCCTTCAGAAAATTCTTATTTTCAACAAATCCCTACTGTTATGAATCTGACAATAGCTCAGACTTATCATCACTGTGACAAATTTTACACAGGTATAGGAATAATGTGAAAGCAAATGCAATGCAGCAATAATATTACATCTCCAAGGCTGGTTTCCAAGGCTGCTCCTTCTGTGCGTGGTTGAGAAGAGCAATAAAAGTCTCAGTGTGCTTTAGGTAGGGAACAGAGGAGAAACAAATTCCTTTGCTTTGCCATGTTCTGACTACACCTTCAGGACCAGTTCTGCTTCCCCTAGGGCATATTCTGCAGTCTCCTGATTATTTGTGGTGCAAATGTTGGGGGTTTTGGGTTAGGATCGTCTTTCCCTGTGCTGTCTTTTCTTTTACAGAGCTTATTTCCATCAGGTGTTTATATCAGACAGGATTAGTTTTGCTTGATTCTTTGACTCTTTTGTCCCTTTTCACTTTTCATTCTTCATGAAGCTGAATGTTATTACTTAGCATCCCCTTCTTTTTATCATCCTCATTTCATATCTGTCCATCAGCATTAAGTACTGTCAGGTTTAAGCCTTTGAATGATCAAAGCCTTTCAACATCTCTCTGCTGCATCTGGTTTCCTTTGTTACCCATTTTTTCACTGTTCCTATCATTCATGCAAGATGCAGCTGTTTTTTCAGTCCTTTCCTTGTGCTTCATGTAACTGTTCTAAATTTGCTAGGCCATCTTTCCATTTGGTTCATGATTTCCACACCTCAGATTTTGGTATTAACCTTGAGTATGTGATTCTGTGAAAAATGCTTTCTGAAGTGAAAACCACTTCATCACATCAAAAGGAGGTCTTCTGATACCTTTTAAAGCATGTCATCTATTTAATCTTGAAGGTGATTGTGATCATCATCTGTAACTATTGGCTTGCTGGAGACAACCACAGCAATCAGAGTAAAGGATGTTTGAAAATACAAGTCTCAAAACTGGGAGCATTAAATCCCTCTCCCACCCCAAGGAATAAGGATTGTTTCTTTTTGCCATTCTGGAAACAAGAGCCATTGTTTTAATGGTCTCACCTCTTAAAGCTCTCTTTCCCCCTACCATCAGGTGCTAGCCCACCGTTTTGTATCTTGATTGTCCTATCTGTAGGAATCTGTAGAAGGTTTACCTGTGGCTGGACAAACTGCTGTGGAGGGAATCCTTCTAGGTCTGGTGCATAGGATGTTCTGAGTGGGGACACAGAACTGTGCTTGAGCCAGGTATGTTGGGGTGTGGACTGGCTCTGGCTAAGGTCTTCATGGAAGCTTTAGGGCAATTCCATGAAGAAAATTTGTACCCTTAGTACAGTAACTTGCCCTGCAGTGTTGCATCCCCCTTGCTAATGCTAGAGCAGACTGAGGAGAGACAGGTCTATTTTGCCCTTGAGTACCTACTTCAGAGATTGGAGAATTTGCATGAGTTAGCCTTTAAAGGTGCAAGATATGATTTAGTTTTGTTATCTGCTTTTATAGTGTAACTGTCCTGGTATGCTTTAGTTCATGGTGCTGCCTACCCAGGTATGTATGAACAGGATTTAACTTCTAAACAGCCCTGCTCTAATCCTCAATATGCCTGTTTGCTAAAAGTGGTGCAGTAAAACCCAGCATTTGTAGCAACCTGTCTATGTTGAAACACTAAAGTTTTACATTTGTCTAATATATTTTCACTTGGACTTTAAAACTCTCTAAAAAGTATTTGCTCATGTTGCCAATTTTACCTGTTCCACTAATACAAAGGATCCTGGTTATTACTTTGTCTGACACTTGGGGCAATGCATTTCTTGGTAATTATTGTTCTTACACTTTGCTTTCTTCTCTCATATAACATCACCTGACACTTTCTGTAATAAACCAGAAAAGCTTAAATATTATCCCAAATTCACTGGTTTCTGCCAGAGCTAAACCTTACTCTTTTTCCCATGTCTGACTGGTTAAGATGCTTAGTGCACTTCACAGCAGCATGGCCAGTATGAGCTGAAAGGCCTCTTAGCTGGCAAGTAATTTTTGTCACCCAGTACTAAAAGCACATTGAATTAACTATTTTGGACTTTTGTGAGTGTTTTGAGCCACACTCTTATTTCTCAGATTTATTCAGACAAATAGATCCATTGTTAATGGAAGATGGTGAGCAACAAGAACAATCACTAGATTATGTGTTTACTGAATACTTTAAAATCCTGTTTGATATCATTCCTTGGATCATCCATTGATGAAATTAAACCAAACCATTGTAGGTTGTCTTAACAGGACTGCATAATGCTGAGGCTTTGTCATCTTGAATAGGGTTTATGGAGAAGGTCAAGATGGTCATTTTGCCCTGAAGAAATTTGTATTGTTTCAATCCAGGCATACTGTCTTTTCTGCCATTCCACACAGAAAAGGCAGAATTTGTGTGGTCTTAGCACAGAGTAACAGGAAGTGACAGAAAATTAATCTTTAAAGGGTTGCTGCTGTTGACAGCAGTTCATGTGAGAAATGTGCTCCACTTTATGGGGTTGAGAGTACTTTGTGGATAACTATGTTTGCATACCTGTGGAGAAAGGGACTTGTTAAACAGAAAATGTGCAATTTAAAGTATTATGAACTTTTTACACAGCAAAAATGAGTTAAAGTTGGGAAATGATTCTTGTGGCAAATTGTTTGCTCATTAAATCTGAGTGCTGGAGCACTACAAAAGCCTTGATGGAAAATTCTGCCATTGCACAAATAGTGATAAAAAATGTTTCTTCTTACCTTCCCTCTCCAAACCTTCATACTTCAGAAATTACATTTGTCTGAAATACAGGATGAATTATATTTTGTATTTGATTTGTGGCAAGTTTAAAATGCACTGTCTTCTGAAAGCCAGAAATATGACCTTTGTTCATGTAGAAAATAATCTTCATCTGTTTGAGGCAGACACTTTAGGAAGGATAACAGGAAAATCCATACTGATCACTAAATTAACCATAAACCTTCACAGAAAGACCTTGGTGCAATATTGAATGATTATCAGGAAAAACATCCCAGCTCAATACTTTTCAGCAGCAGCATAAGCAAGCAAAAGAATAAATAAACACAAGGAAGCTAAAATAGTTGTAGGATTAAGAAGAATAAGATGAGAAATAATACTGAATATATGAGTTAGTCATCATGTAAATTGGACATGTCACTGACAGCCTCACCTAGAACAATAAGCGCTGTTCTACTGCCATGTCTCAGAAAGGACTTCTCTAAAATAAAAGGCATTCAGAAAAGTAGGCAGCCTTAGCTGCATGGAGAACTTTCACAGATTAAGGGAAAGAAAAGAGGGAAAGATTAAAAACAAGAAAACCCATTATTTCTAGGACACAATCAACAAACAATAAAGGACATGTTTTCATTTCCCTTCACTCTCCAGAGGATGCAGTAACAAGTAGCTGTTGTCCAATGAAATTAAAAACTACAACTCCAAAAAGGGTTTACTTTTTGACCAATAATTTGGAGACCTATTGCTACAAAGATCTTAAGAGATTTTTATTGCAATTACCTGACTGTGAAGGGGGAGGGGGGGAAATGAAGAAGAAAGAAAAAAAAAATCCATATTTTAGTCAGAAAGGAAAGCTAATTTTTGGGTTTGTTTTTGGGGACATCTCTTTTCAGGACAGCATTTTGACACACGCTTCACTCAACATTATGATAACATGCAACTTGCAGGAGATCTGGATTTGTACATATATTCAAGCATCTTCCTCAGTCGTAGGCAGTTGAGCCGATATTATCAGCTACCAGTTGCCTCAACCCAGCCTTTATGTGCCTCAAAACAAGTATCTATTTCTGGCTGTAGTTAATATGCATGAGTGGCCAGGGCTGATGTGACTGTGTTTTCAAATTTTTTTATTTCATTTGTGGTTTATAAGGCATGATAAAAGTCTCAGCTTACCTGGCTCCTGAGCTGTTTGCTAAAAGCTGGATGGTACTTCTGAGGCCATACACTCGCTTCAGTGCTGTGGAGAAGACACCTTTAATTATACCCATAGTGGCTGTTCTTATGTTCATCAGGAAAAAAAACCCTTTGTTTTCTGCTTATTATTGCTTCCTTGCATGGAAGTAGTGTGAGTGTAACTTTTATAGTTAATGCATAATGCCTAGGTTTTAAAGTAATTGTGAAGGAGGCTTTGCTATTCAAAAATAGATACTTTAATATATGTTTTATCAAATTAATAGTATCTTCATTTGTGGATATATTCACTATAAATAGCTTAATCATTTTTCTGATGCCAGAGTCTCTCTTATCTGATGACTTCTCATGAGCACATTATAAAAATAAAGTGGCATACTTGATAAGTCTCTGTGGCTTCCCTAAGGAGGGCAGAGAAGGGAGCACTGAGGGATTAGAAGTCTGATTACTGCATAATGAGGAACTTTACTTTCTAAAATAAAATTAGAGTAATTATAAAATGACATGTTCACATATCAATGCAATGACTTTGCTAAGGTTGCTATAGAGCTGAAGATCACAACACATGGAACTACCATAATTTCTGACAGTACAGTGAAACATTTTCCTGTGTTTCTTTATTTTGCCCTTTTCTTTTTTCCTTGAAACTTGCTAACTCTTTCTTCCTTTAGCTTCCTCTAGTCTTTCTCTGACTCTTCCCTACATTCTGGTATGGTTTTAAGGAGGTACACACCAGTGACATTGCTCATTTGCACTGCTGATGATGTGTTGATAAAGTCTGCAGGGTCTTCTTTTTTTTTTCTTTGAGAAGTATTTAGTTTGGTATTCTAAAACATTAACGCATATTCAGCACTGTTAGACACCAAATCAGTAATTATGGGGTCAGAATCACTTTGTGGGGGATGCACAAGTGTGTGTGTAGAGTGAAAGGATGGGTCGAACCTCAAGGAGGTGGGGTGGTGTCGTATCCCTCATGGCAGGGCCCTGGAGCAGCTGCCAGCCACAAACAGCCTGGGCAAATGATAACACCCCACAACTCCTGGAGGCCCTGCCCCAGGCTGGGATTGGCAGGGACAGTGGGAACATGGCCCCTCACCCTGGCTTGGAACCCCAGAGTGGCTGGTGGGTCAGAAACCCCACCTGGGTTTTGGCTGTAGAGAGCCGAGCAGGTAAAGAGGTACACATGAGGTCTCCGTTTTGCCCTGGCCTGTTCTAGAAGCTATTAACATGTGAGCACCTAAATGGTAACTATTTCTGTCCCTCTTTTTCTCTCTTTGTTCTTTCTTCTCTTAATCTCTCTTCCTTTATTCTTTTCTTCCTCTTGTGGGTAACTTAAACACTTATTTTCTGTAAATTATGAGTACTTAACCTAAGTTGAATGGAGTTTGTGTTTGCTGGGTGTAACAAAGGTTTCTTATTATAAGCAATGCTTGTTAGTCCTGGTAATCTATTGTAATGCTTTTGTGAAGTTGGATGTTATCCTTGTAAAACATTTTTTGCCAAAATGCCTATTTTCTCACCAAATTAAAAGAAATCTCTTAGAGAAAAATGTGTAGTTATTCTCCAGATATTAACTCAAGGTACCAAAGAACCAAAGCCTTTACAAGAGTTTGTATAAGCAATGTCCCTTGAAGACTGAATTTAAAGTGTAACACCTCGTAAAAGTTGAGTCTTTGGGACCGGAATGTAACAAGCATAGAAACAGTAAAGGCTAATTCTGGTTATGTTATTTGGGTAGTTGTTCAAATGTCTTTAAATATGACTATATTCAATACAGCAGACTATTCAGTTCTCTTTGGTATGTAGCATTTTTTTTGCATTACTGTATTATTACAACCTTATTATGGTATGTACACAATGCATCATTAGAAAGACAAAACAATGTATTTTGGAGAATTCTGTCTGATATCCCAAACTGGTTTTAAAAAACATACTTGAACCACAAGCTATAGTTCACCACAAAGATGATCCTCCAGGTCATGAGTGAGAAATACTAGTATAAATACAATTCTTACTGTTATTGAGACCTTAAATCATCAGATAGGGTAGATCTTCATGGCTGTTATCTCCTGTCTCCTGCTCATCCTCTGAAACAAAAGACTGATGTAGGAGGCACTGAAATATCTGTCAAGCTTGAGCAGTAAACACTTGCATGGGACCTCTTTCCTATCTTTCCAAAGAGTTAGAAAGCTTGTAATTCTGCTGGAAGCTGCCAGACCCTTGTCTTTGTTGTGGTACCACTTGTTCTCTCTGGGTGCACTCTCTCTGTAAGGAATCTCTGCTCTTCCAGCTTCACATGTACCAGAGACCACCTTCTCCACAGGTTGTTTTGCAGACTCCTTACACAAGGACATGTAAGTCAGTTTGCCAACTCCCCAGAAAACAAATTTTTCATTCTTTTAGTCCCTATGGGTCTTGCCTGGAGCCTACACAGATTTTTCAGGGCAAGAGGAGTTTGCACACAGCAAGAAAAATACATGTGAATAGCTGAGCTTCAGTAGGTAGAGGATATTCCATTTTCAGTTATCCCCCTTTAATCTAATTCTTGACTCTGCTCTACCCTTTTGTACATGACAGACATGTATTTTCTACAGCAGCCATTTTTTACCCATTCAAAAGCTTGTATGCTAATACACTTGCTACCCCTGTGCTAACTAAAGTAGAAGTTAGCCCAACCTTCTTAATTTGGGCCTGCATCCCTCCATTTAGCTCAGCTGCTTGGAGGAAATCACCTTGGAGGAAATCAGTCTTTCAGGGTGAGCCATTGCCTCTACAGGGTGCTGCCCTGCTCTTTGGGTGCTGTTTCTGAGCCAGGTAAGGAAACTCTTTTCTTTTTTGTTTCCCTTTGCAGTTGAGAACAGTTGTGCAGACAGAAACTAATAGGGGCACATCAAAGGCTGTTTTAGCTTCTTTCCAGTCCAGTTTCCTCAGTTAAAAGTGAGGGAAGGAAACATTTTCTTTCTTTAAAGTTTCTCCTGAGGACAGGTTGACATTGTCTACTCAAGACAGGACTGAATAGTTCTGTATCTTTATTTCTCTTTGTTCTGGATGGGGTCTAGCATTTACAAGCAATCCTCCTAGTTCCTGCTATGTTTTGGAATAAAACCTTAGAGTGCTTTTCATTATTGTGTATGGCAGAAATATGACTTGAAAGTGCTTGTTGTGTTTTGTACAGATCTTGTGAAAGTGAGGTTTGTTTTCTCAAACCACAAATGCCATAGTACTTGTAGTACAGACACAGCTAAAGCACATGGTAAACTAGCTTGGCTCTTGCTTGCGGAGGGCATCTATAAGGCTGTGAGCCTTGATGAGTTAACTTAGGTACTGTCCTGGTTTCAGCTGGGATAGACTTAACTTTCTATTGAGGAGCTGCTACAGTGCTTTGTTTTGGATTTACTATGGGAGTAATGTTGATAACAGCTACCTGGTTAAAGCAGGCTGGTGTGGAGAAAGCTCAGTTAAACTACTATCACAGCACGCTGTTCATGGAAACCCCCTGCTTGTTAGATCAGGGACATGCTTTGCCCATGGTTGGCTTGATGGAGAGCTCCCGCTTCTCCTCCCTTCCTTCCTGTCTCTGATTGAGATTTAGAAATGGAGATTCCTTCCTTCACCTCTGAAGAGGGAAGGAAGAACACCCATTGTCTTGAATCCCTGACTACATTTCTGGACACAGAAAGCAGGGAGGAAGCTGCAGGAGGAGGGGTTTGATGGGTAGGCAGCTCCTTCAGGCTATTGGAATCATGCTGGTGGACGAGCATGAGGCAAATCTTATGTCTAAATAAGATACTGAAGTTCCCACAAGTATGTCTGGATTTACTTCTTGACATGTTATATATATCTATGTGCTCAAGGAGTTAAAAAACAACAGCAAAGGAAGCTGTTATTCTGAAGGAATTGGAACACAATAATGTTGCACAAAGCTGTCTAATTAACAAGACCGTGAAGTGACTGGAGTAAATTAGCAGAGACAATTGATTTACGCTGCATCAAAATACACACTGGAATGCTGTAGAGTGAATGCATAATTTTCATCCCTGATTGCTTGAAAGAACTTAGTGGGACCTGATATTCAGTTTACTTTCACCTGATTCCTGAAAAGCATATGGAGGCTTCTGATGTTTTCAAATTTTAATGTGTGATGACTGCAGTTTAAAGTATTTTTCTGCTTTAAGAGTGTAGAGTGCAATCCCTGAGTAGCAGTGCGTTGACAAGATTAGTTTCTTCTCTCCAAAGCTAAGACTTTAGATTATAAAGATGCATGTGAAGGAGTGCTGCTGGTGGTAACTCTTTGTGACCTTCTCTAGGAATAAGATTCCTTTTGGTTCAGAATGTAGATAAGGCTTGAAAGTCAAATAGAGGGTTGCTTAAACTAGGACAGATTTGTTGTTTCAAGTGAAAAAGTTTAGATCCAATGGTTAGTTTGAGCTCTGTCTCAGATACACCCTCACAAGAGGAGCTGAGGCAGTTTAGTGAAAAACTAAACTATACTGGTATACCACAGACTGGGCCCATGATTACTACATGCTAATTACACTGTAAATTCCAAGTGTTGCATGTATTTTAAGCACCACCTTTCTGGCCTCATAAACTAGCTCTCTTCTCCTAGAGGAACGGTAGTTATGATACCTCTGTAGAGTTCCTTGGTGGTATTTATTTGATTGTCAGCAGAGAATTTAGGAATACAAAAGCTTCTCCTGAATGACTAATAAAGTGCACCTTAGAATGCAGACCAACTTGTTCCCTCTTCTGCACCACCTGATTCTTCATTCACAGTTTAATAAGGGCAAAATGCAACAGGCTTCTTTCCACATAACTCCCTGCATTAAGAAAATATGTCTGAACGGCAAAGCCCAACAACTGTAATGAGCAAAGTTAGACTTAAAGTGGCTCTATAAGCTACATAAATATCCACCTGAAGGATGGGTTGGCTCTGAGGAAACCTGTGTTCAGATAAATGGCTTTGGTGCTTCTGTGTATTTGCAGCAAGTAATTCGAGGTGCCTGCTGCTGTAATGATGACCGGTAATAGTAAAACAAAACCCATCCTTCAGTGTATTAAGTGTTTGGTGCTGCGGTGAGTGATGAACTAAGTGCATTTAGCTGGAACACCTATGCCACTGTCCCCTCTAATGCAAGTGTGTCTTTGAAACTGCTGCTATAAATTACATTAGGCAGAATTTGTATATTAGTAGACTTGGATCGTTTTCTGAGTGTGAATTTGTTGATGTAAGTGTAGTGCTTTGTATTTGGGGACATCCTCTTTGGACATGCCCTACTTACTATATAAATGAGGTGCTTCTGAGAATGAAAATAAAGAAATGCCTGCTTTTCCTCGTTTGAATAGCTCTGCAGAGGATCTGAATGCTCGAGTTACCACTTGCACATTAATGGGAGGCTAGTACTTAAACTATACCAGTCTAATCTGAACTCTCACATGTAATTGCATGTAGGTACCAGAGGCAAGAAATATTTGCTTTGAATAAGAACTGATTCATTTTAATTTCTTAAATGATTTTAAAAACCAGAAAAAAAACCTTAGACGGGAAAGTATAGCAATGGCTTTGAATAATTTTATTGTTATATCTTTTGAAATGAGTGTTTTATTTGCTTTAGGTTAAAAAAAATAAAAAGGACACGCCAAGATGCATTCTTCCTTCTAAGTGTCTTTTACACTGTAATGTCTACTAGTGGTTTAAGAAATCCTTTCTGAAGATCGTTGCTATTCTTTACCAGCACTTCTTTAGGAACTGTGAGTCTGAATTCCTTGTTATTTCATTAAGGCTTTGGCTCCATCAATATAAATTACGCTTTTGCAGTAGGGATCAAAGCAGTAAAAGTCATGGGAGCAAAAGTGGGAGAAGGATTTTGGTTTTCAGTAGAAACTAACTGGCTGAATAAGTTTTTAAAGTTGACATCATTAAGCAGGCTTTTTTCCTGTAAGAAGGCTGTGGAGAAGATTCAGTATTTTGCAATCATTGTTTAATTTAATTGATTTTCTAATTCTAAAAGTACAAAAGATTTAATCAGGATTCATTTTAGTATAATTATTTAGTGAGCTTTAGTGCTGGAGGAATGAATTTAAGTGGGAATGAGACATTACTTCATTCAACTGTGAAACAGAACTCTTGAACTTGATGAAGAAAATAAAGACCTTCTTTCTTTTTATTAATCTTATTTTGCCCTCTGTACTTTGTTTGGCCAAGTACAGAAGCAGAAGTACCAGGATGCTGCATCTGAGGATAAGTTTCTGGCAGAAAGCTGTGCTAGGAAATTACACCGGATAGGTATTTGTTTTTGGAAGGGTGGAAATCGAGCAGTCCACATGTCATTCTGTGGAGATTCTCCTAAGTCAAAAGGCGTTCTTTGATAAAATGAGGGGAAATGTTTGAGAGTGAGTTGACTTATGACCAACCTCTGTAGGCTTTGACTCACGTTGATGGGGAATGGAGCGTTGTGAAGTGTTGCTGCCTCCTGGCTGTTTATTGTCCCTTCACTGGAGATCCCCTCACTCACTGCTGAACTGGCTAAAGAGAACGTGATTTCATTTGCAGTTTTGGTGAGTGTGAAAAGGGGAGCTACGGGACCCGAGGAAATGTGCATCCCCCTGTCCTCATGGAGGAGATGGAGCAGTGGCCTGCAGCAGAGGCGAGGCGGGGAGTCAGCACAGTGGCAGCAGGCTTGGTGCTGATAGTTCATCAGAGCTGTTGGCTTGATGAGTTGGGGACCAGCTCCTCAAAGTGCAGGTTGCCAGCTGTGTGCCTTGGCAACACTCAATACCCCAAGAGCATACCTGGGGGCAAGGCAATAGAAGCAAGTGAGGCATAAGATGTCTGAATCATTTCATACACCACACACTCAGGGGCATTGCCACCAGCTAGGAAGATCAAGTTAGATGGTAGAACTTAAAGGAATTTATGCTTTTTTTAGGTTTTATTGAAACTTATTAAAAAAAAAAAAAGCCTCATTTTGCCCACAACCACCTGTTTCCCCTGGGCCAAGATAAGACCAAGGGTCATACCAGCGTACAAGGAATTAAAAATTTCTTTTGGGNCATATGCTGTGTTGGAAGGGACCCAGAAGGATCAAGTCCAACTCCTGGCCCTGCACAGGATACCCCAAGAGTCTCATCGTGTGCCTGAGAGCATTGCCCAAATGTTCCTTGAATTCTAGCAGGCTTGGTGCTGTGGCCACTTTCAGAGGACTCTGTTCCAGTGCCTAACCACCCTTTGGGTAAAGAACAACTTTTTCCTGATATCTAACCTAAATGTCTCCTGACACAACTGGAGGGACATTCCCTCAGGTCCTGTCATTGGTCACCACAGAGAAGAGATCAGTGCCTGTCCCTCCCCTTCCTCTCACAAGGAAGTTGTAACTGCAATGAGGTCTCCCCTCAGTCTCCTCTCCTTCAGGCTGAACAAGTGACCTCAGCCACTCCTCATATGGCTTCCCTTCAACACCCTCCACCATCTTTGTTGCCCTCCTTTGACATTCGTTCAGAGCTGAATATCTTTCCTATATTGCGGTGCCCCAAACTGCCCACA
>VXBX01001580.1:579237-668075 GCA_013400415.1 Scytalopus superciliaris
AAAATTTTTTCTTCTTTTTTTTTTTTTTTCTTCTTTTTCTCTTCTTCCCCCCCCACCCCCTGCAATTCAAACCCTCACCTAAAAACAATAGGAGAACACATTCATCCTGGAAAGCTCTTGGTGGTTTGTGGTTTTTTGATATTAAACATCCATGAGGGGAAGCTGTTCCCTGGAACCCAGCAGTGGCTAGTTACATGAGAAATCCTGTCCTTCTCTGTTCGTGATTATTTATTGATTAAAATACAATGTACTGAATTGCAAATTACCTCTTAGAGAACTTGAATGCCAGATCATTCTTTTATGGCCTTTAAATTACTGCAATAAATTGGAAACACAGTGTTCTGAGCACATCTACCTATTCTCACCTTCTATTTATAAATTTTAAAGCAGTTGTTTTTGGTAATGTTAGACTGTTTTTGTTGTAATAGTGCAAAACCTTTATAGCTAAAAGTAAACAGAACATTTAAACTGAATTTTAATTGAATTTGGCTTTTTATTCTAATTGGGAAACACTTTCAGCAACAGCTTGAAAGCATACCAGGAAAACTCTCATATTGTTCTTATTATCTATTCAAGTCTCAAATGAGTTTTTCCATATTGTTATCCAGGGTTTATGTGAGCCCAGTCACTTTCAGTCTGTTACTACACTTCTGATATTTTAATTCAAATGTCTCTAATTAAATCGTTTTAAGATTCACTTTCAGCCTGTTAGAAATAAAATATATGTTGCCACCATAACAGACTAGAGTATCTTAAAGCTGAAATGACGTATCCATTTGGCACGCTTTAGGACTAGCAAGTGCTTTTTCTAGGGTTCAAGAAATATGGCCTGATGATTTAGAGGACTAGACACAGTAAAATAGGCTCTGTGTCTGTAAACAATTTTATGACCACTCATGGTTTAGGAATTTATTACAACTATTTTCAACAATGTGATTTAAAGCATATGCAAAAGAATGTTGTTGAAACATTAAGTAATAGTTTAACATAGCACAAGTGTATCATTTTATATTTACAGTAATAATCTGTATTAGTGAATGGTTGATAAACCTATTTATACAGTGTTTGCCCTGAAGGATTAATAGTGAAGATAATAGTAAATCTTTACAGTAAATGTGTCTTCTTTCATAGTTCAAGTGAGCCTGCTTACAAATCCCTGTAAATGCTTTTCCCCCCCAATAAGCAAAATGTATATTTACTTGGATACTAAAATCCGTCTACCCTTTATTTTCACTCCGTTCTAGCAACTTTAAATGGCATGTAAGTGAGGTTCTTTGTGGATGGCCATTCCCTACCAGGTCCAGAAGTTCCACTCACAGAGTTTAGGGATGGTTTTAGGAATGCCAGCCAGATCCAGGTTCCTTGGTGAAGATTGGTTTCCAGAATAGCCTACAGCAGAATAACAGGTGCAGCTGTTCAGCTTTGGGCAAACTGGATCTTCCTCAGCCTTTTGGTTCAGGACACAGTGAGAACTACATATGTTGACTAAAATAAAACATCCCACAGTAGCTAAAAAGAAAGACATACCTGTTTAAATTTATAAGAGCTGGTTTTAATCCTATTTTACTTATCTGAAATCATAATAATATTAGCTAAATCTACTTGCCAATGTAAGAATACTGTTGTTGTCTGCATTCCTTAAAATGTGCTAAGAGGTAAATGTTTCAGTTGTCTTGCTCTGAAACTAGAAATGTGTCTGTCTTTTCGCAGAAATTATGTGAAGAGAAGAAAAATAAAGTACGTATTAAAAAACCAAACAAACATATAAAAGAATAATACATTGTAAATTACTGATACAGAAGAATTACATGTAAAATAGTTGCATATAAATATTTCAAAAGTTATTCATACTATTTTTTCTTTTCCTAAAGAAAAAAATAGTTTGGTTTAAGTTTTTCCAGGAGTAATAGAACAAAGACAAACAGAACAATCATGATGTTTGCTGCAGAAGAAAAGCAGTTATAGACACCTCATGAAAGAATAACTTCACCAAAAGGCACTTTGTTGAATCAGAGATGCAGTGCAAGAGAAATAGTCTTGATATGTCAAGAGAGCCAGGTGCAGGAATAAAAATAAGTATATTTATATATATATTTGACTTTTGTTATCTTGTTCAATGCCCACACAAAGCTTAAATGTGAAAATTACTCAGTTCTAGTCTTTCTGAGGGATTTTTTCCCACAATGTATACTTTAGATCTTTCTTGACAACCCCCTTCCCCCCATTTGTTGTTTATGAAAATTCTTCTTAACTTTTCATCTGCACTGCTTTGTTGCCCTGAGTTTAAATAATAAATTTACCACTTCTTTCTTTCCTCAAACTATGCAAAAGCTTTCAGGATTAATTACTCTGCACTTGTAATTAACTAAATTAAATTGAAACTATAACCAGAAAACAGCTTCTCTTTTAGAGCCTTTCATTTTGAGGTTGATTTAGACTTGAAAGAAAACTCATGATATTCTTAAGGCTGTCAGTAGGCAAATTTCCACAGTAGAAGCAAAGCCTGTGTTACAGCACTTTTCATGCTACTGCATCAAAGCTGTCCAAAGACTGAAAACTAAACCACTCATCCTTTCAGGCTTCAGGCATCTATCATAGTTATATCCCATTCTGAGACAGCTAGAGCTCTTGTGATGCTAGAAATTGGCCAGTGATGGTATTTTCCAACAGGGGCAGTCCATGCCTACTGGTAAATGAATTCAGGATTGAATTCCTTAGAATTCCTCAGGATTGCCTGTTGATATAGTGCATGATCTAACACAGTAGATGTTGCCATCATAAACAGCTGCAGTGTTACTCCTGACTGTGTTCAGTAAGTGTGTGTAATCTAGGTGATATTGCAAAGCAGCCTTTGGTAATCAGCCTAACATATCCAGTCTAAGAAGTCCTTAAGTTTTTTAAATCCACTTGAAGCAGTAAAAAGGTTGTGTTTTAAGCTGTGTCTGGTACAAAGACATTGACACAGAACTGCATGTGCTGCCTTTTGGAGGAAAGACAATCAACAAGGAGGTAAATCAGTGGGGTAGGTTTGGGGAAGACTGTCATGATACTCAAAGAAAAGGAAATCTGAAAGAAAGGGATAGGTAGTGTTCCCTTGCAGAAAACAAGTATGGCCTTAGTCTGTTGCAAAAGATAATTCATTTGCGTGGGTGTAAATTAGCAAGCTTATGTTTTTGCATTAAATAATGAGGAATTTAAGAGAGTCCTGGTGACTAGTATTCCACTCTCTCTTCCACTGAGTAAATCTTTCCCACACGTCTCCCCTTGCTAACTACATAATAAAATGCAACAATATAGATTTCTAGATGGTTATGCTTCTTGTGAATATCATCTAGCTTTCCCAAATGTGAGCATGCTCATAGATCCTTATTCACTGCTGATTCCTGTTGGCCTCACACTCTCTCACTCAGGTTAAGTGTTGAGGAATGCATTTAGTGCATATAGATCAGTGTGCAAGATGCTGTGCAAGCTGCAGACTGAGCTGTGCAAGCTTCAATTACCCAATGAATGACCACAAATGTCAACACGACCAGGACCCAGGGGATGAGGACCCATTTTCTTGACCATCTTAATGGTTGAGACAGAAGGGGAACCAGAAACAGAAGTGATTTGACAAAGATCACAGAGCTCTTGGTGGCAGAGCTGGGAACTCAGCTCATCTCTGTTGATTCCCATTTCATTGTTTTTATGCTCCAGATATGGAATTGTTTCTAGGCATTGTGGGAATCCCTGTGTATCTAACTGAAGGCTACCAGCAGCAGGTGTGTACAAAAGCTAAGAAAAACACTCAGAAGGCATTCTCAAGTCCTGTGGGACATATGGGCTCTAAGAGCAAGCTGTCTCCATAGGCTGTGTTATGAGTTTTCTTTGCAACTCCTCTCTGAGCATACATCTGTATTTTTTTGTTATTTTATAAAATTGTTCTTCAGTTAAATTATTAATTTCACCCAGTCTGGTGCAGTATATAAAGTGTACTCTTTTCTTTATAACATCTCTTTTGATGGAATAAATAAAAAAAGCAATTTATTATGTATGACATTTACCTAAACTTTTCCTATATATGTGTTTCACCACATGAAAATTATATCAAGAAAATGAGCTGTACACTGCCTATGTTAATCCTGTGTAAACCTGGAGAAGCTCCATTCAGGTTCATTGTAGGTTTAAAACACTGTAGCTGATAGCAGGATGTGTCCCCTGGCTCCCTTTTTGTAATGATATTCTAAACTTACCATGTAAATTCACAGCTTTATGTGCTCTAAGTAGGCATTTGTATGCAATGAAGTTGCACTGCTTTGACTTTTCTGGACGGAAAAAATACTTATTTATCCAGAAATACCTGGCAGAAGATAGTAAAAATTTATGTTGTGTAAATTTGAAGAATTTGTCGTTATTTTATTGGTTAGTGCTACTGGAGAAACAATCTTTTTGGGTTTTTTTAAAGGACCTGGGTACTCTTGTATTTAGAGACCGTATAGGTAAGTAAACAATATTTTAGCTTATTAATGTCAAAGGAGCATATGGTAATTATTTATTTATTGTCTGTTGTGCCAGTTGTATGGGAAATTAATGGAAGACAAGGTTCAGTGAATATTCTGTGGTGAATATTCTGAGAGTGTGAATCACAGTATGTCACTGATATTATATTCTGAGGAAGATGTGTGTATTACTTACCATAAAACATCCCGTCAGAGACAGGAGGTAGTGAGATGAAACCATCTGCTGTGTATATCTGTGTGTGTGTACACATAACATATATGTTTATAAAAATAAAATCTCCTTTGACTTTTTAGAAGTTTGGTTTAATTCAGTAGAACCATTTCTAGTGAAATGAGTTTTTGGTCTGGGATTGTAGCCTGACTGAGGCAGTTATCTGGATGATCAACTGCATCTCCAGATTCAGATACATCTGTGCTGATCTTTCACTGGGATAATCCCATTTTGTAATCATTCCCGCCTCTGATGAGGGTAAGCATGCAAGAG
Organism: Scytalopus superciliaris; assembly: GCA_013400415.1. Lineage (NCBI taxonomy): Eukaryota > Metazoa > Chordata > Aves > Passeriformes > Rhinocryptidae > Scytalopus > Scytalopus superciliaris. The sequence goes on from VXBX01001580.1 coordinate 584,221, forward strand.
AAGTGGCCCAATGGGAAAACAGTAATGCTTCATTTTTTAAAATACATAAATAAATAATTTTATTAAATTATCACTATATATATATATTATTTAAAAAGAAGGAAGTATTTAATAATCTGGAGCATTTTGTTTCTTTTACTTTACCCGCATTGTCTTCCTTTGTTTTGCTCCCTTGGTTTGGTGTGTGTCAACATGGGTGTTGTCTGACAACATCAGATTTCTAAAATTAATTTGCAAGTGCTGTCTCATGGCACTGCTTTTGTCTGGATTAAGATCTATCTCGCCCTTGGTAGCTGTCTGGGGGAGATGCTGCTTAGCTTTTCTTTTTTTCCCCCCTCCTGTCCCTCCTAGGATAAGTTCAGAAACCCATTCCTTGTCCCACAGATTTGTTCTGTAACCAGACCAGCAGATCAGCCACCTTTCAACTTGCTGTTTTCCCTAAGCCTCAGCAAAACAGCACAGAGAGGCTAAAAAAGAATCATCTAATTTTCTTTGGAAAGAATCACACTATTGTTCTACTTGTTTATTCAGGTCTGTCTTCATGTAACTGTAAAGGCTACTTCTTTTTAAACTTTTTTTTAGTAACTTTTGTTACACTATTACAGAAATGACATGGTGCATTTGCTGGAAAGCCCTTCAAAGGTTTTGATTTAAATAAGCTGTAATGCTGCATCAGAAACTCTTACTGAAATCTGAAGTGATTTTTCCCACCCTCTTCTCTGTTCCAGTCACAGTTTGCTTGCTTTTTCCTTCCCTAGCCACTGTTGCTTTTGAATTTTTTTCCTATTTTTTTTCACTTATTCTGAAAATGTTGAGCAGAGTTAAATGGAAACCCAGGCACTTCTTTCACAGTGCTTGGGATTACTCTTGGTGCAGGTGGGCTGATGTTTAACAGGGACAACTTTCCTCCTCCTCTTTCTTTCCTACCTCACTAGGAACAAGAACAAGAAAAGATTTATTTTAGCTCTGATACCATGCCTTGGAGAAAACACTCGGGCTCAAATGTGTTTTCAAAAGCTGAATACACGTGAAAGCACATTCCAATTATCTGATTCCCTCTAGATCCTAATGAACTAAGAGAAGCTTTATCCTGACAGACAGTGCTTGGCTGCCTGCTGCTCTTTCCAAATTGTTGCTCTGTCTTACCTTCTACAGCTGCCTTCAGGCTGTCTGTGAAAGTTCACGGACTATAATTGTTTGGGTCATATATTAGCCTTTGGTTTACAAAAGAGGCTAAGTATTCTGGAAAGTTCCATGGCATGCCTGCTGACTTCAATAATCTATTAAAAATTTCAGGTACTCTGTGCTTTCCCTTAATTTTTCTGTGCTAATGAGAAGAAAAAGTCAATCCCATCACAGCTTTGCAACAGAAATTGGAGTGAATAATGTGTTGGTAAGGCAGAAGCCAGGACTGCCAGAAGGAAAAATAACTCCTAATTTTGAGACATTGTGACTGAGAAAGATGCTTTGGTGTTAGGAAGGCTGGCTGTGCTTCCCTGAATATGCCCTAAGTACCAGCTGTCCAAACCTCTGAAGACAGAACTGTAAGCATTTTTCCCCAGGCACTAAAAACTCTGGGGCCATTGGACATTTAAGTCTTGACTTCTCTGAATTATGGTTTGTTCTCTGCTTATAGAGAATAGCTTCACACTTCTGTTAAAATATAAGAAGAACAACAGATTAAAAACATATAATTCCTAACTTCTTTCATTTTAGGGTGAGTAAAGTTTGATCCTTCTAAAGAAGAGCTTCAAGTCAAATTGATTTAACTTTCCTGCATCTGGCCTTGCAGAAACATAGGACATAAATAGCTGTAGCAGCGATCTGCCACTGGGGAGCCATAACTCGAGAGTGGATAATTCTTGAGAGTTTTTGTTCGTTCAACAGCTCCTCTATTCAGAAACCTTTTGGCAAGTTGCTTTCCTTCAGGTCTGTGTTTGAATTCCACAGCAAATGTCGTGTTCATGATGCCCTCACTGGCTAGGAGGGGAGCCTAGGGACAGCAGAGCTCAACATGGGACACAGACATCTGTGACTATATACCACTGGGGTATTTTTAAGTAATACTGACTACAGGTTTGCAACTGGAAATTTTCCATTCCAAGGAGAACAGCAAATGTGCCAGAAGCTTCCAAACAGACTCCTCCTGCTAGCTTTTATACTAATGAGTTTTTTACTGGGAACATATCAGAGATAAACACCTGTGGCAAGCATGTATTGAGAGATCTAAAAGCATCTTGTTTGGGTTTTTCAGGGCTTGAGCTTTTGCCAGAATCAGCTATAGTGAGCAATCAAAGAGTTTTTATGTAGTTGTACTGAGATTTTTCAGGCCAAATGAGATCAACAGTGCAGAATCTATATTTCTGCTTAATAGGTTCATTTACAATTAAGAAAATGTCCAAGGGGGAATCTACCTCTGCTGTTTAAATATTAATTATTAATAGTGTTTTTGTAGTGGCTAGATTCTATTCTCTCCTAACTCAAGACACCTTCTTTCACTGCCTCACAATTTCCTTTTGTGTTTTCAGTCTCCAAGTTTTGAGTCTTTTGCAATATTTAAAAAACCCCAGATTTCTAGAGTTACAAACAGTTTTAACCTCTCCTTACTGAGGGGAAAAAAAAAGCCAGCAGATAGTGTGATTATTTGTCAAGGAGCAAAATCTTCCTGCATAAAAGTTAACCTGGATTTTAAAATCCAACAGTAATAACATATAATGTATGTTCTTGTAGTGGAAATTTTATCAATTAAAAAGCTTACTACTCTTTAACTGGAAAGGGAAGCACTGAATATTCCCTGCTGCTTTCCTTTTGTTTGTTATAAGATACTCATCATAGAAAGACTTGGACCAACCTGAGCTTCACAAGAAGGGAGACAATCTAATGAGTAGTCCAGTTTGCCCAGAAAAGTGGGGATATATTTTCAAAATAACTCAACCATGTGAGTGTTCTTGGGGCTGCATCTGCCCAAAAATTAGCTGTAGCTATAAAGGTAGATGTTTAGCTCCAGAGTTGGCACAAAAGATTATAAAATGCTTTTTAAATGCAAAATTTGTTATGAAATCAACAGAAGCATCATCAGTCATCATGACAAATTCTAAACAAAGTGCTTTGAAAAGTTAATCTTTCTTATTAAAATGATACATCTAGAGGCACATGTAACTTGTCATATTGGAGTAGACTCATTTCTCCATTTGGTTTAGTACCTCGCGTCAAAGCATATCATCAGCTACTATAAACCTGTTGTGCTTGGCCTCGTCTCATTAAGCAAGTTTATTGAATACCCTCAAGTGTGAAGGTGTCTCAAATGTCTTTGGAGCCCTCTCTCTTTGAGAGGACTAAAGAGTTGTGTCTGTCTATGCTGCTTCATAGCCATCATTATACTAATTGCCTGTAGGCATTCATCCTGCTTAAATCTACCAGCAGTGTTTCCCTCAATGCCTCAATGTAATTTCCACCTGCTGATTGAGTCCTGCCCACTAAACGTGTCCCTTCAGACAGGACTAGATGTGCATGTCTTAGCTAACTGGGATATGTGGAGTTGCCTGTGCTTTGGAGGGGATGCTGCACAGTCAAGCAAGCAATCCATGCAGTGCACAAGGCTGGTTGGAGTCACAGTCTCAGCCTTTTATTACAGGGTCCCATATGGCAACAGTTCCTACTGTGCACATTTGTATAATTGTGGCAGATCAAAAGCTTCTAAAGGTAAATATTAATGTCACATACAGCCTTGTACTCTCTTAGAGTTAATTGAAGGTGCTGTCAGTGTTGGGCAATTGCACCCAGCTTTGAAGGCTAACTAACCGAAATGTCACTCTGAGCGGTTTATAATAAAATTCTCCTTTCTTCTTCTATGCAACCATAGACTGTTGCTTCCAAGTTATTCCTTATTCCTTTCCCTTCTCGAAGGGGAACACTTCTATTTCACTGTAGCCCTAGTGCTCTGCTCTGTGATGTGCTCATGGTTGCTCGTGGCTGACACCACAATCCCTCCAGGCTTTGTCCTGTTTATTGCCAGAGTCTGATACTACTGCTTGCTGTTCCAAGCTCATGGCCTAAAGTTTTGTGTCTCAAATGATGTCCTGGATCTACGTAAGTGAAGAGCACCAGTGGCTGAGCAGAATCTGTTAGGAGAAGAACAGAAAATGTAAGGGTGGCAGGGAGAAAGGAGTTATCTGAATGGCTGTGCAAGCAAAAACACTCTGAGCTTTGGGTTGAGGTTGGATTTGGTTCTTTGCAGTGACATGACTTTTGTTTTTTTGTTTTTTTTTTTTTTTTTTCTGTAGTATTTATAAAATGTGCAATGTTATTAAGAGATAATGCACCTAGTTCTGAGTACTGTTAAATGCAATCCATAAACTCCTGACAGGTCTGACCAGTCAAGCTTCTACCTCTTGCCAACACTTTTGCTTGTCATTTGCCCCAGAAACAGGGCTCTACTGCAATCAAACAGAAACATGTTTGTGGGAAAGGATGTGGATTTTGGATTGTTTTTTTGCCACAAACTTTTGATGTTCATGTGTTCTGGAGGGGGTGGGGAAATTAAGTGAGCCATGGATTTTTCTGCTGTTTTATTTCCAATAGTTAATTCTCCAGTATTTTTCAGAATAATGTGAAGCAGATAAACTCACACATAGTGTAAGAAAATGAAAGTAATCCCAAAATATCTGCCAGAGACATTTTAAACCTAATTAAAACTGAAGGAGGAAGGAGAAGGAATTAAATACACTTTATAGTCTTGACTTATTCCCCATCAAGGAGATTTTTTTCCATTCCAGAATGCCCCTGCATAATTTCTAATCAGCCTTTCAGCCTACATCATGAGTGACAGGACAAGGAGGAGAACGTCTGGCACTGTCTTGGGAGAATGTATTTAAGGTTCTCCTGAGCTGTGGAAGGGATTTGTCATTGTCAATATTGTCAACATGGCTGATCAGCACCCTGGTCAGTCTTGTCATCAGAAGCGTACACGTGTGTGACAGACAGAGAGAGAGCAGAGAGAGAGAGAAAAATTAGTTCACAGAAAAAATTTTTGCACTCACTCTAGCCATCTTTGTCTGTATGTATTCTAGCTGTGCTTCCACTAATTCTTGGGGAAATAAAAATAAGAACCACCATTCAATTTACTCCTTAATTTACTTCACTAAGAACTTGGGAGATGAACCTGTGAGGGGGAGCATGTTAGCCTGGGGAAAAAGGAATGCAGTAGTCATTCCCAAGCTCTCCTCTTTTACACACTGTGAAATTTTGTCAGTTAATTTCAGGAGACCCCAAAGAAACTGTGATAAGTGAGCCTCTTGTGTTAAGAGGTTTGGGATCTGTAAAGCATCCAGAATTCCAGGGGCTTATCTGAGCTTATCAGCAGTAGCTGACACTCTTTGATCTGTCAGTTGAGCCAGGAATTGCTTTGAAACAGGTGTCTGTGTAAGGTTTTCCATTGCATTGTGATTCTGGTCAGCTTCAGACTCTCACTGCACTTCCAATTTGATCTAAAAATACTTTTAGCTGATGTGGGCTATAAAACACTCAGTTGTAGGTGAGGTGGTACTGTCTTCCCTAATTGCAAGATTCAGTTATTTGTAATTTCAAAGGTTGAGAGATACACCTCTGATAAAACAATTCACCAGCATATTTGAGTTCTTCTGACACAAGCAGGTTGTTCTTCCAGATCACAGATAACTGTAGAAGGTATTTTCTGTACAAAGGAGATTTCTTTTGCTGAAATCTGATGTGCCTCAGCCCTTCTACTACCCCTTTCATTTGCTTGTTTGAGCAAAAAAGCTGCTGAATGTTAGGAACTCATGGTCAACCTGTTACAGCAAGTCCCTCCCAGGCTATTCCCACAGTCAAAAGGGTATTGCTGTAGCAAATGTGCATACAGAGTTAATCTTGGTCAATTCAGCTTCCTCTGAAGCCATTACTTGGCTTGAAACTTGTTGAAGTTTTATTTTATTACAGGGATGGCATAAGAGGACCATCAGAATATAAGTAGTCCCACTTAATTTGATGACTAGGCTCGTGTCCTCCTCTCGTGTCCTTGGAGTCCCAAAACTGGGAACAGAAGATATCAGTTGTGTATTATGCTCTGCATATACTTATTGTTCTGTTTAGGTACTGCCTCTTTGGGTTCTGTGCTTGTTATATAGGAGAGCATAACACTGTAAAACCTACTGCCTTGTTAGCATGGAGAATATTCAAGGACTAGGATTTAAGCTGGATATCTGGATTACAAAATTTTAATAAAAACCCCCAGACTATCACAAAATCACTCTGTATTTCACTTAGTGCTGCTTTCAATCACAAACCCAGCTGTACATTTTACTACACCACAGGATCTACAAATGTTCTTGAGTCTTCTAGAAAAATAGTAACAAAAGCTGCTCTGCAGTTCTTGACTTTAATTTCATTGGCATATCCATCATAAGAGGCTATTAAGGAAATTAAGCAGTGATAGAATGAGAACTAAATTTGTATGAGGCACAGAAAAATTCTGATGTGCAAAATTGTTTGAATAAATGGCTGGTTTCCAACATCATGGAAGTTCTGTAGCTGATATCTAAACTCTCAAAGAAAATTGCTAGAGCTGACAGTGGGTAGGGAAGAGGGAGGAATTTTATATTTTTTAAAAGAGGAAATTTTTGATTTTTCAGACTTAAAATGTTAAATTGGAGACGATTTGATGATACTCTAATGAAATCTACTTTTCCATTGTACTTGCCTATCCAGATTGCAACAGTCTAGGTTTTTAAATGTTATTACTCAAAGACTTGGAAGGTGGATTTCCCACAGATTCAGTTTCTGGTCTCTTTCAAAAGGGAAACAACGATGCTTGGGACAGGATACTTCAACTTTAATCTTACATGTAAGAGAGCTAATGCTAGCCACTCGATCCTGGTTTCAGCTGGGATAGAGTTAATTTTCTTCCTGGTAGCTGGTACAGTGCTGTGTTGTGGCTTCAGTATGAGAATAATGTTGATAACACTCTGATGGTTTAGTTGTTGCTAAGCAGTATTTATTCTAAGACAAGGACTTCTCAGCATCTCATGCACTACCAGTGTGAAGGCTGGAGGGGCACAAGAAGCTGGGAGGGGACACAGCCTGGATAGCAGGCCCAAACTGGCCAAAGGGATATTCTGTGCTATGTGACATCAAGGCCAGTGTATAAACCGGGTAGAAAGTTAACTGGAAGGAACTGCTTTGGAGCTGGTTGGGCACCAGTGGGCGAGTGGGGAGGAATCGCATTGTGCATCACTTGTTTTTTATATTCTAACTCTTTATTATTAGTATCATTATAATTTTTATTATTCTCTTTTTTTTCTATCCCATTGAACTGTCTTTTTCTCAATGAGAAAAATTTTTCCCATGAGTTTTCCCACTTTTACTTTTCCAGTTCTGTCCCTCATCCTGTTGGAGGTATGTGGGGGGGAGTGAGCAACTGGCTGTGAGGTGCTCAGTTGCCAGTTGGGGTTAAATCACAACACTCTCTCTGAGACTTATAGAGCACTTTCAACTAAAAGTATTTTTAGATCAAGTGGAGAGTGCAAATTTGGGGACAAAATCTGAATGAAACTCACTTCTAAACTGTAACTCATGATTTGGAAAACAGGCCCACAAGGGAGACCAGGCATAAGGATAAGTATGAAGTTGAATGTGGAAATGGCTAATCTATCCCTAAATTTTAAATTTTGACCAGATTCTGTTGAAAACTATAAGCTAATAAAATTCCCTCACTAGGATGTTCCCATTTAATTTCCTTTTTTTTGGTTGTTGTTGTTGTTTGCTTATTTTTTTGATTTTTATTCTGTTTTGCCAACCAGATCTCAACAGCCGTGTGAAAAGACAGGTTGTAACAAGTGAAAGGAAGTCTTGAAAAAAACCCAATTTTGCTGGAAAATAACTGGAACTGCTTACATATATTGCTGGATTCTACATTGCTTTTATCTTGTGGAAAGAAGCACAGAGAAACTCTTGGTTAGCCAGCCCAAACAATTGCTATTAGCCATCAGAATTTATTACTGTAGAGAATTCATGTTAATTGATTCCAAGGTTTATTGAAATACAGAGTCCATATTTCTCTCCTGCTTGGAAGGGAAAATAATATCTAGGCAACAAAGTGTTTTGCATTGTTTACTTCAAATTTAAAAACAGCAGCCCAACAACAAGTAGTTTCAAGGCCAAAATGAATTGTAAGAAATCTTATATCATAAAACACTTGTCATATGAAAGGCAAGAGCTATGAAAAATAGGGTCAAATACAGGATTCTGCCATCCATAGCTCTGACATCATGAGGGTGACTCAATACAAAAAGACTTTTTCTATATAAAGAAGCATGGTGGCTATATGGATGAGCAGAAGATGGTTCCTCTCTTCCCCACTGGAGAACAAACTACATCTGCAAATGTGGTCTAGGGCCCTGTCATACATGTGGATTTTTCTCTGTCATCATGGAAAGCATGGTCCATACCTGAACAGGTGCCAAAGGGGTTCTGGTGTTAATGTCTCCTTGCCTTCATGATTGCAAAGATGTTACTTTTGCTTCTTGGCCAGTATTGTTTCTTTCTGAACACTTTAGCTTTTGAGTGCCCTGCAAGATGAACATTAAACAGCATAAATCTGCAGTTATGGAGTATCGGATATTGTAGACTGTTGATGTCAATAACAGTTTAAGACACATCAAGGGTTCCATGGTGTTTCTTAATTATTTGGGTAGGACTAATATTTCCTGATGTTAAACAATTGGTTTAAACCAGTCATCCTGCATCCTCCCAAAGGCAAGTCATTCTGTCACAAGGTGAGCAGCTCAGATGGTTTGCCTTCTGAAGGGCTTGGTTCCGTCACTGGCCTTTGACTACAGAGGGAGCAAAGACACTAGATGAGAAGGCTGTGTTAGATGCCTACACTCTCTGCTGGGAGGGACTAATTCTACCTCTCTAGGATAAAGGCAATTTGGAAACGGAAAATACAGGTGCTTCCATGGATTTAAATCTATGTGTGGGGAAACAGAAGCAATGAATGGTAAGGTATTAATTTGATTTTAATTGAAAGTATAGCTTAAGTATGTCGAACACCTGAGGGAAATATATATTTATTGCATGCCTTTATTGAATCATGGCAGATTTCTGAGTCAAAGAAAGTACAGAAGGTGATATATTATCTCCTGTGGATGATTCTTCTGTGCATATGTGTGGTTAGGTTTTTTTAATAGTGTAGCTCTTCATGCACTTCCACAAGAACAGAGCACTTTCCAGGGAAGGAAAAGGTCATCCTCTTCAAGCTGCAACTGTAAATAACCAATGTGGAGTCCACTAATTCATAACTAATTCATGACAGAACTGATAAGTCTGCTCTGTTGTGAGTGCAAAAATCAGAGCTGCTCTTATTAAGCTGTGAATGCAAAAACCTCTCCAGAAAGCTCACTTAAAATTAAGGCACATGGTAATATATATGTGCTTTTTCTCAGAGTTGAAAAGAATAACAATTTACAAATATATACACTTCTAATTAAGAAAGCATCTGTTTGTATCAGGAGGTGGTGTTGTCGATATTTTTAATTTCCTTGCTTTTGCTTTTCACATTTAAATGGCCAAGTTTAAGGTGACTTGATGGGGGTTTTTTGTTTATGTATATATGTGTGTGTGTGTATAAAACCAAATATTTCATTGCAGATGTTCTTGCCTAGCTTTTTGAGTCATAGTGCACAGCAGAACCATGACTCCCCAAAGCCATGCAGCACTGTGATAGGACCCCCCAAGCTGCCTCCAAGCAGTCAGCAGTGTCAGTGGGCACAGCGTGACACCCCAAAACAAGGCTAGTGCAGGTCCCCAAAGCCGTGCACCTGCATTACCTGCCCTGCCCGCCGAGGGGCCCCGCTGGCACCGGCGTGGGAGCCTGGGCAGCAGGCTCCATTGCTCGCTGTGGTTGCCATCCCAGAGTTCATGCCAGCTACAGGTGTCACACAGTCCTGCACATCTCCCTGACTTTGGTCACCACTGCAGCTGAGGGCACAGACTGATGTATTGAGCATAATGGTTTAGTATAAATTTTAATCCTTGGTGAGCTGGATTCATAGAGTTACGTATGTGAATAATGATAAAGCTGGTTGCCACATGAACATATTACAGCACTGGCTAATTATAGAAACACCATTAAAGTTCTGTCTGTGGTTTCTGTTAGGATCTGCTCAGAGATTAATTTTCTCCTGAAGACAGTCACTCCTCAAAAATGTATTCTAAAGAAAAAAAAAAAATCTGAGCATGCAATTTTACATGCTTTGTATTCCTGAAAGGATGTAAAATTCACTGAATGGTGCTTCTGTTGTGTGTACTTGTGTAGAGGCATATGAACAGAAACCAACTGAAAAAAAAAGATGGTAAAATTTCAGTCATATATTAAAATATTTATATACTGGCCCAATATGATTAAAACAAGATGCTAATTGAATTTTTTTTAATATATAAGTTAGCTGTTATTTTCATTCTTCAACTTTCTCTAGGAAATAAAGCCCTTAACTTTTGAAATCATGCAGTGTAAGAAAAGAAATCCAGGTATAACCAACTGTCATTTTGTAGCACAAAATTTCCATCCCTTCCATTGGTGTATCAACACCTCAGCTATAAAGGAAAGCAACCATACAGTACACTTGTCACTGCTTACAAAAATAACCTAGAGCAAATAAGATCCTTTTGTAGTAGAGTCTTAATCAGTTTTTTTGACGCTAGAAGAGTTGTTCTCCAAACCTCATTCACTCCACCCCTTGTCTGAGGTGGAGAGGAGTAGCGTCTGAGTAGAGAAGAGCCTCTCAGTAGTCTGGGTTTAATTTCAGGCTCAATGCTGCAGCTTTTGTATGCCTTTTACACATGGATGTAGCATTTGTCAGTAGCTTCAACATTAGAAAGACCTGAAAGTCCCCTGTAATTTGTGCCTTTTGGTGAAAGTTAATGTCGTATTCTTACTTGTGTCCTATGAAACTGCATGGAATAGGCCAGGCTCTTTCTACCATTTTGTAGAAGTGGCACAAAGGGTGAGCAGACATGACAAATACTTCCTTTTGATGCTACATTTATTCATTTCATATCCGTGGAGAGAATTTAGCTGAGAGTCGGATTTAATTACCTCTTACAGTGAACCCCACATCCAGACTTTAAGGCATTTTCTATTCCTGGCAGAGGGCTGAGGGTCTCCCTGAAAGCATATCTTTGGGAAAGGATGTTTTCTACAGTCCCAGAAGCTCCAAGGTAATCCTGAGAATTCTGAGCAGTTAATTTTGGTTCTACTTTGGAGGCCAACAGACTGAATTCATAACAGACAGTGGGGAAGGGAAATATCCAACTGGGAAGTGAAATGAAGGGCACTGTGAGCAAAACAAGGTAAAGCAGGATACAAAAAATTGGAGAGAAAGGAAAGAGAGAAGGGTAGATGTAATTTTCTGCTTCTTCTCTCCTCCCTTTGATCCCAGGAGTCCTTCAGTGCTGCCTCTCAGAGAACCACTGTAACATCTGACCAGGGAGGCAAAGGATGACCCTGAGAGACATTTCATCTAAGTGCCAAGTTGGTAGGCACAAAACTTGAAAGGGAATGATGCTACTTATATTGAGAATATTGCTAGGGCCAGAGCACTGGAGGCTTCACTGCTTCACTAAACTGTGCCCCAGGGACAGATGTAGAATTTCTCTCTCATCCTTTCTTCTGCCCACTCCCAGGCTTGCTCTGCTCACAGCACTTTGCAATTCCTCTGTGTCACCGTGTCACTTGGTACAGCACTTGGAACACCTACAGGGAACTGTGCTGCTCTGTGTGAGCTTTAACCTGTACAAGTGAGGATAACGAGAGGAAGGGAGGCTAAATGGCTGAGTCACTGACTTCCTAAAGGAAGATTTTGCTGCAGCAGTATTCTACCCGGTGATATGGCTGCATGCCTTTCTTAGGGACTGGCCTCAACTTCAGCATCACACATCCTTAGGAAAGGTGAGCCTGACCTGACAAACACGAGCTAGTGCATCACTCTCTGTTAATTTCTGCATGATGCCCATTGTTTGTTCTTGTTGGAGCCATGACAGATATAGAGGGGGGCTTGGATTACAGGTGGTGTCCTAAAGAAAGATAGTGGCAGGACATCTATTCCTCTGGCAAAGTTGCTGCTATAAAGTATCTTAGTCTATGTTCTGCTATCCCAAGACAGACCAGCAAGAGAAGGGAGGTGACAACCAGGATGAGAGTGGACAGGTGACCTTGGTCTGTGGGTACAGAGCATGATGTAGGAAGGCTGTGCCCTCATTTATAAGCAGATGTTGGAAAATTAGGAAAGGTTCACAGAACTACAAGAAGGCTTGTCCTCCAGAAAAATTGTGTTTTGGGAGATGAGTAAGGACTCAGCTTCTTGGTTTATCCAAAATAAGGTAAAAACAATTGATAACAAACTACAAACTGCTCTTTTACTCATCAGGAAAAAGACATCATTCATCCTTATGTTTTTGAAGCTGGATACACTCAATTAGAAATTGGGTAACTTTTGAAATAAGAAAATAATTCTGCATGCACACAATTTTTTTCATTATTAAGAACAATTATTCATCCAATATTCACAATTATTTACATTAGTCTCATGAGATGCTCCATAAAAATCTGTCTAGCATTCCTGCCTCCATTCTACCGGTCAAGTGGCATAGGTACGGGTCATCTTGTCTTGGAGTAAGAGAAAGCACAAACTCAGCTTGCTTCACTTTATTTCCTGTTTCTTTTTTCTATTAATTGTTGATTTGGAGAGTATATTCTCATATTTCTGGAAAGCAAATCTCTATGAGATCTATTCAAGGTAGGAGTGTCTGACCATCCTTGTTTTCCAGTGTATGGTTTGGCTCTCATCAGTACACCCTGGCACAATTGTGCATCTTCTGAGATTTTCAGGAGTCTGCTAAAATGTTTCCCTGTAATGTCATGCTCATAGGGCAGCTAAACTCTGCTTTTATGTGTGGCTTGGTCAGAGTCTTGCAGTGTCATGCCCATGAAGTGAACTCAGACTTACTGCTGCACGTTGCTCTACTGATCCTTTCACTTTGATTTTCTATGTCATACTTAGTGCAGCTACTGAAGCGAATACAGAACTTCAGCATGAAAAATGGTTTAAGTGTGGAAATTGAGGTTTTTCACTTAGAATTTAAAAATGCAGGCTCTTGTATCTGCCTCCTGAGGGAGAGGGGGAAGAAAAGAGAGTGAGATAAAAAGGAAAACAAAATACAAGTATGCTTTACAGATGAAGTGCTGTTGATGAAATCCGTTGGGCTATCAATAGCTGGAAAGTATGGGATTGGGAAGTAGTCAGAAAACAAGCAGTGTATGTTTGTATGAGGCCACTGTGGAATATAAGTGAACAGTAATATATCATTTTGAGGAATGAAAAATCTTTAGGAATTGGAAGTTATTGTCATGCAACATTTGCCTGCCATCATCTATCCAATGCATGGTACATATCATGTGAGGTTAGGGATGGGCATCATGTTTTTGCTGTCTCTGCTGATATTACATACCAAATTCACTTTACTTTTCTTCTTTAGAACTAAAACGGGACTTCCAGAGCACTTTAAAAAAAATTAAGAGCAGCAGAGAGCTAACAAGATACAGAGCTTTTATATTTTCAATTTTTCTAACCTTCATACTAAAACAGAGCCATATCTGGCTAGCTTTGACTTTTCTTTTCCACAAGCATCTCTATCTAAGCTAATCAGAGTCTATGCAGTCAGCTTGGCTGAACTGTCTGCATTCTGGGTTGGGTCCTTAATAATTGTCTGTACAGCTACCTTTAATGCATTTAATAGCATCAGGAAATAAATGTGAAAAATATTCTCTTGTGTTCCTGTAGAAGAAACCAATGTATCTACCTCTTATTCTCCACCAAATTTCCTGTTCACTGCCCTGTCATGAACCTTCCCTCTTCTTCTTCTTTCTTTTTTTTTTGGTGTCACCTGCTTTCTGCTGTAATGATGGGCTGACATTCTCTTGAAATATCTTGTTAGTGACAGATTGTCTGTGAATCCTTACTTTTTTTCACCACCAATTCCATCTGTCATAGTACTTTGGTTCCTATAGGAGTTGAAAGAAAGCATAAAACCTAGAAGATTAACCCAGACATTCCAAACATTAAATCCAGCCAGACAATGAAACTTAATTGGAGTGGGTTTTTTTATAAAGAGTGATTTAAAATACTTAAAATATTCAGTTGTTTCAGTCTGCCTTGCTCTTTTCAAACTCTTATAAATCCAAAAGAGGCAATCAGATTAAATGTCAACTGGCTGTATCATTAATAACTGTCACCAGTATCTCTCTATAAACGTGTGTTGTTTCTATCCATATGGAGCAATATATACATATGTAATGTATATATTGTATGCTGCTCATAATAGATCTTTTTGTTCTTCTTGCTGGCATGAAATTGAGTAGGAACATACAAAATCTCATGAGTTTTCAGTGCACCTCATTTAAGCTGCAGAACAGGAGAAATCTTAAGTGTCGAGAACTAATGCAAAATACAAAAAAATTAGGGAAGAGTTTACAATCAACAGGTCAGTTCACCAAATATGTCTAGATCTAAGAATATATATCTGCCAGCAGCTGAGCTGCCCCATGAAAGACAGTGATCTTAATCCTTGATTAACAATGTATATAAAAAATACTAAAGTTGGCTTAAGGGAAGAAAGTAAGGGTAAGATGCCAGTCTTATCTTTGCTTGAGATTATTTTATACTGCAGAATGAACACTTTGCAAATTTGTTTTCTTCAGAATTTAATAAAGTGGTGTAAGATATCCTTGTGATCTGCCGGTTCTCCATGAGGACAGAATTGGGTACCATGTATATTTAAGAAATAGGAGTATTTAATCCAGGATGATAATTCATTTAGCTTTGAAGTGCTTTATGTTTGTGATAATGGCAGATCTTTAAATTAGTTATCAGGATTGGTTCTGTCTTTATTCAAACCAAGTTGTGTGCAGAAACAGAAGAGAGTGATTTGAGAGACACTTGTGTTTTGAACGTAAAAGGGTATGACTTTTGGCATGACTTTTGGGTACTTCCACGTGCATGGAAGTTAGGTTTTCCTCCCAGAACACTGCCATGATCACAAAGGTGATCCAGGAGACACTACCTATAGGCCTAAGGAAAGATGACAGTTTCTTAAAGACCCAGTGGGGGTGAGCGAAGGAGTGGTCCCAGGCTCAGCCCGCCTTGATCTACTGCCTTGTCTTCAAGAAGATGTTGCTGCACCCATGGAAGAGGAAGGCAAGTGCATGGAGGCACCTCATGCCCACAAGCAGCACCACATATGTGGGCTGTGCCCACAGCACCTGAGCTGGCAGACTCAAATCCAAAATAAGGCCCAGGCAGACACAAAAGGCCCTGCCCAGCCAGGGATGATTTGAGACTGCAGACAAATAGCCTATAGTGGGTAACTAAAACCAGTCCAGTCCCATAGCTACTCATGTTTTGGTTCTTGGCTGAGTTACAAACTGCTCTCTGTGAGTAGCCAGGTGTGTTAGGGATACAGACCTCAGTCGCCTTTTGCAGGATTGCTCCCAAAAATTTTTGAATCAGCAAGACAACCGATCTTTTGGCAGGTGTTCAAGATGTGTGTGTATGATATTTATTTCTGTATCCATAGTTATACTGTTGTGTGAAACTTCTGTCAAGACATTAGTATGTGTCAAATTTCAAGTCAAGTGATTTAAATTTCCATTGTGCTTGTTATTCTGCTGATACTTTTTTGCCTCCT
The DNA here is from genome assembly GCA_013400415.1 of Scytalopus superciliaris. Classification (NCBI taxonomy): domain Eukaryota; kingdom Metazoa; phylum Chordata; class Aves; order Passeriformes; family Rhinocryptidae; genus Scytalopus; species Scytalopus superciliaris. Next base: position 599,977 of record VXBX01001580.1, read on the forward strand.
CTGGTTTCAAGACAAAATGAAGGCCAAAAACCAAATGCAAAAATCCTCAAGTATACAGAGAAGGAAAACATTCCTAACTTATCCAGTTAGTTTCCAGATCCATTCATAAACCTTCACATCAGCTGAGGATTGAGTACAGCTGATAGGGTTGGAAGAGTAGCTTCAGACAGGCAATAGTTTAGACTGTTGCAGGCTGTTCTGCAACTTGATGTTCTAGTTTGGGAGCTAAGGAGGTTTTAGGGAGGACAACAGGCTTGACCCCATGTCTGCCCTACCATGTCAGCTTACCATACACCCCACACTTACAGTATTTTGTTAGTTGTGCAACTCAGAAGGTGAAGTAAATCAAGGGTAATTGTATCCATGACCTTTTCCTGGATAGGGTTTCTGATCACTTTACCAGTCTTTGGAAGGATGTAATAAAACTGAAATAAACATCAAGCTGCAAAACAATTAAATTATTTGGACAAGGAGAGTAGAGATGTGAATTTTCAAAATGTAATCAAATACAACCTAGAAAGCTAACTTTGTAGACAAAGCTTTTGGTTCTTGCAGTTGAAAGGAACCTCCAGAACTTCTGTCACCCATAACCTCATGTCAAGTTCTGCTTTAATAAGTCTGTGGTGCTTTTGTAATGACTATCTATACCAGTGGGACTGAACTATGCCCAGAATGATGCCCTACCTCCTCTTCAGACCTGCAACACTCTTCACCTTTGAAAGTCATAGTGACTTCCATGACTTATCCAGTATAATATTTACACATGAAGCTAAAGTCTGTTTTGCTACAAAGTTAACAACAACAAAGTGGGCAAAAAAAAATCAAAATTTAAGGAGTGGGGTTATTCCTGTTCTTGGATTTAAAGATCTGGATGTCCTGTTCTTGGATATATAAGCTATCTACAAAGGACTAGTGAGTAAGGAAGATGCTGATATCAGTTTATATTCCTGGAAACTTGTACCTCTGGGCTGGAGTGCTGACCCTGGATAAGGTTATACCTTTTCAGCATTCCAAACCCTTCTTTTTCTCCTTTTCTCTTTCACTGGTGTTTTAAATTGCTAGCATTTCAGAGGTGCTCATCTTCAGCTTCACTTGTCCTGGAAATTCAATTCAGAAGATAATTCTACTTAAGAGCTGATGGAAGAGGAAGCCAATAATGTACCTCAGGGATCTATGGATGCTGGAGTTGCTCAAGAATATTCAACCATAAGTCCTATCTGAATTACAAGGGATTTGGTGGTAGGGCCTGTGCTTGAAAGGCAGAAGATCTCAGGGACATTTTAGGAAGAGAACAGTTAGATTAACTAGGAAGAGAAAATAAACTATGGGTAAAAAAGCTAACTAGACAATGTAAGGTGGAATATTAGTATACTAGTAACTGATGAGAGGTTTATACTGTTTTGTATAAAGTGCACTATGGGGTAAGGAATAAGAAAGAGGATTAATTATTTCAGTAACTCAGAAGTTGTGTTGGGGCTGTTCATGTGGTGAGCCCATGATAAGGACCAGAAAAAGTCTTTAGTCACCAGTACAGGAAAGTGAGGGCTCCACTAAAAGGAAGTCCAGTGACAATGAGTCTCTGGGATACTTTAAGAATCTGAATGATTTTCATGCAAAAGAGTGTAGAAAGCACAGGTCAGTTCCTATGTGTAACACTTGCTCCATAGACTTGTGGAAGGGCAGTCTGGTACTAGCTCCTGCATATGTCCTAGGGATGTCCCATGCTCTTCTGGACAAGATACTCATGGCAAAAGCATTGCCTGTGCAGTATCTGTCTTACTAATTTATAGCAGAAAATTGCTGTATTATTTTCTCATGTTTCTGTGTATTATGTGAGCAATGCACTGTCTTGCTATCCAGATAGAATTGCATTCCATTCTTGGCAGTACAAGGCTGCTACAGGTGCTGTGTAAAGCATTGCTCTACTCTGAGACCTGACTGGGCCAGGTATATCTCCCTTCCACTGCAGCACTAAGGGCAAATCACCTTTGCAAACCCAATCACTGGTCACATGCTCTTCATCTGTACCTCCACAGAGCCCTACGTCTGGGAAAGTGTTTAAGAAATGCTACACATCTGAGGGAATACTACTGTTTTCTCCTTTGAGACTGCTTACTTGCTGAGAACTGAGGACCAGCTTTAGTCTAGTGTTTTGTCTCCCAGGAGAAATTAAGGAGGAGGGGTAATGGCTCGGTGCATTACCTGGTTAGTTACCCTACTGGTTCACTCACTTTGTAGGTAACTCCAGCTGATTGTGCTAAGCCAAGAGGGTAGCACCTGTTCTACTTTATTGTGTCATTAAGCATATTTCTTTGACTGTCCTCATATTAAGTTTGTTCCACTGTGACCTCCTTGAAAGGCTAAGTGCAACTCAGTGCAAGTAAGGGTTGCAGAATAGTCTTCAAAGACTCTTTAATGTTATATTTTTATCTCTGTCCTAAGATTAGCTAGTCATATGTATAAAGCTGTGATTTCTGTCTTTGATAAACAAGGTTCCTTAAGATTCTCAAAGAGCTTAATAACATCTACAACAGAAACTCCTATTTATGGTGCTAATCAAAACCCTTCAGGTCCCTACAGACCAAATACCTAGGCTTCTATCTCTACATCCTTCCTAGCAAGTCTGTTTATTCACAGCCAGGGTCTCCAAGGCATCTTAGAGACATATTCTTTACCAAGTTATTTTCACTTTGTTAGTGCTCATAAAAAGATCTACCAGCAAAAGAGTTGCTCTAGCTCATTTCACATAAACATAGTGATGCCTTAATTCTGACAGTACCCTGCCAGACTCTTAAATATTCCATTGTTAATTAACTATTGATTAGATGATGGATTTTTTTTAACTAAATGATCTCTTCTTACAGTTTCCATTATATCAGTTTCCTGTTGATGATGACATGAAAAATATGCATGATATAAGGTGGAATAATGAGCTTGCTGAATAAAAAATAAGGTCAGATTTCTTCTATGTAATAATACCATAGCAAAGATAAGATGTTAGATATCATTCTTTGTTACTGTTTGAAATTAAGGCATCCATTGACCTCATCCAGGGATGTCAAATTCCTTGGAGACATACAGGTAGTTTTCAGAGATCATTTCAAAAGTACCATTCCAATAGCAACAACAAAATAGAACTAGTACCAATAGAGTCCAAAAATCCAAATTCTTCAAGCTGTGGTGCAGTGTTCAAAGCCTTTTTGATTGCTGAATTATCTGCTTGAGATGTGGCTAGCAAGTTACTGCTTTCTCTCCTGACAGTCAGATGGCATAATCAGAACCTACATGACATATTTGTCTGTCTTTACCACTTCACTCTGTTCTTTCATCTAGAAACTAGTACTTGTCCTTCTATGCAAATGTATCTATCTATTCATTAGTCTGTCAGAATGTCTATAAATATTAGATTGTTTTGAGGAGTCAGTGCCTAATTTGTCAAATGAAAATATTTTTCTCCTGCTTTCTACCACGTGAACTGTGATGGATGTAGTTGTGTTCTGAGACGTATAAAACCCCAGAAGTTATAGTTATTTAGCTGGTGGGTGCCTTGAAAGTGTGTCACACAAATTACCCAGCTGGAAAGAATTGAAACCACAGTGAAAATCCTGTTACTATCTTCAAAAACATATGGACAGGAAAAAAAAATATTACCTTCATACAGCAGTTGAGGCCCATCTTTTTAATGACTTCTTCAGTCACCCGTGCATATGAGCTCAGTCAATGTATGAAGTACCCTGAATGATACTGCAATCCTTACATTTCATTGAAGATCTATTTTCTTTCTTGCCTTCATTGAAACCTCTCAGACTATCTGGTTACAAAATGTTGAAAAATATCCTCTGGCAAGTCAAGTGAAAGTAGTAAAGTGGTTTTGTTTCTTTTGCTCTTCTCCAAAGTGGAGCCATTCTGAAATCCATCAAGCAACCTAATAGCAACCTGTTGTGCGTACCCTGAAATAGAAGAGGTGTAGAATGATGTTGGCAACAAGAGCTATTATTAAGAGTGTCTGTCTTTTGTCAGGAAGGAGAGAGAACCATTGCAAGGGATGATATTCACACTGATAACTGCATGTCCATTTGTGCTCACACATGCACTTTTCAAAACACTACAGTGTGCACTGACAGCCTGCAGAGGATCAGCTTCAGAAATTTCCTTTGAGTCATTTCTTAGCCTCCAGCAGTGTCTGGGAAAGGTGTTTGTGATCAAACTGAAATGTAAAACTGCAATACTATAAATAGTAGCAAGTTCTACTTGATGGAGAATATCTTTCTCCAATACTACATCAAATTCTTCTTGAAGAGAGTAAAATCAGTGTCATATAAATATTTATTTTGTATCTCTTTTGTGTTTTACACACGGTGTTACTAATTGCTTACTCTAATAATTTCTGCCTCAGCTAAGTATTAGTAGCGTCCTGAAGGAAAAACTTATTTTTGTATTACATTAGGTTTTGTGGTTTTCCTAATATTATTTCTACTCTAGTCTGTGGTGAGTCATGCACATAACCTTTGTTGACTTCACTGGAAACAGTACCTTGAGCGACAAGTGCCCAAAGTACTCCATCCTTCAGAGGGAAAATATCCAACCTGTCTTTTCTCTCTGCATAGATTTCCTCATTTGTAGGTTTCTGGTGCTGTACCTCAGTCTGGGTACCAGCTTTTCAGCTCATCCTTGCCCCAGTCCCTTGAAGCTCTACTGCATGACAACAGTAATAAGGAATAACTGTGTGCAGTTTCAAGGAGTTTGATGCCTGGATTCTCTGAAGATCCTAGGGCTGCATTTTCAAAGCTACTTGGATGGCAGCCACTACCAACTTGTCCTCTTGAAGAACAGTGAAAAAGCAATCATAACATCCTGTACCCCACTTGTATTTGAATTTTTGCACTTCTAAGCATGGAGCTGCCTGCTCACAGGTCTCAGACACCTTTGGGCACCTGCCTGGGGCTGGAGAGGCATCCTGAGGGTTGGTACCATTCCTTTATGTGTCTAAGATAGGACTAAGCACTTGTGTCCTACCAATAGTGCCAAGAGCTATTTATGTCTCAGGTATAACTTTAATCCTGGATCTGAGATTTTCAGGGTCTGATTGAGCCCATAGTTCAGTTTTTCTTTCTTTACATAAGTTAGAGAGTGAATTCTCTTCTAGAGTATCAAGGGTTTGCAGTAACATCTATCTAGCATATATCTTACTGTTCCACACTGCTTTCCTATTGTAAGGCTCCAAAATGGGGGTATTTACATTATGATGGTTGTATTATTACAGAAGTAGGGAGAATAAAACTCCTTTAGAGAGGAGGACTGGTTCATTCACTAAAGTGCTTAGTAAATACCTACATACTTCTATGGTGAATACTGACCTTGGGAGGGTGGAGACATCTGCCTTCTTCCCGACAAAGGTTCTGCCAATGATTCTAGGCCAAATGAGGTTGCAGCTCTGGAGGAAAGAGTCTGAACTACTAGTGATCATTCTTCAGAGTTCTTTCTGATTTTGTGTTGTCAAAATTGCTTGGTCCTATGTACATATAAAAGGCCAGATGTGCACAGGCAAAATGGGACAATTACACACAAGACCACCAGATAAATTACCATTTGCAAATGCAAATGTTATGTGCACTGACAGAGTGGGCGGTTGGGGACCTGTTTGGTATTTGGCCTGTAAGAGGCAGCTGGTGGCAAGCTATTAACAAAGGAGAGTAACAGATTTGTCATACTGGGCCAACAGGCTAGGCAGTTTTAATGCTGCCATGTTTACTCAAAGAAGGAAAATGACTGATATCAGATGCCAAAAATGTCTTATTGTTTTATTCACATCCATTTTTGCTTTAAAGTAAAGGAAATAAAATTGTAGCTGTAGTAACAGTTAAAAGTTTAAAAGTATTTGGAACAGAAAAGGAACTGCCTGGTACTCCTATCACTCTTCTTTTGTTGCAGTTTTTCCTAAATCTGTGATTTCAAGTATTTTATTTTTTGTAAATCAGATAATAAGGAGTCTATACAGTAATTTTTGCAACCCAGGAGGAGAAACACCTTTTAACAGAAAGATAAGAGTGAAATCTGCAAATGAGGGTTAATTCATCCAGTTGAGTAAAGGATGGGAAATACTTAGCAGGTTGGGTAGATGAGCTGTTTTCGGACAAAGTCAAAGATTAGGAAGAGTTAAAGGAGCCCTAAATAAATAACACAGGGACAAGAATTATAAATTTAACAAAAATAGTAATGTGATAGTGGCTCCAATAAGCAGTTTAAATAGCTAAGGCTACAATAAACAAAGACAAGAAGGAGGAAATGGCAAAGCAAACAAGTTGAGGGAACAATCATTTCAGAGGCTGAACCAGTGTCATACAAGCTAAGTGTTCAGGATAATACTGCTTCTATATTTCTCTTGGAGTAGAAAAGTTGAGTGTAAGAATCAAAAAAAGGCTGTGCCAGTGCTACAGCTTGACTCAAACATCTACTCCATTTATCAACCCAAAGAGAAGCCTTCAGCTGGATAAGCATGAGCTCCTCTCTGGGGTAAGATTTTTTTCATGGGCATCACACTGAACACAGCTCCCCATTTTATGGAAAACTGTTGGAGAGCTGTTTAGACAGTTTGAAGTTATATAAAACACAGTAAGGTTTTTCAGGATCATCTCTTTCCAGTAGAATGTTCATCTGTCTTCTTTTTTGTGGTAACGCTAAACATTTAGAAATTATAGGGGCTGGATTAGACTTCCTGATGTTAACGGAGTGCTACCATGGAGATACCCTCCATTCACTATGAACCAAAGATTTTTGTAAGATAACCAAAACTAGAGTTTAAAGCAGGTTTTTGTGGTGACAGAAACATGTAAACCAGGAGGATTTAAGCTGAAGGTACCTCTCTGACTTTAGTGTTTATAGGGGCACCAATTCAAGGGTCATGACTTGAATAACAGATAATAAGTGCACCATACTCGGGAAACAGAACCCTTTTCTGACCCTTCTGTAACTGCCCAAAAAGCTGTGCTGAGCTGTGAGACCACTGAAACAGAGGCAGCAAGAGGGCAGAAGTGGTCTGTGCTTGGACAGGGGAAGGCAGCTCTAGGGTGCCACTGGCACTGCCTGCCTTGTGCCTGCCCTCGTCATACAGTGCTACAGGTGTGTGCAAGAGTGGCTGGAAAGCTGATCAGTGGAAAAGGACCTTGAGGGTGTTGGTCAACAGCCAGCTGAACATGAGCCAGCAGGGTACCCATGTGGCCAAGAAGGCCAGTGACATCCTGACCTTTATCAAAAACAGTGTGGCCAGCAGGACCAGGCAGTGATTGTTCCACTGGTGAGTCTGCAGCTTGAGTCCTGTACTCAGTTCTGGGCCCCTCACTTCAAGAAAGACATAGATTTGCTTGAGCATGTCCAGAGAAGGGCAATGGATCTAGTGAAGGGTCTTTTGAGCCCAAGTCTTTTGAGGAGCATCCGAGGGAGCTGGGATTGCTTAGTCTGGAAAAAGAGAAGGCTCAGCGGAGACCTTGTTGCTCTCTACAACTTCCTGAAAGAAGATTGCAGCCAGATAGGGATCAGCTTCTTCTCACAGGCAAATAGCAGGACAAGAGGACAGGGCCTCAAGCTGAATGAAGGGAAGTTCAGGTTGGACAGAATTTTTTCACTAAAAGGGTGGCTAAGCATTAGAATTCGTTGTCCAGGGAGGTGCTGGCATCACCACCTATGAAAGTGTTCAGTAAATGACTGGATGTGGCACTTAGTGGTATGGTTTACTTGGCATGGTGGTGTTCAGAGGTTGGACTCTGTGATGGCGGAGGTCTTTTCCAACCTTAATGATTCTGTGATTCTATTTTATGATTCCATTCTATGACACTATTCTATAATTCTAAGGACACAAACTGCTCCCCTGAGCTGTCTCTGTAGTAACATTCCTGTGGCACAGCATACCAGGATACAAGCATGTGACATTCTCTGACAGGACAGAGAGTTCCCAAGTATGCCTGGCTAATACATCCTGTCGATTCAGTAGAGATATAATTTGGATTAGTAAGAGACTGGGTTGCTCTGTGGTACTGGAAGGCATCCAGACTTTGAGATGTGGCTGTTGATTCTCTAAAGGTATCCAAGCCAGTTTCCTGTCAACAGCTTGGGGTACCAAATGACAGATACTTTCAGCTGCACGGGTCTTGTTGTGCACCACAGGCTTTCATTGGACTGTCAAGACAGACTTGGTTTAGCTTAGAGCAAGACTGAGCATGTCTCCAGGAGATGCAGTGACAACTTTGAAGAATAAACACAAATGATTGCATAGGTCAGAATACAAAAATTCTAGAAAACAAGTGCTCTGACACTTTGAAAGCCAGTCAATGAATGGGCCATACATGATGGTGGGAATATAAGTTAGGTGGCTGGGGTGGCTTCAAGATGGGCAGTTATCTTTTGCTGAAACAGAGAAGGGCAAATGCTATCTGAGAAAAAGATATTGGTAGCTGCTCTGGTCATACCCAGTCAGGTATCCCATTTAGGGACATTGTGAGACAGACACAATATTTCTTTAGAATACAAGACATTATTTTATTCCTGAGAACTTCCAGACAAGACATGTCTTTTTGCATTTTAAAAATTTCTGCTTACAGACTGTTCAAGCACAATTCTCTCAAAGAATATCTGAATTGTTGTTAGATAACTATGAAGTTACTTCAGCTAAAAACACATCTTATAACATGTACCTGGAAGGAATACAATAGTCATTCAAAATTTGCATCTTAGCTATAACTTTGAAGACTGGCTCATTAGTGATGCCATTGCAGTGGGAGTTTCTCTGATGCTGTTTAGAGTTCAGAGTGATGAAATCACAGAGACAGATTTCCAAAGACAGGGATTCATCCTCAGGATATGGTCAGACTAGGCTGTTCCTTGTTTTTCACTTGGAGTTCAGAGTCTCATTTTTAACCCATAGTAGTTCAAATAATCTGTTTGAGCCGGTCTGTCTTTCCCACACCCCTGAGCCATTTTAGACAAAGACCTCTGTTTTAAACGTGAAGTGTATGGTAAGATTTTCCCTGCAAGCATTTTTTGGAGTTGAATATTTAATATTCCTGGGCTTGGAATTCTATGCAGTGTTGAGTGTTCATTTTTCTTAATGAAAAATGCATTAAAATAAAATATGTAGACTTTTCTTATTTTGTTGTTACTATTATAGTACAGATTGCTCATAGTATGTGGGTGCCTATAGCTATTTGGAAGGGTGGCTACTAACATTTTGGATATAAATCTAAATTAATAGAGGTACATGATTTCTGTGCATATGATGTAAGGGCTCAAGAGGCAGGCTGTTTGTAAGAGAAACATAATTCTTCTATTGACCTTCAAAAATACTCTAGTCACTCCTTTGGGAATTCACAGAGAACATGTGAATATATAACAGCATAGCAGCAGTGCATGTAGGGGTGTGATTCTAGGAAATACAATTCTGTTTACTGTCTATAGCGTCTTTGGTTGCTGATTATTCTTGTCTCTTTGTCAAAGAGAGGCAGAAAATTGCCAGGAGTTAGTTCAGGACAGCAGATCGTAATGATAATTATTGTCATCCATCTTTAGAGAAAAATACTTTTTCTTTCTTTCTCTGTGTTTTTCCTTTCTGTCTGCAGCACAGAAAATAAAAGTTAATTTGCTCTGTATGGAGAAAAAATAACCATCTACTGGCAGCAAAGCCCTTATCAACATAAGGACAAAAAATGAGTCCATATCAGAGGGCCCTGATTCAACATATTTGGGGTCAATCACAGATTTTGGTATTCGGCCTTTGTCATGTCTCTTAATTTCCCTGATGAAATTCCTCATCTGCCTAAATTCCTCATCTGTGAAATGGATTAATAATAACATTAATGCTTTTAGCTATTCTATTTAGAGAATAGACAATTCAAGACAGGCTAGCTCTCTATATGAATACACAGAATCTGGAATAGTGGAGGTTAGGGGGCTAGACAGTTCTGTGGAGGAACCACTTCATTACATCTATCCTGCAATAAGAAGAACCTAGTCCAAAATCCTGCTGTGCCTTAGATTTCTGTTAGTAAACATGAGGAATGAGGTCTCCTGATCTCCAACACACGCTACAAAACCTGCTGAGCTAGTTAACAATGGCTCATTATCTAAAGTGTTTATTGGATTCATTAAGCACTGAAAGCTGTGGATGAAAAACAGGGGTGTGTTTTAATCTCCTCATTCCTGCTGCCACTTCTTCTCTTTCTTCACAATGACATTTCTGCTTTAATTAAATGTTCAATTCCTCCTTGTGATTTCTGCATACACTGTTTCAACCGCATAAAGTGATATTTCTTTGGGGCATGATATGTCTAGACTGTCATATATCCCTTTGTGTCTGAGAGATTCCTGGGAATGTCCTCCTAAATATTCTACTTTAAGTGTATTTGTCTGACTTTCTTATATGAGTAAAATAAGTATTGCCTGGGATTGGCTAGGCAAGCCCACTGCACAGATTTGATTTTCATGTTTGATAAGATACTGATAACTCCCATGCTTCTCTTGTGGGATTTTTGCATTTTGATGGACTTGCACACTGAAAGTCCAAGCAGCAGCAGTAAGCTGGTCTACATTACAACATGTCAGTTCAAAAAGGGAAATAAGGTTTAGCTCTCATGACTCTATAAAAAACCCAAAAATTCATGAAGTAGGTGCAAATACTGGAGTGCTTAAAAGTGAGAACAACTAAATGTTTAAAACATTGTTTGTAGGTATTTTAACCAGTGTTGTGTGTTGGAGGCCTGACAGTAACACCTGTCTTATATGTAGCATGCCTAATTAGTTGACTTAAAAAAGTGATCTATACTGGCATAGATATACAGCAGTGGGAATATTATTTGAATACAAACCTTCTGAAGACAGCTGAGCCAAACTATTTGTTGAATACCACTGAGTTCAACTCAACTCAAGTTCTCCATTTATTCCTGTATAGCATTTTGAAGAGGGCTGCACTTCATAGTCAGACTAAATGGGAAAGACAGGATAGTTTGGAAGCTGGTAGAAGATTTCAGCTCAGCTATCCTTAATTTTTCCTTCCCTCCCTCCCCTTCCCCCCCACCCCCCATTTAACATAGTTTCTTACTATTTATGATTTTTTGGACATTCTTCTGTTCTACTGTATATAATGACTTGGAAGCTGAAGTGCACAGAAATTGTTTGCTCAGGTTTCCCACCATTAATCATTAAGGTGAAGTTACTGGGAAGAACCTGTTCTTATGGAAACAGAGAACAAAAGCATGTGGAACTATTTTTATTTTCTGGAATAGTGACAAAAACATGGGGTGACCTTCTCCCAAAGGCCTGTGATGTCATCAGTATTTTCTTTAAACTACAGTGAAAATGAGTATTTTCTTTCTCTTTAATTTTGCTTCATAAAATGTAACTTTTCATAGCTTTGTACTTGTACTTTACTCATTGAGTAAAAGTCTGAGGCAGTAAAGCGCTATAACTGTCTCAGTATGTGCCTTTCCATCCATCCTTATTTAAGATCTACAATTATTTCTTGTAATGTTTTCCCTTTTTTTATATTTTTATTATTTTCCCTGCAGTTTATTTATCTCTGTATTCTTTCCTACACTGATAGCTTAAAAAGGTCTTATTTTTATACTTTTTGATGCATATTTTCAAAAACATGTTGTTAAATGCAAGGTAATATTATTTTTAACCCTACAATTTTCATGGAAAAACAAATCACATCTTGTTAATAAAGACTCATTCCACTAACATCTAAGAGGCCCAAGTACTATTCTGTAGTACTGGAACAAAAAAAAATTATATATGTGGTATTAAGAAACCAATTACTTAGCTCAATAATTTACAAAAATCCAGATGATATATATGCTGAATACCAGAATAGAGTAACAAAGCTCTGGAGTGTTTTTTTGTTTGTTTGTTTGTTGTTTTGTTGTTTGTTTGTTTGGGGGGATTTTTGTTTGTTTTTGTTTTGTTTTTGTTTGGGGTTTTTGTTTGTTTGGTTTTTTCCTTTTTCTGTATTCTAGAACATCTTCTTATCTTTTCCAAATTTTAAAGCTATTGGCAGGAGTCACTGAGATTACACGCATCCCTTGACTTATGGCTCTTCTGAAAACTTCTGAAGAGCTTGAATGTCAGCAGTTTGTCAGCCCTGGTGGAAATAAATTGATCCTCAATAAGCAAAGAATGGTTTAGGAAATACAAAATACTGTTTTAAATTCCCTAAGATACATTTCTGTTCCTGACCATTGCATTGAGCATGAGAAGTGTTGATGCTGTGTCTCATTCTTAGACTTAGTTTTGTTCTTTTCTTTGTTAGTATTATGGTTGAGAATTATAATTAATTTATTAAAATTAATAATAAAATTATTATTTAAAAACCAGCTAATTCAGTTAATTAAAATAAGAAAACCTCATTAATTGAGCTCTTCAGTCTTTTCACATCTCCTTGGAAGTCTTCTATTCTCAGTTAAAGCACTTAGGGCTGGATTTTTCTTCCTGTTTATGACAGGAGGGAAGAGGGCTACACATAGAGGAACTGTGTGCAAGCAATGCCACAGTGAATATCTGCCCCCTCAGCCTGCTCACCTGTGGAACAAGAGCAGAGAGATTTCAGTCTCTTTAGTACTAGTATTGTAGTTGGTAGCCAAAGGGCTCAGGGGCACTGACTTTGCCCCCCAGACCGTGTCTCAGCCTATCCCATTTTCAGTGACTGGTTCAGTAGAACAGGTAGTGGAAACTTCAGACTGGGGGCATGATGAACATGTAGAGTTCCTATGTGGATTTATATCTTCTAAGTCCAGAGTTCAAATGTTGGGGCCACACTAGGTCTGGGAGTCTGGCTGTAAAGGCCAGGCTGGAGTTAATCTGGTATTTATTGGCACATTCCAACTTCTTTGTAGTTGTGTTGTACTGCCAGCATTCAGGTACAGGGCAGGAAGAGATATGCTAATGACTGATGGAGATCTGGAATTGGAACAATAGCTATCCCTCCCCTTTCCCCATCCATCCCAGGGCACTAAACGTGGCTGTGAAGAAACCTTTCTGATCCCAGGAGCAGATCTGGCCTGGAGCAGCATGGGCATTCATTCCTTGACAGCTACTGCAAAGTCTGTCAAGTTCCACCAAGGGCAGAAATCCTACATTAGTTTGTGGTTGGAGGACTGGCATTAATTCCGTGGGAGAAAGGTGGGCTGAACAAAGGGTTGGATCACGGGCCAATGCTCTAGTTCATGGAAGGACCGTCTGCAATCCACACCTGCAGGGCAGGAGTAGCGAGAGAGGAGCAAGCTGAAGGGCCCAGAGCATGAGAGATTGGGACAGGGTTTCTTCCTGTAGAAGATGAACAATTTTTCATGTCCTGCTTTATTTAGAAGGCTGGGTCCTTTGGCCCTTTGGGTCCCTCTGTAACAAACAGGGATGCACACAAGTGGCACCTACACCTCTGCTGGTTACACAGCTGCTCCTCACAGTGTGCTGTAGTGGCATAGGGAGAAAGAGCCTCTGTTTACTTGTTATAAAGGTTGTATTAAATATAGGGATATTACTCAGCAAGTTTGAGGAGACCTCAAACTAAATGCAGTCACACAGTGTCCAGGATGCTTTGTGTATTAATCCTCTTTTTGGTATCTTCTTAATTTCTTGGTTATAAACTTGTTAAGAGCTTTTCATGTGCATAAATTACAATCACTTACGGTTAAAGAGGTGATTACATCACTCAGCAAGAGTCATATGCTGTTTGGGGGTAGATATAATTTTTAGGTGTCTCAGACGGGCATTTTTATTGCTGTCTTATTTCCATGGTTTCAAATGTGAAATACTTTTAATAAGCAAAGAAAGCTGTTCCTGTACTAAGTCCTGAGGGTTTCAGAAATTATTGGGTTTTCTTCATCATCTTATGCCATTATGCTCTTTGCAGTTGTTCTACTGCTAGAAGTTAGGTTTTAAAAAATTCAGAACTTATTTTATGATGGGAAGAAGTATTTTGGAAGAGTGGGAGTTGATGAGGGAGGAAAGCCTTGACTGTTCTGTGAGGAAGAGAGAAAGAATTGATTCTCAGGAGAATCAAGAAGATAAAAAGAGGCCTCAGATATTACAGTCTGAGGATTAGATTTGCTTTATATGCTATTACCAGGAAGAGTCTGACTTTACAAGAGTGGCTAATGGAAGCCCATTGTTTCAATTTCAGGAGTAATTCAGTAACCTACTAGATTGTGTATGTGAGATAGCAGACATCTTTTTTTTCCCTGTTACCACTTTTCCTTGCAGTTCTTGGAGCTGGGTCAGGATCCTGGTCTCAGCAGTGGAGACACCAGCCATGCCCCAAGTTCCTTCCTGCATATAAATTCTTCCCCAAAACATGATTTTCTCCTTCTTTTAAGAAGTTCTTTTCTTGCCTGCCCCAGAGTTAAAAAGGAAAGCTTTATACTCAGCTTTATGCCAGCTGTGTTTCCCAGGTAACTTTTCAGCTGTGTTCCTTATTGCATTCTCATCAAGTTAGTCTCTTCAGATGATCAGCACTCCCACTGTGTAGTGCACTGCTCAGTTATCACTGGCCTTGATGCTCCCACTGAGAACCTGATTTGCCACCAGGTGACAATTCTGTCTAACTAAGAGATGATCATTGGGGTTCTACATTTTAGCTGGTTTTGTGCTATGCAAAAATGTTGTTCACATCCTCTCCTATGGGGCTCAAGTTCTACAGAAGAGCAAAGCACAGTAGAGAGGATACCCAGATGGAAATTTCATGCAAACACCCTGGCAGACCATGTGGGTCAAATTCATAAGCTCAAACAAATTCTCCAAGGTATTATAGATATCTCTTTCTCTCTCTCTCTCTCTTTCTTTTTTTTTTTTTTTTTTTTTTTTAGGATGAAGTATTTTAGTATTCTGAACATAATTTTTTAAAAATATTTGTATAATATATTAGAAGCCATAATTAAGAAGCAATGAAAGAAAATAGTTATGCAGTAATATGTACTCACAGTCACTTCTTATTTCTCTTACTACTTGCTACTGGTACTTCTATTCTGGAAATTTGTATTATTTCTTCTAGACTTCTTCTAATAATGGTTAGTTGCAATGTGTGCTCTGTGTCCTTATTTTAGGCTTTTCCTAACTGTGCTTTCAGCAAGACACACAGTTTAAATTGTGGAGAAATGGCCTTAAATAATGCAGTGTCATTAGAGTTCTCTTGCCTCTGTTCATTATTGCTGATATTTTTCCACTTTCTCACATTGTACTGTGGTGGTAAATGTTTCCTTTATGCCTCTGACCTTTAATACATTCATTAAATTTAATGAGTTTAAAATGTAAAAGAAAAATCATCTTGCCAAACAGAATCATCAGTACTCTTATTTAATAAGAAAAAGAGGAACAGGTTCACAAACATTAGCAGGTCTATACAAAACTACTTCGTACTCGTTCTACCTACTATGATATTCTGTTGATACAGTAATGTTAAGTCTCATAAAAGCATAAGGAAAAAGAGCACCAGCACTTGAATACCATTCTACCTATGTGGTGTGAGAGAATTTGTCATTTTTCATAGTCTAGGAAGGCACTGTTTATGTCTAGTCATGACCACAAAGCCTATTACAAAATAAAAAAAGGTGTGTTGTCAGAAGAGTCAAACCTGTCTTTTCGTTTGTTCACTTTTTATTTTATAGGAGGAGTTTAGTCACTGCTGCCTTAGTTGTGACTACCAGTACTCCTTGCAAATTATGACAAAGTAATCTACTGTGAACAATTTACTTGTTTGTCCTCTTCAGAAAAGCCTTCCCATTGCAACAGGCTAGCATGATGCACAGCCTTTTTGGGAGTGTGGCATGCTCCCTGTACTGTGTTATGATGAGAGAAACTGATACTGTAGCACCACTGCAGAGGAAACCTCCTCTCCACGGACAGACTCTGCAAACTGCCATCCCTAACTTTGTCATACTGAAGGGCACCAAAGCCCTTCCCCAGACATGCAGATGTTTGGTTGGTGGAGGGAATAGTGGGATCTTGCCTGCCATTTTCAGCAGTTATTTACCTTTTTTCTGCTGGGTTTGTGAAGGGCTGAAAAAATTCAAACTGCAAACCCCATAGATTCCTGTTATTATTCTAGCAGTCAGAATTTTGGGGGGTTTGCATGCAGGAACTGCAAGAAGCAGTCAATGAGATATGGCACAGTACCAGTAATGACATTGCTTGGGGTTTTTTCTGGAATAATTACCCTCAGCATTACACCACTTGTGCCCATGGGCTCCTTGCCCAAGCTTTTCCTCAAACCTTCACGCTTGATCTCCTACCCTCTTCCTGAGCAAGGCATCCTGATACACTCACGTTGATTCATATGGGCAAAACCAGAAAAATAGCATGGAGTTAAATTACATTTGCCACTTCTGGATTATTCATTCTGTGTATAAGGCATATTTTTGTCCAATTCTCTTTGCCTTGATCATTTAGATGGCAAACTCTTCTGGAACAGGGACTGGCTTGCAAAAAGAAGAATCACACTCAGCTAATTGCAAGGGTGCTACAGTGACTGAGATAAGGATGAATTATAATCAGCAGATATGACTAAGAAGGTGTGACTGCTGCTTATTTCCTCAAGATTTACATGCCATCTTGAGAACAACATATTTAAGCACAGAAAATGCATGCATCTTTCAAAGAATAAGGACCAGCCATATTCTTTAGATATTCCTTTTGTATAGATTTTCAGACCATAAGAAGAGGTAAGATACAGTCTTTTTAAGCAATGGATCAATTAGGTTTATATAGGTATTTAAAGGGTCAAATATGCTAATGTCATTCTGTTGAAGATTTCCTACAAAAGTGGAAAAGCAGAGAGAGGCGTTACCTCAGAGTAATGTTTTGTGTGGTTTATGGGAGGAATTTGAAGCAGAGCAGAGAACCTGTGCAAAGCCACTACATGCATATAATTCTTTCAGGTGTGACCAGAGGATAAAGATAACTGTTGGTCTTCTCCTGCACTTCTTCGCATGACACCTCCGTATATTCAAAACTCTGAGAACCACAAGATGTCTGAATATTTTCTATTACAAATAAGTTGCATAAAAGGATGGACTTTTTTTCTTTTAACATCTTGCAAGCCCACTGCCTTG
Source organism: Scytalopus superciliaris (assembly GCA_013400415.1). NCBI lineage: Eukaryota > Metazoa > Chordata > Aves > Passeriformes > Rhinocryptidae > Scytalopus > Scytalopus superciliaris. The sequence continues at coordinate 617,064 of VXBX01001580.1, forward strand.
AAAAATCCACATACTTGGTACATCAGCTTTAGGGTCTTCTGAGGGAAAAGAGTGTTTGGTTTCTCTTTAATCCTACCATTCTTTAGTCTGATGCTGTAGCAAGAGCCAAAGCTTAAATTTGGGATGGCTTTGACGGGCTTTCATGTTTTAGAACTCTATTTTCTCTCTCTAATTCTTATATCCACAACCTATGACTTCTTTTTCTGTTTTCAAACTCATATTTGGGCAAAAGTCACTCCAGCTTAATCTTATTGGAGATTTATGAAAAGGGTTTTTATATGTATTCAGCAAGGGTTTTTTGAATTGGCTCAATAAAGCTCAAATAGCTTTACAGTAGCTATTGTCTGTTCCATAATACTGCTTTGCACATAAACTATGGCATTCTACTGGAATTAACCAGCTTGACAGATGACTTCAGTCTTGTTTTGAATACATTGATTGACATGTCATTTTGACCTGAAAATAATAATGGGATGCTGGAAAGAGTCTTCAAATTTAAGCAACAAAGAATTGCTCAATTAACTTCAATAGTCATCAACCTTTATAATACAATTGCAGAATACATTAAAGATTATTTTGGTCCTAGCTGATCCTCTAACTGAAAATATTATTTCCATGGTTATTCAGAATATTAATTATTTACTATTGCCTTTACTTTTGTTATTAGTAAATTCAAAGCTGAGGAAAACACTGTATTACATGGAAAATTAATCATATTTCATATTAATTCTTACCTCTTTCAGTTGCTCTCAGTCTGAGAATGGATAGCATAAAAAGTATTTTGATTTTTTTTTAAAAATTTATTTATTTGTTTGCTCATCAGATTTTACTGAGGGGAGGCATTATGATAATCTGCCCTGATTTTGGTTAGGAGGTACCCACTTTACTTTCCACTATCTAATGAATTCTGACAGCTCCATCTTGTCTGTTTCGTTTTCCTCGGAATGGTATTAACAGACGACTTTCCTGCTCCTGTCTTTGAGTTGCCCGTGGTACTGTGTCCTCATATGGAGTGCCATAACTTGTTATCTATATATTGCTTTTGTAAGGAGCACCCTGTGTTTAATATCAGCTTCTTTCCTCTTAACTGCTTTGTATCAAGAATATCTTGTGTTAGCATCATTACTGTCCTCTGTATTACTTAAAAAAGATGAGAATATTGGAAATACAAAACAGAATTACCTGCCTTTGTTGTAGATATCCTCTGCATCCTCCTCTGTTCTCCTTGGCATGATGATGTTTTTTACGTAGTTACCAATTTCAAATCCCTCAATTTTCTCAATTCTATCTTTTCCACATCTGTAACAAGCCTGTTTCTTTTTGTAGGATAAGTAACCAGAAGTATAGACAACGATTGAAATTAATTTTCACTCCATTGTGTGGGAATAATTTCCTTTGGGTTATAGTACTCAAAATGCACTCACAGACTGCACTGGTATAAAATCTGATTTTTTTGCTGACATTCATGTTGCTCACTAATGGCAATAGTTAGTCCTGGCTTATGCTAGGTTAAAAGAAAGTGACACATCACAACATCTCTTTAAAAAAAAATCTTTCAGCTTTTTTATTTCATATTCTCTCCTTATTTAATTCTTTTGATGGATTTAATTGCCTGAGTCACATACACAATTCTATTAGTCTCAGCAGTGAATTTTGAGTTCTGCTTTTTCCCATTTCTATTTACTGATCACTGTTCATTCTATTTATTTATATCACTCCTGGCCTTCCATTATTTTAAAATTAAAATTTTCACTTTCTTTCCTCCCATCATCCAGGACTAGTGAGCAATACGTAATCCCAGCATTCTGTAGCAGTCAAATCATCCCGATTCCAGTTGCATTTACCCATACCATGAGATTTTACAATTGGAGTCTGTCCTTCCATGCCCAAACTTCCTAAGGTCTGTTGATCTTCCTCACAATGAAGTGAGCCAATGGTAGAGTAGCCATGAATGTCCAAGAATGTGTTTTTCATTCATTTTGTGGTGGTTCTCTGAAAGTAATTCCCAAAATCCCAGAAACTCACATTGCTGTTTTTTCCCTTTCTCTGAATAAAATTATGCAGAAGAAAAGCCACCAAAATTATGGCTAGCATTGCCAGCATCATCATCACTGATACAGCACGCTGGGTAGGTGGCAGGCCTAAGCTCAGGTTTTATTAAAAAATTCTCAAATATATCTGCCAGCTATCACTGTATCTAAGGAGCAGGCCTTTCCCATGAAGTATTGCTATATATCCAGGAAATGGCCTCTGTGGTACCCTAAATGGTTAGCAAATTCCCACTGCACTGGAGATATACAATAACCTTCTGGCAGGCACTTGTGCTCCATTTTTCTCTAGAGTAGTGACAAGATTATAACTATGCAGTTCAGGTTTTATTTAATCACTGCTGTAATTCCCTTTAACAGAAGAGCATTTCTTTTATTTAGAAAACCCTGAACAATATAAAATGATATTTTCCTTAGGAAGATGATTGCTTGTGACAGACTGGCAGGAGGAGGGCTGTATACTGGCACTTTGTACTGCTCTCACAAAATGAATGGAATGATGCTGGTTTTTACCAGCTGAAGGTTGGCCCCACAACTTGCTTCTGCTGCATGGCATGGCTGGGGGTGAAGAGTAAAGTTCTCTGGAACTCAGGGCGTAAGTTAAGGTTCTTCACAAGTGCCTCTGCCCCAGTGTCAAGCACTGCTGCAGTGTCTCAGCACCTCTCCAGCTGCATCCATAGAATTAATCTGGTGATCTATTGCTGAATTCCCGAGGTTAGTGGGCCCTTCTGTAGGCAAACTTGGGCTTGGAGGAAGATAGAGTCTTGCTGCTGGCGTCAAGCCTGGCTTGAGCTGACTCAGCTTTCCCAGGATACTGCAGCCAGCCTGGCAGCAGATCACACTTTCCTATCCCATGAGCTGCTGTTTAAATCTCGCTGCATCAGGACTTTGTCAGGTTATTACTGAATCCTGCAGGTTACTCTCTCAATTCCTGAAAATACCGGCATGCACTAAGATTTCTGTATTAAACTGGTTTACTCTGGCTGTCACTGCCCAGTAGCTATCACTACTCCCGGGACAAGAGGAGAATGGTGTAGAGGTCAAGGCTAAAATGCTACAAAATCCAAAGAGCTTTGTGTATCTTTCCTTCCATGTCCTGAAGTGTACATCAAATTAAATTTACTCAAAAGTTGACAAACTTGTCCTACATCAAAAGCAACAATGGAAGGCTCAGACTTTTCCAAAGTTTTTGCCTGATAAATACGAATGTAGAATTACGTTTCAACATGATTTCAGGAATTTTCTGACTAGCATTCACTGATAACCTCCATAATTAGGATCTGTTCACTGATGGTGGTATTTTTAGCCTGGTATAAGCTCTCAGAATAAGAACATCCGAGGTTCGTCAACTGAAAAAGAAAAAAACTAAGGCACTGAATGAGTATGAAAGCTGCAATGAGAGAAGGTCCTTTCCATCATCTTTGTTGATTAACATATAGTGGACACTGCAGGTAAAACAAATCTTAAAGCAAAAATTGAAAGTAATAAGAGGGAGTCTATCATGTGAATCCAGATAAGAAAGGCTGCCGGGAGGTTTGTTTAGGATGAAGGAATGGAGATGGAGGAGAATAAAACAAACAGCATTGACACTGATTTGGCTTTTGTTCTTCAGTCTTACCTGTGGGGTGTTTTGGTTTTTTTTTTTATTTTTTATTTAAGAAGGATATAAATAATCTACCATGAAATGTAAAATAAGTGATTCCAGCATAACAGTCCCCTAAATCTTGCTCCAACCCCCACCCCGCTCCCCCCTTCTTAGTCACTAAAAGTGTATGAAAAATGCAAATCAATGAACTCAAAAACTTACAGCCTCAGTAACTGAGGTAACGGGGTTTTGTTTATAAGAATAGCATAGCACTCTGCAGCATAAACCTTCAATTAATCCTTTAGTGCAACCTACGACGATAGACTGCATGGCATTATCAAATTCTGTTTTAGCTGTACCATAAACACAGTGAGTTAAAAGTGCTTCAGGCAGCTAAAATGACATGTTTGAAATTTTTCGTTGTGTTTTTCTGTTCCTCATTCAATTGTGTCAACGGGGGAAAAGGTGAGGGGGAGAGAAGATCAGAGAAAACCCACATGGGTTTTAAAATAGATTTTGAAAGGCAAAGTTCTTTATTTACGTATTTTACTGTTTTTTCCCTGTGTACGCATATAATCCTTTCAATCCTTGCCTTTTTACGTGGGTGTAGGTACAAATCCTTACCTAAGGCAGGCAAAAGAGGTGTCAGTGGGAGTGGTGTGGTGCCACTCTAAATACAGGTTAGATGTAAAGGCTCAGTTTTGACTTCCTAAATTTTGATGCTTACCCTAGATTCAGGTTAAGTGCATAGGATGTGTCTGTGGGTCAGGGAGAAATCAGACTGCTTCCCTGTTTGCTCAGGCAAGACCTAGGTGTTCCCTGTGTCCTGGCATATTGATACAGGGGTGGGAAGCCAGCAAACAAGTCTGCTTATCAGGATAGTGAGGATTACCAGGCATGTCATGCTCTGCCCACTGCCTCCATTTGCCTATGAGATGCAGCCATACCTGGCACAGGTTTCCCTGATAAAACTCATAGATGTCTGCAGAGCTTAACCTTGCTCTGGGAAAGCCAATGTCTTTCCTTTGACTATGAAGGAAACTAGGACCAAATATACTTTAAATATAGAATATGTAAGCAAATGCCTAAAGTTAGGTGGGAAGAAACTACTGAAAAGCTCTGTCTTTGGAAAAAAAGGATGTATATGAAATGTATGCAGGAAATGATCTAAAATGCACCTTTCTTTGTCCTTATTCCTAAAGTGTAGCCTGAGGCTGAATTCTGCTAACATTGAATGGATGTTTGGTATAAGAATGCACTTAGTGCATCTTAAATATGATGGGGCATTTCTTCATCCGTTTTTACTAGTCTGACAAGAAACAGAAGTGTGTTTCTTCGGTTTATTTGTGTTTCTTGGAACTTCTCAGCCAGGATTTCTGTTCCCACCTCCCTCAAGGGTTTTTACTGCTCTGTATTATTCTCTGTCTTTAGGGTTTTCCTACTGACTATAGAGTCTTCCTACTCTTATTGACTAGATATATAGGCACATATGCATTGTGTGTGCTGCAATGCAAACTACTGTTTTACCCTAACAGGAGTATTTGCATGCAAGAGCACCAAGGATCTTTAAACTGCATTTTATTCAGAAAAAGTCCCGAAGGCTCTGTAGAACTTTGTGTCAGATGATTTTCATTCCACTACTTTAAAACGGTACTGAAAACGAAATGTCCTGTAGGGCTGGCTCTAGAGAGGCAAGTAGTCAGTGTTGTAATGATGGCAGTGCCTGTGGTGCTTTCGGCATGTTATTGCTACTGCGTTGGGTTCTCAGAGATAAAAGGAACAGAGTAGTTATGGGCTTTTGGACCAGTACTGTTGGAGGGAAGAGGTTGTGATTGCTGCAGTGCAGGCTCCTCTCAAGCTACTCTGTGAATGACAGAACCGAGGAGAAAGTACAGCCTTTCCCCAAGAGAAAATGAACTAACAGGTTCCTTCGAGTGTTATTTCTGGCAAACAACATTCTTCCCTTCGATAGCTCTCACATTGCTGGAAGACCCAGCAGGCACCGAAGTGCTAACGCATGTTATGTTTTCAGGCACCTTTGAAGATAAATTGGTTGTGAATTTTGGGTTTTTTGAGGTAAGTGCCCCCAGGACAGGAGAAGAAAAATTAGTCCTCTTGTTTTTTAAATGTTTTCTGTGTAGCTGAAGCAGAATTAAAAAAAGACACTGCTAAGTGTCTTCCAGTGAGAAAAACAAATCTGCATAGAAAAATAATTCCCAGATTAACTCTCAGATTTCATTTGTGTGTGTGTGTGTTTATTTCCAAACTGGCGCTGTGTGCTCCAAGGCATTTCATTTTACTTTCAGTAATTTTGTAGAGGATAAACTCCAGTCTTGTACGTGTGATTTCAGCGAAGGTTTATTTTCTTTCAGCATTTTGTGTCTCTGTTAAGATGGGCTAACCAAAGGTATGGATTCACTGCTCTCTTTCACTTCAGGTAGCACCGGGCAGAGTTGTGTGTACACCTTACTGCTCTCAGCCACAGCTGCAACTAGACGTATGCCCCCTCCCTCTTTTCTCTCTCATAAATCATAATTCTTTTCTATCACCCTTTATCTTATCTCCTCAGATTATTAACACTGTGGGGCAACAATATTTCTTTTCTTTGTGTTTTTACTGCACCTAGAATAATGGGATGTTGTTCTCTTATGGTTTCTGGGAAAAATTGAACTGCAATAAACTATTTATGCATATTACAAGGAAAGAATATGACTCTGGCTAGCAGAAAAGTCACCAAAGACATTATTTTGTCTATTCCAGGAATGGAAAGAAGAGACTTGTGTTTTTCAAAAGACTATCTTTCTTTTATATTACTTTTTTCTTTTCCTATTATGATTTGTTCAAATGCTGCCTAAAGCAATTTCTGGATTTCTAATATAATGATCATGTTGTTAAAGGTCTTTTTCTAAGCCCCTGGCTATTTTGTCTCTTAATCCCATTCATTTTTTCTCCTCTGTTCCCTTCCCCGGTGCGACTGGCACTGCAGGAGCTACCAGGACACTCCTGTCTCTGAGAACATAAACAGTCCAAGTATCAGGGAGCTCATTAGACTGCTAAGTATCAAGTGCCCTTGTCCTGTCTGCCCTTGGTGCCATGTCATATACAGACTATTTTACTTTAAAAAATCCTTTTGTTTTCTGTCCTTCTGGCTTTCATTCATAAATCCTACTGTTAGCAGGCAGAAAGGCCTGACAAGTGATAACCTGTAATAGCTCCTGCACCCACAGTCCTTGGCAAGCTGGGAAGAAGCTGACCTTCCACTGTTGATCCTCTTTGTCTCCCCAAATATGAGAAAGGCAGAAAATGTTAACAACAACTTCTTGTCGTCATTGTCTGACTAGTTAGAGAGAGAAGCTGGGGAACTGGCAGTGGGTTGGGTGCCTCTTTCCCTGCACACCCCTTAGTACTGCCCTGGCTATGTGACAGGGCAAGCACAGTAGGAGCTGAACTGGCTCGCAAAACTCTCTCTCACACATCTCACACCTCTTTCCTATGACAAGTGGATATCCCTATTGATAAGTTACATTTGTCCTCTTTATAAAGTATTCCCACAGCACTGCCAGCTGTGGAAATTGATTCGCTGCCGAATGGGCATTATCAATCCCATACCATATGCAGTCTTCTAAGTTTCAGCAGAAAAAAAGCTATTTTGGAAGACAAAAATGGATTCTTTTGCTGCTACTCGAGCAGGGGTAGATGAAAGCCAGAGGAAGAGGATCAGTGAAGTTGGCATGTAATGACATTAGGTTCCTTTGAAAAGGGCTGAGGTGTGCAGTCTCACAGGTCTTTGAACTTTACAGGAAATCCTTGCTATGGTGTCAGGTGTTGGCTGCACACTTTAGTACGGTTGTTTATAATTTTTTCCAATTGTTAAATCTGTGTGAATAGCTTTGTGTATTGTTTTATATGCATATTTGCATTTATAACTTGAGATTGCTGAAAAGGAGAAGTAGTGAAGCAGTAATACGTACTCTTGTGTACATTTTCTTCCTTTGCTGTGAGAAAAAGTAGTAAACATGATATCTAAAAATATCCAGAGGTCTTGAATGTCACTTTTGCAAGAATCATTGAGTGCTGCAGATGAAGTCTTTGATCTCTGAGAGGCTCCTTCAACTAAGCTTTAATGAATGTGTTACCTAACTGTCCTTCAAGAAAGGCCATGATTATTACTTTGTTGTGTAACATTTCACAAACTGAAATGCTGAGATTCTTCACCAGAAATGTTTGTTTTGTCAGGCTTCTAGCTCTGATTTGCAATGAAGCAGCATCTTCTGTGCTGCTGGAGTACAAGTTTGTTTGTTAAATGTTGTTTCGGGATGGTCAGTATGTACAGATGACCTCCCTTTAGATGAGGTAGATCTGCCTGCAGACCAGAAAATGTTGCTGCTCACCAACTGACCTGGCTGAATCAGAGTCCCTGATCTGCAGAACGTGCTGACATGCAAAAACTGTGGTTTTGGAAACAGTCAAGTGAACTGTCTGAAGACCCATTTCCCCCTGGTAGTTTCTGGGTGGAATGGAATGGGTATCTGCAGGGATCCTGTGCTCCTCATCTGTGGCAGAAGCACACAGGAGACCTGTGAAGCTTCTCTAAGACAAACATTGCTTCTAGATGAGGCATCTCTGGAGCAATGCACAGTTATGACATAGCCAAGAGAAACTCATGAAATCCACAGACTCTGTGGTTCCTGTAGTGACACTTGGATACCACCTAATGGGGGGTAAACAAACCTGTCCACCAGTGTCAAAATCCATCAAAACTGAATGATTTTCTATAAACTTTCTGAGTTTGTGGAATAGCTTACAAATAAATGTACAAAAGCATGATTCATGAGGTAACTTCAGGTCACATCTACTCATAACCATAGGCATTAATTCTTGGTATTGCCTTTCTAGAGATGGAAATCTCCGTAACTACTTTTGTCAGTCCATTGCTTCACTTCTGGCTGAGGATCAGCATGCCTATGATAAAAAAAGATGTTCTCACATGCTTTACACCAAACTTAACAAGAGCTTTTAATTATGTTTTCTAAATTAAAAGGGAAAAAAAAAGAGAAGAAACAAGTTTGGAGGGGTTTGTTGGATTTTCTTTCTAAAGCCTTCCACTGATTATTTAGTCTGTCAAATTTAGTGCTTTCTAAAATGCTTAAAAATATGTTTTAAAGCATCTTCAACTTCAGGGCAAACCAGGGAATGTAAAAGCTGGGCTACTTACAAGATTTACGATTCAGTTTGTCGCCAGCCAGATGGATTGGTGACTTGCAGGTGGGAGAGATTAGAAGAGAAGCAATGAATCACAGGGGCAGCCCCTGGTAGAAGTGCTTCTGAAAGCTCAAATGAATATTCTTAACAACCATCTATTCAGGACCTCAGCCTGCAGCACCCACTCTGCACAGCTTACTTCATCTTACTTGCTCGTGAGGAACAAAGCACTTGGCTTAGCAAATTTGTCAGCAGTGCTGCACTGCTCACAACTAACCTCTATTTTCTTCCAAATAGGAATAAATCCTTAAAGAGAGCAACAAAACATTCTCACACATCATATGGCAAATGATGGCCCAAAGTCAGGGTGTGATATTTACTAACCAGAAGGGAAATGTCTATGTGTGCACACCCATTACCAAAGAAGACAAATTTGTAATATTATTTAGCTTTTCTTAGTAATTAAAGATTGAAACTACGATTCTGATTTGGCACCTCCTGTGTAGCCCATCCCCTGCAAAGATGTCAACAGTCTCAGGAACACCACTGGTGTCCTGATCTAATGCTTGACAAAGGTTTTAATGCTGTGATCAATAGAAAAGCAAGGTTTCACCCTAAAAACTGGATTATAACCCAGAATTTAAAAACAGCTACCACGAGGTTTTGATGTGTCTTACCCATGTGGGAAGTCTCAGAGAGTCTGTCTTCTTACATCTTTCAGTGTGTATGAGGTGCCCTTACGCATGTTACTGGGGAGCTGGTGTGGGACCAGGAGCCTGGCTTTGGTGGGGCGCTCTGCTTCACTCCTCTGCCTCCTGTTGTGGGGTCCTCATGTGGGAAAGGCTGGTGGTTGGATGATTCACTTTAAATGTCAAGCAAGATATTTTCCTTTTAAGAAAAAAAAACTCTCAGCATGCTATTTTCCTATAGAAAATGCCATGGCGAATTATAGGACTTAAAAAAAAAAAAAAAAAAAAAGAAAAGAAAGGAAAGGAAAAAATAGTTTACAGTGGCAGAGGAAAAAAATATTGAAAGTTTCATGAGGTTTTTGATTAGAGACTAGCCTCTCTAGAGGGTGAGAAAGTATGAGCTTTCAGCAGCTGAATTACCCCACAGTCAGCAGCTTCTTGGGGGTTACTCTGTCCAGATCTGGGTCTCAGCATCAGGCACCCATTAAGCAGCAGTGTGTGCACAGTCTTTACTCACTGGATCCTGCTTTTGCCCTGCTCACTCATTTCCTGGAGCTTACCCTGATGTTCTGATGCCTGTTTTGATTATCCTGGACTGCATTCATCCTTGCAACTGATGTAGTTTTATCCTTCTTTTAGTTGCTCATCTTGATTGTGGCCTTTGTCACTTGCTTCTGCTTGATTGTCAATGCAAACCTACAAAATAGATTTATTGCCTTGTCTCTGTCAACATTGAGAGAATTTTTCTCTTGTTGTTCAGTAATCAGGGTTTCTTGTGCCTTTCCTTGTCACAGCAACTGCTAGTTACTGGGCACAAGGCAATGGAGCAGATGGAGCACTGGGCTTTGATCATTTACAGAAATGCCTTCTTGCTTGCTTTGTGTGGCTTGTAACTGCTGTAATACCTGAAGTCAGATAAAAATAAATCATAACTAGTTAACGTATAATGGGGGTCTGCTATTTAACTAAAAATCCCTTGTACACTAAAAAGAAAGTTAGACCATTTAAGAAGAAACTATCCTGGGAGTTAGTTCCACTACTGAATCTGAATAAAACTGGTAGAAGGTTGAGATTACAACATGTAACCGCCTACATTCATTACCTTTTCTTGATTTTTTCACTTCACATACAACATGATTCGTAGCTTTGTACTCCACTGTAGAAAATGAAGATTTGTTGTGCTGGAAACACTGATTCTGAAAGTATCTGACAGTTTGTTTCTCTGCCATGTTGTTCTTCCTTTACAAAAAAGATTATGAACTCCTTTTACAAGGGATTTCTGTGAGTCTTCTTGGCATACACCTTGTTTGGAATTCAGATTTTTATTTTATTATTGTGGGATCAAATCCTGCTGCCCTTATTCAGTCAAAACTGCCACAGATTTCAGCAAAAGCCTTGCCTAACTAAGTAGGGTGTGAAAATCAGGAAGGAAGGTCTAGAGTTTTGCCAGTACAATATTTACGAAGTCACAGACATCTGTGTTACTTTCTGTTCATAACATCTGTGAAGAGTTTCTTACTTTGCTGATGGCCGTGTAACAAACGCATACCCTGGGGTGACCCTGCAACAGAAGCCACAAAACATTCTCCAATACTGTTTCATAAGCCTGAGACCTTCCATAAAGAAATCAAAACCCATAATGGGGCATAGAAATAGTGTAGACAAGGTCCAAAGCCTTGGTCCAATGCCTTGGGTGCCAACAACAGCTGCTGAAATTTGGCTCCAAGCTTGTCAATGTTATTTGCTTCTGCAGTGGGCATAGTTAGGACACAAAATGCTTCTGCACACTCAGAGGGGGCTTTATGGTGCATGTTTGAATACTAACTCCTTTTCATAATTTATCACAGTTCTCAAAGAGAAAAGTATACCTTCATGTTCAGTTTGCAGATCTGCCACTTCTGACCTTTTGTGGTTTTGTTAAATTTCAAGGCAGTATCCAGGTTACTGGTGTAACTGGAAGCATCAATGATCTGTAGATCTGTTGTTTTCCTGTAAATATCTAAGAATATTATGATTGAAATGATTCGATAAAAATGCCTTGCAAACGTGAGATATTTACAAATACATTTGGAATTGAAACTTTAGCACATTGGAGAAAGACAGCTTAAGGTTACTCTACATGTAACCTTCATTCATTTATGTCTTGCAGCATGCTCAGGTTAGCCCACTTCACTTGCAGTATCCAAGGTACTTGTTCAATTGCTATAGGCAACCAGAAGTCTGAAATAACTATAGATTTATTTATTTATTTATTTACAGTAAACTAGTAACTACAGTAATCATCTTCGATATTTCCTTTTTTTGGGGGGTTATTTTTTTCAGTTGAGGTTTTTACCTTTAGGAGGAGTTAGAGTGAGCAAACAAGTTGGAGAGCTGAAACATTAGTTTAGCATCAACAGGATAGTCCTAGTCAAACTGCCCACTCAATCCAAAATCCCTTGCTGCTTTTACTGCTGCTTTTACTGCTTTACATGGCACAGAAGAAATATTCCCTAGTGTAGAAAACAGACCAAAGCTGGTCCTGCTCAAAAGAAAAGCAAAGACTGAAATAAAACTATTTCCAAGTGAAGAATGTGAGAATACTCACTATTTCTGGCATTGCTAAAGAAAGATCTAGTCTTTAAAACATATCTGACAGTAATAATGCAGTATGAAAGTGCTTCAATTTTGAAATCATTGCAATTTCCCCATCTAATGTGTATACAGATTGCTTATGAGGCACTCCTGTGAAATGCATTTTACCTGAACACCAGGCCAGACTTCAGCACCTTAAAGGGTGCACACAAAGGAATCCTTACTAAGCAATACACCCGACACCCTCTGTTTCAGCAACAGTGTTACAAAAAACTAGTAGTAGAGATTATCATCTTCTGGTGACAAAATTCTCACATAGACCCAGCGCTGCTGGGGCAGTTCAGTCCTGGCTAACAGCATGGCCTTTCCAGACACACAGTGCATTTCTGCTTGCACATGCTGTCTTCATTAAGAAATCTTTTTACAGACTACTCTTTGTGAATTTTGCCACTGGCAATACAGCACAGGCTTCTCATGGAACACAGTATGGTGTCTTATGAAGGCTTGTTTATTTTTGCAGGCTATTGAGTCTTCCACTTTCATGATTTTTTAAGGGTACATCAAAATATGAACAAGAGAAAAACAGGCGAGGAAGAATCTACTTTTTGCTATTGGGTTGCTAGTCAGAGTCTTTAATGATTTACACCAAGAAGCCTGTATCTTCATTATCTTCTCTTAATGAAAAACTACAGGAAACAAAATTAAGAACATCAGGCAAAAGGTCATTCTCAAATTAGGCTGAAGTCTAACCATGAGGAGTGACCACAAGTTCACATCAAACAATAATGACTTGGTTTCCTTTGCAGTAGTAAAATGTGCTTTAGGTAGGAGGGCTTGCTCCTCTTGAAATAAGAGCAAATGGAAAAAAGAGCAAATGGGCTGTGATGTGCTTTCCTAACAGGAGCCAGACATGCAATGCCAGGTAGGAAAAGCTGAGCAATTGTATGACTCCAGATGCAAATGTGGAGTTGGGCTATTTCATTACAAGCAAACTAGAAACAAGTGAACATGTTGTTTGATGTCCTGCTGTATTAACCTGTTTTCTAAGACTGAAAAATAGAAGTTCTTATGCCTGTCCTGCTGTTGCTCCTCATACTCATCTATTAATCTGGTCCAGGTCAAAGTTGTCATTTATTAAATCATAACTGCAATAATGATTCTCTCCTGTAAGCATGCAGAAAATTGAAATAAAACCAATTTTTCCTTTCAGTAGTGTAAACTGCAGTAAAGATGGACTTATACAGTACAGTGAGAAGCACAGCAATAAATTATTCCACTGTGATATTTAGCTGTCCAAATAATCAATGTCTTCTATAAGCAAAATATAAAGGAAACTGTGGTACAGTCCTGTCCATCACTGCAGCTCAAGTGCTGAGTTGTCAGCTGCAGTGGGGGGATGGGAAAATGAGAGCAAACTCTTCTGACTACTGTAATAATTATTCATATATTAATCTTATGTGTAGAGATGCAATGTTAGAATGTTATCTGTCCATTTGCTGGTGATTCAGCACGGGTGCTGGCACTCTTTGCAGGGGGAGAAGAGGGCAGGAGCTGGAATTTTCCATAGTTACTTCAGAATTCACAATGTGATCACTGCACATACCTACGTATACCCGATCCAGGGCTTGTGTATCTGGCACCCTACCTGTGCTAGTAAATAGATATGACCTCTTTAGAAAACTCGTTTTGCTCATGTCTTTTGACTATCATGGCTACAGCAAATCTACTCTGATTACTTTGATACACAGTTATTTTTACAGATGATATTTGTAAAATAACTTTCTCAAGTGTTTTCTGAGGCCTGAACTCATTGCCAGGTAAGTAGTAGCAAATTATAATGATGAAAGTTAGTGATGAAATCCCTAGGCCAAATTTAAATGGAAGATAACTTGGTCATTATTCAGTATTCATGTGAAAACAGATCCTGAAAATACAGAAGGATTTTTTGTTTTGAACTTTGGAAATACTGAGGGGAGCAATAGAAATTAGGTACTTACTATACCAATCCATAACAAACAATTTGCAGAGCTGTCCTTCTGTTTGGAGAAAAGTGAAATTTAAAACAAAACATTTCTTCCCTCCATTTTGCTGAAGAACAGAGACACGGAGCTATTAATTGGTTTGCCCAGTGCCATGTGAGGTTTGTGTAACTGAGCAAAGAACAGAAATCAGGTCCCTGGAATCCTGTTCCTCTGCCTCAACCACCAGGTAATCCTTCATTTTAAATACCTGCCAAACAGCTCTCCTGGATATAATGCTGACTGAAGTGTCACCACTGCAGTGTGTAAATGGAACTCAGTGTTCACTAAAGCCAGATGAACAGATGAAAACTCCCATTCCTCAGCCTCAGGGCTTTAGGTACTCCTTTCTTAGTATTTAGAACAAAACTAAATAGGACAAATTCTGTGAAACTAGATAATTCAATAAATCCCCCTTACAAAATTGGACAATCTGAATAAAACATGGACATGACCAAGGGCATAGCCTACTCCTTCAAATGTAATTTCATTCAACAGAGACTGTAGATCTCTGTTGATAGGATTTTTGATAAGCACATAGCAAAGTGGTTCAGATTTGCTCTCTTTGGTGCAATACAGCTGTTCCCAGGGCCAGAAGGACATGCTGTAGGGAAAGGCTCTCCATTTTACCATCTAGCGTGTGCATTTCATTGTTTTATCGTGCTCAGTACTATGGATCCACCATTGATACACATGACACGGTCTGTAAGACAGGATGAGGGAGCAAAAACTGTCCACTTTGGCTGCTCTCTGGTGTGCTGTGGCTGTCTTGTCACACTATTTCATCCCTGTAGAAGACTTGATAACCCATTTTGGGGGAGAAGCAGAGTTCTGTGTGTTAAAAATGTGTCCATGGAGCTGAAAAGACACATTGACAGTGCATTGGGAGGGCCGAGTTACAAATTATGGGAGAGGCACAGCACGTCCGCCCAGGGCTCTGCCACACTGCAGAACCAAGGTTGCATTCTCCTCTCCAGCAACTGAGGCCAGAGACACTTGGCAACTGACTGTAGTGTTAGACAGCCCCTGTCAGATCCCCTGCAAGGAGAGCTCAGGGCTCATTCCCCACGTGGGAAACCTCAGCTAATTCTTCCCTGGATGTAAGATATCTAACTGTAACCTGAACATCAATATTGTGCAACTCTTTAATGAGACAGCAGTGATTTAGGAAATGAAATGTAGAGCTTTAAAATGGTTTCAATGATTGGTATTGGAGTTTTACCTTTAAAAATGTGACCTAAGGCAGGAGGCTTCAGAAATCTAGCCTTAAACCCCAAATCCTCAAGAGTCTTTGGACAGCCAATTCCCAGTGGCATAAATTGCTTTTGAGAAGATATTTTATGCATCTAGGGCACACAAGTATTTTCTAAAAGGCAACAGTGCTGCTGTATATAATGGACTTCTGCATGTTTAAATTTCAATTAAATTATCTATCTGATGGGGAAAAAACCATTTTCTTAAAAAAAAAAAAAGCCACAATGTTTTGCCTTATTTATTTATGTATTTATTTATGGCACTTATTGAGAAATGAATCTCAGTCCAGGCCTACAGTATTTAACAGATTACACACATAATAGTTGTAGGATGCTGTCCACAAATTATAGGCTTTGGTCTACTCACCCAAGAGTAATTATGATAAATTTGGCTAGCTTACCTGGAAACATTTTATTTGAATTTTGGACTCCTTTCAGACAGTTGCATGCTTTTCTTCCTCTGGGTACCATTCACTAATGCTTTGAACTGCAAATTAAAATTTTGCCTTCTGTGACCAAAGCTAATTTTTGAACTGTTTCTTCTTTTCCAAAAACCTCCTCCTCTGAGAGATAAATTGCGTTTTATGTTAAAAAGAGGGAACAAGAATCAATTTACACCAGCTTGGTGACTACAAAAGTGCGATGTATCATGAGAGCTGGCAGCACTGCAGCTGCCTGGACTTCCCTCGCTAAAGCTGCTGCACAAAGTGAGTCACTGAAGAGACAGGAATATCTGGTCCATAGTGCTCCCAGTCCTCAACCAGGGCATGCTGCCCTGTGTAAGCTTGTGTTCAGGAGCTGTGCATGGTGCTGCTACCCACTGGTGGTGTTCACAGCAGCTGAGCCCTTCTGCCATCAGCACAGTGCTTTAGTCTCGAGCAATTGATGCTGAGCAAATACGTTGTTTGGTGCCTGTGTTCTAGCACAATATGCTACGGGGAAACACCATGTGCCCTTGCACAGGGACCCAAGTAATTACCCTTGCTAAGGTACTTGGGAGGGCAGCGAACTGTACACTGATGGTTTTGCTTTTGTGGATAAAGCCATGATGTATTTTCCCTACTAGATGAAGCTGACCTGTAAACCCTGGAAAGCTCAGTGAGGCATTATGGACACTGCTTGTACTGACACTCCTTGATTCACGATCTCTAAACCAGAAACTCAGTTTAGTGTGCTAAAGTTCTGATCCCAGCTGCTGTATCTAGAAAGGATTAGTGCTGTTTCACTT
Organism: Scytalopus superciliaris; assembly: GCA_013400415.1. Classification (NCBI taxonomy): domain Eukaryota; kingdom Metazoa; phylum Chordata; class Aves; order Passeriformes; family Rhinocryptidae; genus Scytalopus; species Scytalopus superciliaris. Next base: position 633,661 of record VXBX01001580.1, read on the forward strand.
ACCTGGCCTTTGACACTTTTATGCACATTATGCTGATTTTTATGCCTTCTAACTATGTGGTACTAGTTTGTAAAGAAAAAGGTATATATTATTAGTAACAACTGGATTTGCTTTAGTACCAAATAATATTGTTTGATAGTCAAATATATGCCTCTCACTTCATTAAAAGGGTAATTTGTTCATCTTAGAATTAACTTTCAAATCTGAGTTATGGTATTTTTAGCTCCAGCCATTGTGTTCATTCATTGTCATATCACGTGACCTCCTTGTACATCTTAGCTGCAAATGTCAGATCTGAAGGATTAATTCTGATTGATAAGGGAGTTGCTTTAATGTAACTTCACCTTTTGAAATACTTTATTATCTTAACCAAACCCTTGTCTTAAGAAACATACCACACACACACAAGACAGTAAAAAAAATTTCAAATGGTAGTCTTTGTATGATGTGTCAAAAGATAGTGTTGTCTCCTCTGATACAGTGAATCAAAAAACCCTACATATTTTCTATTTCTGCCCCCCGCTACCTAGCTTAAATTCATACTAGAGTTTCATGCTGCATGGTGCATTTTATTAATTGATGTTGCCATTTTGAGATTTCATTGATAATGAGCCTGTTCAGGTCGTGCTGGTATTTCACTCCTTGCCCTAATTGCACTGTTCCCCTAGAGTGGCAAGACCAAGCTAGTTATAATTGCTCCTCTTTTGTCTTCATATAATACCTAGAGGCATGAACCTACACTTGAGCTCAAAAACCTCTTGAATCTCTTGTTTCTTCATTTTTCTATGTCATATTTCTACATTAAAAAAAAAAAAAGAAAAACCTTTTAGAGAATTATTGCCCACTAAAATACACCAATGAGGCTTAAAAAGCATATCGGACCTATTTGCACAGGTCTGATCACTTCCTGTCCCACCCTCCAAAAGACTACATAATTCCTAGTAAAAAGCTCCAGTGATGGTGATCCACCATATCTATTTCTGTGCCCCATCATTTTAGTGACATAGAATAGTTACTAATTTTGCCTCTGAATCATCTTTGTTGCAGTTGTGACCCATTATGTCATATCTAAACAAGCAGTAACAAGTTGTTCCCTTCCCCTTTGCAATTGTCTACATTTTAGGGCTTCTTTCGAGATAAACACAAATTATCTCAAACACTATTCACAAGTGATGTTAGATTTCTAATATTATGTTGTTCTTTCTCATCCTCTCGAGCTGCTCCAGATTATTCTTGAAACGTTTGGTCCAAAACTGGACAGATTACTCCAGGTGAGATCTTAACAGTAGAGCATCTTTCAGGATTTACTCCTCTTGTTGTAATCCATGGTGATGTTTTCCCTTCCCAATTGCATTGACTCATGTAAACAGCATCACTCGTAATTATTAGACATTATTCTCGAAGTTGCTGTGCAGTTCAGTGTATACTCATTTGCCTAGTGCCTGTCTGGGTGCAGTACACTGCACTCACCCCTGCTGAGAACCATCTTGATGTTTTTCCAGAAAGCTTCTCCAGCCTATCAAGAACACTGTATTCTAATCCCATTCAGCCATCAAAAACTTGCCAAAAATTTATTCACCTGACTTAGGCTCACCTTAACAACTTAAATACCTGTTTTAAAATGCTTATGTTTTAAAATTTAAAAAGAATCTACAAGGTTACATTTTCAGAGTATAGGATGTATGACGTAGCATACTTATATATTCTGATTCCTCTTGGTTTGGAGATTTTTCTTGATTTCATTCTTGGAACCATCCCTCAGGAAGAAGGAAAAACAGAAAACATTTCCTAAAGTCACCCTGCTTTGATTCCTAGACCTAAAGGCTGGTTTACACCGACTTCTGCTGCCAGCAGAACTGCCCCAGTATATAACTCAGGCAGGGCATCTCCAGAGTGACAGTGGGTGAGAGGACACTGGGCAGCAGTGGTAAGGGGACATGGATAAGATTCTCAAGGTGCTGCCACTCATGCTTCAAGGCTAAGACAACAGGGAGATTTTGTGCTGGAGGGCACGTGCAGGGCACTGAAAACTGACATGAAGATCTGAACTTGTGCCAGTTCTGAGTGAAAATGCAGCTTGCTTGTGTGAACATACCCTCAGTTTGTGGCTTTGATGATCAACACAGAACATTTTCCACTTAGCTAGAACATCCTCATCCCTACAGTATCCCTGGAGAAATTTCACTGACTCCATGGTATTGTTAATTTTCCCCAGATGAGTGCTCCATTTTTTATACCCGAAGTCCTGGTAGAGTCATATTTAACAACTACATAGCTGCTGGAGGAGAGCAACTCAGCCCTATTGCTGCCACAGAACATGGATCTTGTGCTGCACCAGCTACAGTTAACTGTAGTACTCTCTTCCCTTTTCCTTGCCTCTTTGTCATCTTTCTCTCCCTTCTCTCGCTCTCTTTGTTGTTGTTGTTTAATTCCTCTCCCAGACAAAGCCTGGACAGGAAAAAAGGCTGAATAATGAGAAGCCATAAGCATTTCTGGGTGAGCTCTTGGGCTTGTCTTCCCTTCTTCACACCTGTTCAGCAGGATGTTTAGATTATAGCTCTTTATGTCAATTTTGTCCTCTTGCTATAGACTAATAAATTTGAGTCTGCTGAAAAGGTGCCATAAGTAAAGAACATGGACGATATTCAGAAGCTTCTCTTAAACATTTCACAGCTTCCTCCTTCCCTGTCTTATCTCACTGTGAAAATGGGCTGCATTTATGAGCCATTCACCCAAACATTTTTCCTTTTTATATTCATGGCTGAGAGGAGTCTGGGGACAGTGAATGCTCCCACAGCTACTGTGCAAATAGCAGTTAATACTCAAGTCTGCCAGGATGGGGTATATTGCAGCTGTGAAGTTGCTTGGTGGGTTCGGTTGTATGTTCAGATTTTTATACGCATATTTATTGCCTAGAAGTCTACATTGTGCCATTTTAACATTTTCAGATTTCTCAATAAAGTGACAATCTTAGCATGTCCCAATGGCAACCCTTACAGGTGACAAGTTCAGAGGTAGTGGATTAGAGTTGTTTCTCTGATGAAACACCAGATGTGGCAGACAGGACTTTGACCCAGACAAGAGGCTCTTCTCTTTACAGATGTTGGTCTTATTCATGCCCTAGCCAATGCTAAGAAAGCATTTATATATAGAGACAGCTCAAAGCTGCTTTGATTTCCCACCTTAAGATGTTCTAATTTGCACCCTGATCCAGGAGTTCCCGTGGACTTACAGCAGCAAAGGGCTGCCCCATTGCTGCCTCTGACAAGTCTCCTGGCCTGTTCTGACTCCTGTGGAGAATCTGTGGCTATAAACACTATATATTACTTAATTCCCTGTTTTCACTAGTATTTCTGAAGATTATTTTTCACTGGTGTCAGTGATGAAGCAGAATGGCTGGGGAGCAGTGGGAAGTGCTGAACCTTTGGTAATTGAATATTTACTGAAATCCCTTATTAATATAAGACCACTCTCTTCTGTTCTCAAAATCTTCTGCTAGCAGCTGCATCAGAAGGGATGACCAGTAATATTGGTTGAAAACAGAGATTTCTTGACAACTTTGTACGGAGTGACCGTGTTGTGTTAAATGCCCTAGCTTTGCAAAGAGTGGCATGAAAGTGTAGGATGCCAAAGGAAATTACACATTACAGGTGCACCTTCTGTATTCTTCTGCTGTCCTTGCCATTGCAACAGCTGTAGCCAGCAGCAGTACCCGTGCTGGAGCAGTTTGAAATGTGAAAGTTTGGGCATTCAGTGCTGTTTTCTTGTAGTTCTTAAAGAAATTGTCCTCATACTCAAGAGATGAGCAGAAGGCACAATGAGCTGCACTGGATGGGGTTGAAATGGGGAATGTGTACAAGGCTGACTTCACTATTGGGTTGTTTGAACTAATTGGAACTGGCATTTTTGTCAAAGTATCTTAAAGGACAGTTAACAGTACCTGGAGTCCTCTTGTCAAGTACTTAAAAAGCATAGGGAACAAATACATAAATAACAGCAGGACCAAGAAATGCTTCAACATACATAAGAAATCTGGTCCAATCAAATCCTTTATAGAAATCCAAATAGAACTCATGGGAAAATAGCACAATAGCCTGTCAGAATCAAAGGACAATTGTGACTGCTGTGAAATAAAATAAAACAAGATGACAAAGCCTCAGAGCACAACAGATGCCATATTACTCTTGTTCTAGATGTAAACTTGGTACTTTGAAACTTGTAGCCTTTTTTTTCTTTCCTGGAGATCTCCTTTTACACTGAAAGCCTATTTTTGTTGCTGTGAACCAAGTCTTTTGTTACACTTATATGCCTGCTTATAGGGAACAGCTGTACCATATCCTGGGGTTTTGGGCTAATCAGATGAAGCATTTAGCTAGACCTTTATGACACGGTAAGATGGTTCAGGAAATAACTGCTTCCCAGGCATCCTGGCAGCAATAGAGCTGTGGGTCTGAGGAGGGTTCCCTGAGGCAGGAGGCATAGGCAAAGTTTTGGGAATTGCTCTCCAAGATGGTTGTGTGAGGAGGAAAAAAAGAATCTCCATCAGAGGAAATGAAAGCAGTGATATTTAGCACAAACCCCTCTGGGAAGGCAGAATCATGGATCTCTGAAAATGGTGATTGATTCTGTTCTGCTCCTGCTGTTTTCATGGAAATAGCACTCCCCGTGCAGTCTTTCTAAATAGAGGAGGGCACCAAAGGAACTACTTGACTAGCATCCTCTGTTTATCTTTCACATGAAAACAAGAGAGCTAGATCCGAAATATTGTCTATGGCCTCAGGTGAAAGGATGACAAAAATACTTCTGTAATTATAATTCTCACTTGGGCCTTTGCTATTATCAGAGGGCATGCCGTTGCCTCTCCCTCCCCGCAAGCTCTTTCTGAGACGAAGATAGAGATTATGTATCACTAGCACTCATAGTAAATAGCCTTCTCATCAGACAGTTTTTATTTATGAAGGAAATGGAAAAGCTCAACAACAGCAACACTGCTGTAAAATAGAAAGTCCTTGTACAAACATAAAAGGCTTATTGTTTTCATAGGAGTTAATTTTCATGCAATTTTTCATATATAGTTTTTTTTTTTTTAAACACTTAACACTTCTGGCTCTTCTTGGTAGGTAGCTACTATGCAAACAATTCATAGTTATTAAATAAGTAGCTATTAATATTTTAACTTTAATAACAGAATGGAGACATGAGCAATTTCTTACTTAATGGCATGTATTGCATCATTTTCTTAGAAATACTCAGGCATGGCTGGCTAGAAAGATAGGAGTAAGTGCTGGGTTGTGCCATGGACTAAATAACCTGATTTTAGTCTTCCTGAGCAGTAGTGCAGGAGCAGAAAGAACACATATTTGTTCTCAAAATAGGAAGAACAGAAATGAATCAGATCTGGCCAGCACTCTCCAAAACACTGGCTACCATCTGGACTATTGAGATAAGACCACAGTGATGATACAGGCCAGCTGACAAGACTACTCGCGGAAGGAAGCAGAGAAGAAACTGCCCCGTTCCTGGCTAACAGGGTCTTCAGAATCTCTGCTTGGTTGGTATTTTTGGGTACATTGTCTTAGTCCTGAACCCTGAACTGATTCATAAGGTAGCCCCTAAGCAAACTGATCTAATTCAAAAAGCAAGCATGCACTGGTAGGGCTGTGACAGGGCAGATGTGAGGCATCTGAGGGTTCCTAGGTTGGATGCTCAGTGTTAACTCATTAAATTAGTATTTCTCACAGAAGTATGTGCCTGTCTTTCTGTTGGAGGGTGTAACAAGATTAGGCACCTCCTGAGCAAATATTCAATGCTCCCAGGGAGTTAAGAAGGAGATGCTTGGTCTGCCACAGAGAAATAGCAAGACAGGCATCTAAATCAGCTCTTCTCGTTAAATAGGTCCATCCTTAAATCTATCCTTTCAGCACTTAGTCTGTACCAGAGAGGGGCTATCTGATAGAAGGGGAGAAGGCAGCAGTAGCTTACAGAGTTCACTTTGGAAGTACAAGTTCTCAGCTTGAGGGCTTCCACAGAACAGCTCCCTTGTTCTAAAAGCTGTGAGTCTTTCCCACTAGGCTTAAATGGACTTTCTTGCCACTTCTGTTCAGATAGGCCACTGTGCAGGAAGGCACAATGAAGCAATGAGTAAGGTTCTGCAGTCACACAGGGCCAGGTGGGGGACAGGCTAGAGAAGAGCAAGGAGAATCTCATTATAATGGTAATTTTCTTGACCTACTTTACTCAACCATGGCACTTTGCAAGCAGGATCCCTAGCAACAGCACTGCAGTCCTGAGGCTTCATGATATAGACTTGGTGTTTGGTTGTTTTCAGCTGCTGTTCCACATCCTGAGCAAGGCAACTTACCAGCAGCTTAACAAGGACATTGCCAAAGAACCTGCCTCTCTCCTCCACGCTCTCATTCATTACTTTATAGTGTTACAGTAACCATATTTGGGATGAAAAATCAAGCAAAACGATATGCTGCATGACAAAATTACAGAGGAACAGGATGCTGTAGGCTACTTGTGCTGATGTGAGACTTGCTCTCTTTCTCTGATCTCATGATCCTGTGGTTAGATACAGATAATGATTCAGAGCTTAATGCTTCCCATAGACTTACATTTTCCGTAGCTCAACAACACACTGCTGGGGGGGTTTTATTAAACTAAAAGCACACACAGACATACACAAATAAACACAATCTTGGGGGAATAGGTAGGGCTCTAAGATTGTTTCATGTGTTTCAGAGTCTGTTTTAGCAATGGCATTTGCCTAGCAAAAAAATTCATATATACTGCTCGGATTTGTTTCATTCAGACATTGGCCTCCTTGTTTCATTTCACGTTTCCAGGAATACAGAGAGAAATAAAACATCACTTAACGTTTTACCTTTAGGCTCCTGATGACCATCATATTAGTCATATAACCCGATGTGATGTCTATATTGGTTTGGTTATATGAAATAAGTTAGTGTCCTCAGTCCAACCTGTAATAGACTGTAGTGATATTGAATTAGGGGACAGACACCATCATCACCATCAGGGTTTGACAATATCTCAAAACTCTGGTAATTCAGACACAGAAAAAGCTGTCATCCTCGTCTGCTCTCTCCCACTACTCCATGGCCTTTCCTTCATCCTCTAGCCAGAGACCCAGAGTAGGGTTTGTACCCCTCTAATGGGTCCTTGCAAGCAGCAGAAGTATCTCAAGCCCTGAGGGATGTTAATTCTTAAGGCAACTGGTCCAAGACCTTCCCTCTTTTAATAAACCCAAAAAATTACTTATATTTTCCTTTCTGTTAAACCATTCCTCTGAAGCCATTTCTCTAACAGCCTACTGGGAAAACCACAAATGTCTCTGTATTTCAGTTGTACCAGCTGAAATAGTTACCAGATCCAGAAACAGTCGCAGAAAGAGGAGGTTTTCACAGACCAGTTGTTCTTCCTGAGATGTGGATCCATCTTATTACAGCTGGCCAGCAGCCTGAAGTATGTATTGCTGCTGCTGGAGCTAAACACTTTGTGGGCGGAAAGAGCGAGCAGCAATATTACCTGCTATGCACAGCATTTGCTAGAATGTCCATTTCATAGCACCTAAGGAAGTTGAATCCCAAAATATCTACATATCATATCTCTGCCCACAACTGACCTGAAGTAGTGAACTGAGACTTCACAATATAACGTCCAAAAGTCAGTGTTAAAACTTTTACAGAAATTCAGATCTAAAACAGTCTGTATGGTTCAGATGGGTATTTTGAGTTTTACCTGGATCCAAGTCAGATGCCAGGGGCACTGGACTTGACAGCTTCTGTGTTGTTCCAGACCTGGGGTCACTGGGTACACAGTTGTGACACAGCACAGCAGACTTCACACGCTGTTGGCTCTTTATCTCTCACTATGTTGTCTCCTGAGTTAGTATCCAGCTTGATTCACTAATCCTTTGAGCAGAAGGAATGAAAGGAACCATTGCCTGAGGCATGCAAGCAGAAGCAGCTGTGTGGAGTGAGGACAGAGAGGTGGAGGTGGCAGCCAAGCAGCCATCACAGAGGGGGACCAGCACTGTGGTCACCCCGAGCTGGGGCTGGAGGCTTGAGGACTGTCTGCACACACGGCCTGGTAGTCTGCCAGCAGTGGTTACAAGCTGCAGGCCAAACAGCAGACTGAGGGGGTTACATCATTCTATTGCTTTTACACAAACTGCCTTCAGAGGCTGTTTTAGAAACAGGTGGCATTTCATCCTTGTTATCTATCAAAGTCACCCACCAAAACTCTGGCTACAGGGAAACTAAGGAATGCAGCAACACAAAGGAGAGTCAGGATTTCATCCATTGCTACCAAGATATCACAGTCCCTGCTTGCAGCAACCCTTCCAGAACGCTGTGGGTGTGCTTGTAGGAATCCCCTAGATGAGAGGCAGAAGATGGACAACTGTCTCTCTGGGTGCCCTGTGCTACCTTGGTCTCACCACACAGCTATTAAGTCCTTGGTGCTGCAGCATAGCCCTAATGGGGAGTGATGTCATCCCTCTGTGTATAGGTATTTACAGAAAAATACCCTGTTCAAAACACACTGTAAATAATATATTTATTTAGTCTCTCTATATGAATATATGTAACCCCTATTAATTTCATATAGAAATAACAGGGATCTTGACCTGTTTAGTGAGACAGCTAAACTCAGCTACCAGTTGGTAAAAAGGATCTATACGTCGCTACTACCACATCTCTATTTGCTTTATATGGCCTGAAGATGTGTAAGGCCATGGCTGGCTTTGCTTGTGCATAAGGAAAACTTTGGATGCCCTTCCCAGCTGACTTTTTTCCTTTTTTACTTTCTCTTTTTTTTTTTTTTTTAAAGAAGAAGAAAGGAATTACGGATTTTTTTTTGACCAAAAAACCCCCACCAAACAAATAAACAAACAAACAAAACCAAAACGGCTTCTTTGAATCTGTGACTTACTCTCCAGAATTCACTTCTTCCAACCAAACTGCTGAGAATGCTTTGCCATAAATCATGCAACAGTGGGTGTATTTTTTTCTGGGCTAATACACGTTATGTTGCTTTATGCTAGTACTACACCATGAGCTGTGCTTTCCCCGTTGTGTATTCAGAGCAGGTGGGTTTTTGCATGTGCTGAGATATTTTACCCTGTTTTTTAGAAGTTCATGGCAGAACTTTGATTGATTTGAAGGTGCAAGATAATGAAAAATTACCTGAGGTTTGAGTCAAGCTCAAAGGTCTATGAACAATAACATACTCATCACTATTTGTAAACTATGAGATACCGCATGCTACTTGTCAAGGTTTTAATTGCAGTTGGCATTATAGACCCACTGCTGGTGGCAGACATCGTGCTGAAATGGGGTGTTTCTGGGACTACTTGCAGTACAAATACTTCACACTCTCAGTCATTTCCTAGCAAGTCTAGGAAAAAAGCTATCTGCAGGTAGAAGAAACTTTTACATTCTGCTTCTAGAGATGCACTTAAATTAGAGTGTTAAATTTGAGCCTGGCTTCTGTTGGAGCTAATTTTGGTGGTTCTGATGCTTGCCACTGATGTGCTGAAAGCCAGATGGTGTTTTGATGCATGAGCTTGGGTCTGGGCAAGTCCATGTAAAAAATATGTCGATGTTGTAACCCAGTGTGCAGAAGATCCTCATCTCATGTCATCAGACCTTCTGAAGGGACATTTTTCACTTCAACCAATGTTATTTTTCTTTGCTGAATCCTTCTTTCTGTCCATCACCTTGTAAACACTCCCTGTTCAACATTTACCCAGGGCTGTTTATTGCTTTGAAAGTATATGTAAAACTAAAAGTTACCCGAGGTCACTCAGTTTGAGTGTAGATGTCCCTGGTATTTCTTTGATGACTGTGAGGGGTGGCATAACCAAATTCAAAGTTCAGCATGATTTGTACTCCCTCATCTGCTGGCAAGAAAGACTGCATGAATATGATGATTTAAATAGGCTGGATCAGGCAAGAAAGAGAAACAAATGCAGAAAAATAACTCCACATGCAAGGTCCTGTTGGCAGAGACATGTAGTGGTGAATCTTTGGGGAAGCATGAATATTTCCAATAAACAAATGGGACATAGTCTTTTAGGGTAGGCAGAGGAGGTAGAAAAGTGTTATCACCCATAGTCATGTTGAATTAGTGGTTGTAAAAGTGATATTTGCTCTGTGTATTCTTCTTAGGATCGGTGCTGAGAACACAGCTCATCTATTAGGACATCTGACAAGCCAGTGTTTAACCCACTTTCTCAGCACCTTGCCCAGGAGAATAGGTCAGTCTGTTTACTGAGATTTTTTTCAGCACACTTTTCTACTACCACTGAGAAAATAGTCATATTTCAAACAGTGAAATTCCAGAATATTGCAGAATATGCTGAGGACTCTCTGACAGGTCAGCCATGGATGGGTGGTTCACTCATCAGCTTCTGTAGGATGACACCTTCTCGTGCCACAGCTACGTAGATGATTAGAAAGGAGAAGCTTTCTTCTTATTCAGATGATTATTCATAAGAAAGACATATAATCAAATAAGAAATCCCTTCTGTCCTTTAGATAGCCTATTACCACACAAACAGTTAAAATTACCTCCTTGTGCAGGAGTTCTGAATTCTCACCCAGCTGATAATAGGCATGAGCTTTCTTGGAAAAGGCATGCTATCACTGCAGAATTTTTGAGTTTAGGTGGATGATAAATAAAAACATTGTTTGAGCTCTTTGGAAAACTGTAGTTGGGATTTCCAGCAGATAGAAGGGGTGAATAGCTGAAGTGAATGGTGATATGATATGAAGGCAATGGGAGAATGGAAAGTTGCTGTGTCATGACAGCAGCAACAAAAGTATTTTAAGAGGGTGATCACTGCTAATTGCCTTGAGCCTTTTGCTTGTATCTGGTGTCCCTTACTCCTGTTCCAACAAGATCTTTCCTATTTTGGATTGTGTTCTGTAGGGAGAGATTAGTGTCTTCATGTCATTTGGAAAGCACCACGCCTGAGACTGGGCAGCCAATAATAAGTAAATAACTCACATGTTTTGGGAGCCTGTAACAGTAGCTGTATGGAAAATGGCAAGACTGTCTGGCTTGCCCTGCTGTGTGTTTGTGCTGAGGGAGCGTCTGTACACAGCACGTGTCTCCTGGCTGATGTGACCATCGGTGACTGTGCAGATTGTGCAGAGTGAACTGTACAAAACCAGAAGTGAACTGCTGGGAAGCAAGAAAGTGTTTCATACAAAGCAGATCTGAGAGAATCTTGTATGCCCTACAGCCACCGGAGACTCCCCTCTCAGTGCCAAAAGCTGGAGCACTGTGCTTCTCTGTCCCCATGTTCAGCACTAGCCACACCAGCACAATAAGATCCTGATCTGCTGGGTCAGGGTCAGGTGCTGTCCTCTGTGACAAGGGTTATAAACACGCTGTTTCTTGTCCCCTAGATCATGTCTGGACAGTGGTCTGCCAGTCTTCTCTTTTCCTTCCACTTGGGAAATCCCAGTCCACTACCCACATTGCCAGCCTGAAAACACCATTCAGATGAAAGTAAGACACCATCAACTAAGACAAAAATCTGCTGTCATAGTTTACCTGACTGAATGGGCTGTGCCTTCAACCCCCTGCTGCCAAAGTCATAATTTCTTTACTTTCAGCAACATGAGGATTCTAAAGCTAAGTGTGTAAACTGGGTCGCTTCATTACAATCACCTTTGAAAACTCAGAGGCTTGGGAAGGCAGTGCTTTCAGTTCCCACACTCGACCTGGGGCAAGCAGCAGATATTTTTGTCGTACTGGGATGTAGAAAGAGTTTTCCTTGGTTCAAACTGAAAAGGTTTTCCCTCCTTTNCAAAATCCCATGCTACATTCGTTCAGCATGTATATAAAAAAGTTTCCTTTTACAGAGGGCTGGAAGGTTAGGAATGGAGTCCTGCAAGGGAAAGGCTAAGTGTGTCATTGCTTGATGTGCTTAAAATAAGGCTGACTGCCCAGTACCAAACATGGGGAAGGATGGGTAAAGAGCAGTCCTCTATGTCCTGTTGGCTTCTGTGTCTTCTGCTTCTTTAAGTCCATTAGAAAAATTAATGTATAATGTGCTTTTATTGGGATATATTTTCCCCTCTAACACATTGCCTACAATTGCCCTAATTCCAAAGGCCTTAATCCCAGTTTAGTTCCTTAGGCTTCTAATTTCAGAGAGTGACAAGTCTAGTACAAAAGGCACAGTGCTGCTGACACTTTTGTAGCTATGGTCTGAGTTTAGGTTTTTTTCCCTGGTCTGCTACACAAGTACTGCCTGCTGGCCAATTTCCACTAGTATTTAGTATTGACACTGCAGTTAGAGTATACTTTCCCAGAGCCCAGCTTTGCCAAATTCCCAGTCACAGGAATTCAGGACACTTATGGTCCTTTAATTCTTGTACTCTGCTTTTCTCGCATCTTCTGTGGATGCCCTTCCTTCACCTTCACCAGAGAGATCTGCAGATAAAAACAGTGGGTTTCCAGCCACCTTGGACAGTCAGTCATCTTTTGGTGTATTAATGCCAGTGTTTACAGAAGTCTTGCTGAATTTTTAGTCCCTTTTGAACTTCTTGATATTTTGGTTGAACTCATACAACTAAAACAGAGTTTGACTTGTGGCACAATATTTAAATAGAAACTTGTTGTAGGCTATTATTTTGGTTTATTACATGCAACAAAAAATTTGTTTTCTGGCAATTCCCACACAGTGAGGAATTTGCAGGATGAGACCAAAATTAATTACTATAAGTAGCACAGCAACTGTACACACTGGTTTTATAAAAACAAGAAACCACTATCAGATTAAGACCCTGAGCTCATCTAGAATTACCACAGTCAGAGAATTCAATCCAGCAGAGACGTTTCTCATGCAGCACAACATATAGTCTCTGAAAATATAAATCACAACAAATAAACAGGGAAAGGCACAGCACTGACACACATACAATTATAGAACAAAAGAAGTCTCTATTGGTTTCCTTTGTTTGATTAAAAAACGCTGAAAGGCAAAGATTTGTTTATCTCATTGCACAGGGACAGAGCAAGATTCATCTGTCAAGACTTTACACTCAGGGCTGTTTCCTGTGCGTGGTCATGGCACACTAACATTTCTTGTAAATCCTTGCTAGGGACCTGCAGTTGTACTCAGGTACAATCGACACACAGTGAACTCAGCAGTGATGGACTTGAAAGGTAAACACCTCTGGGGCAACCTGAAAAAATATGTTCCCATCAGCAGCTGACTCGGAGGCTTGGACGGGGATATTGTAGCTGCTGGAGAAGTCTTGCAGTGTAAGTTTTCAAGCTTTTCTTGGTTCGAGTGGCAATAGTTAGTAGTTCAAAACATGGCTCAAGGCAGCAATTTAATTTCTCTGGATTTCAGCAGGAGAAAAATGTAATAGTTCACATAGTTGTACTTGACTTGCAATTGAAAAGGAGCTTGTGTGCTATAAATATATTTCAAATGCCTAGACAAATCAGATGTGTTCTTATAAACAGCCTTGTAAAGTCAGGTAATCTATTCTCTTTATGTATTGCATCCTCCTGGTCTCCTAATTCATGAGATATGTGTAGATAGTACTTTAAAATGTGAATTTCCAAAACTTATGTGTCAGGTATTTATAGGCTGCCACATCTTTTTTTTTTTCCTCCTTTTTTTTTAATGTTATGTATTAATTTCCTATACCCGTTTCATTTCTTTTAATCTAAGATATAGATTTTAAAGTAATTTTGAATAGATGACAAACAGTGAAAACTCTGAAGGCCCTTAGGCACCTAACTTTGCATGGATATAGCCGATGGTATTTCCAAAACACCAAGTCTGTTTGATGTCTAATATACATTATTTCTCAAAGGGAATTAGTCCCAGATCCTGTGTAGGCTTTTTTGCAAATCCTCTTTGATGCCTATCTGCACCTTTAAGTATCTAAATGCTTTTGCAAATCTGGATTCAAACTCTTAAATACTACCTCAGAATTTAGTGATAATGTTAAGGAGAGTTTTACCTAAGAAAGCATTTCAGTATTCAGCCTTGGAATTAATCAGGTGCAAATCAGGAAAGGCTAGGTTCTAGGTAATCCTTCCAAAAATTAATATCTAAACATACTCTGTGAGTGCTTAGTCCCATATACAAGGCAAAGAGACACTATTCTTCTTTCCAGCAACTCAGGTTGTTTTTTGGTTTTTTTTAAACAGAAGGCAATATATCAACATCAGCCTAAGTCAACTGAGAACCTAGTCTCAGGGTTTTTTTAACTGGACTGAAATTCCCAGCAATATCTAAATATAAACATACTCAAAAGAGAAATCTTTTTATATTACATTTCCTTTCTGATACTTGCAACTAAGTTTAATGTAGAAATCTTGTACTGCCACCCAATTTGCTAGAAAGTGCTTTAGAGAGGTACTTAGGTTTTAGGGTTTTTTCTTTGCTCTAAGAAGCACTTGAAAACCAGCACATTTCAAATGTGAACGAATAGAAAAGTAATCTCAGTTTTCTAAATGAGAAAAGAGATCAGAATTCTTGCTGTTTATCTTGCTCACTTCATAGTATCTAATTTTCTAGTTGATATCAGAAAGAAAAGCAAAAAAAACCCCAATTTTAGAAAGTAGAGGAAGATATTGAAAGGAATACTGCAGTATATTAAGACTATAATGACCCCAAACCTCTTCATCTTTCCAAATGCTATTATTTTCAACACTGCATAGATTTCAACACAGCTTAAAAAACAAAAGTGTCCCATACACATCTTTATGAGCTCTAGTAGTTTTCTACAGGAACAGATAAAGGTCAGAATCTTCTTTTGCTTTGTAACTTATAGAAGAAGGGTCAGACAGATGGCCTGTGTATAATATTTACATGTTTAATGATAGAGATATCCAAAATTAACCATCTTGCTCTTCCCTATAGAACCCACATACCTTCTTCCTGTCTGTGATATTTACTCCACTGTATAGTCTAGACTATTTAAATATTGGTAATAAATAGCAGGTGGCTGTGAACAGAAACAGTGAATAAACGAACAAGTGTAATCATGGATGTAGTTGCAATAGCCCCTTAGTAAAACTGATTAGGAACCCCATTTTACCAACCCACAAAAGACCAGGGACAAAGATGAGCATCATCCAAGAAGGCAGGACCCTACCTGTGCTTAGTTGAGTTTGCACAGTCATAGTGGGCAAAAGGTAGTTACAATGCTGAATGAATTATTTTTATACGGCTTCTTGTTTCATAGCAAACTAATTTGTAAAACAATGGATTTAACTTTTGACTATGAATCTAGCTAAGGAATATTTTGACAGCATACTCAGTGTTTCGAGTGTGTGAAACTGAAATGTCCTGTAACTCCCTCATTGCATATATTAAGTTCACTTACAGACCAACACTTCTTACAGACAAAAATCTCTATATTTTATCTCACAAACAAACACCACTGACAGTCAGCCAAGACCATCTAATGACACGTGTTTACAGACTGGCTCCTTGCATGACCGGCTTTCTCCAATGGATCAATGAAATCGAATTACACTCTAGGAAGAACAGCAGATCCTTGATAAAAGGAGTCAAATCATCAGCAACTCAATTGCATTGGATATGCTGAACTCATATAAAGGCAAAAGAGTACAGACTTCTGTTGAAAGCTGTTCTTTCAATATCTCATCAGTCATTGCAGGAGAAATTTCTAATGCTTTTGCTCCCCTTTGCATGGCATTGCTCTTGCAGAAACTGTTTCTGTAGGGGCTCACTGATGTACAGCCACACAATGACATTTGATAGAAAACTAAAAAATCAGCAGGTTAAGTAAAAACTTTTCTATTTACTGGGCCAAAGCCAGAGGCATTTACAGTGTGTAGGATTGAATCAGAGCAGCCTGGAAGCTGATCTGTGAGAATCTGAGGAAGAAACTAAAAATGCAAGCTGGCCAGCAGCTGCTTGTCATGATGGGAAGAGAATTTTGGCCATTGTGACATGAATTTAATCAAAAATAGAAAAGTATTTATAGCAATGATAAAATGGGGAAGTGGTTGTAACTTAACTAGTTGCCTACTTGTATCACGAAGGAAAGTTTTTCACTCCCATTGTGGGTACACATCTTTTTTGCTTTGTTTTCTCTTTTCCCCTTCAGGTTTTCATAAGATCTTAAATATCAAAATCTTGTTTGTTTCAGACAGTCTTAGTGATCTAATTTTTGATCTTGTTTGCTAATAGACTAGAAATGTCTGCATGTGCCACAACAGATACAATCTTATTTCCTGTTTGCAAAGTCAGCAACATTAATTCTGTTCATTTTCTGAATTAGCAAAACTTTTCACAGGAACATTATTTTTAAGTGCTGTTACTGTAATTACTCAGGAGAACTTAGTTTAAATTAGTGATGCTCAAATTAATTAAAGAGAATGGCCTGTGAATTTTCCCATCTGAGTTAAGATTTAAGATCTTACTTGCAAAGGTGCTTTTTTTTTGTGTATATATTTTCAGCCACAGAACATTTTAAGAAAATCTGATCTAAATGCTGTCTGCTGCATAGGAGATTGCATCAACTTTGAAATCACAAATATCATGCAGGCAATTGCTCATTTATCCTGAAGTTCCATATATCTTAGTCTTTTGTAACTCAGCACAGACCAGTTACAATCAGTGACACTGCAGGAGCTTGCATGGGCAAGATCCTAGACAGGATATATTTGGTAGTGAGAAAAGGGCATGGGAAGTTTGGACACCTGCCTTCTTGTTAGAGTACTGCCCTCATTGCACTGCCTCCATGGAACGGGGCAGTAGGAGATGCACTGCACAGAGCAAGTGCATGAGTGATGAGTCATCTGAAAGTGCATGAGCTAATTCAGCTTCCACTGACTTCAGCTGGCTGGACTAAACACAAGAATGAAAAGTGCTGCACCTACTCCGAAACATTATTCATTTATCTACAGCTGTCTGCTGTGTATGTGTATAATAGAGATCAGTGCTGTTCAGTCTCCAGCTGGTGCAGGGCTCCTGAATCTGCAGCGGACAGTCTTGGGGTCCCCATTGCAGTGTTGTTGCTGGGTAACACACACAGTATCAACTGCTTCTTGTCCTTTTTCTATGTTAAGGGAAAATTCTAGTGTCAACAGGAATAGCCATGAAGTCCTCACAGAAGCCAAGATTTGAGAGCAGGCATAATCCCACCGAGTTTTGTTACTCCTGCTCTTTTTTTCCTTGCTTCTGGTTGCATTCTAGCCTTGGCTTGGAGCACCCATGCTCTGCTTAACTCAGGACAGTTGCTGGAAGTCTGGGCTAGGGCATGTTCTTGCCAGCTTGGGCCATGCTGGTTGGGCAGCAAGCCACATGCAGGTTCTTCTCTAAGGAGAACTTCAGTTTGGGCTGAGTTTAAGGCAGTTTAAGCTGTAGATGTACACATAGGAAGTTTTCAGCTCAAACACTGATTCCTCTGGACTAGAGCCAGGCTGGTCTAAATCTCTGCCTAGAGACCATGGCAGAATCTAGCTGAACTGTTGGAAAAACATAATCAAGAGCTTAAAACACATCTCAGACAAATTGTCTTCCCAAAGCAATAACTTACCAAGAGTTTAGAGCAAGCCCTATACCATGCCCTTTCCCAATAATTTACATTGCTGGACAGGCATGAGACCAAACTGACTTTCAGTCAGAAGGTTCTAAGGAGAAATATGACTACAGCTGAACTATGGATTGTGAGAGACAGTATAAAAAAATTTATGGAAATACTTCCAAACATAAGCTCATGAAATTTTGTTCTGAAATTTGCAAAGTAGTCTTCTGGAAAAAAACATCCTTGCAGTGTAGGTCAAGCCAGCTGGAGCTGACATTTATTTAAATGGCATGAGTTGCTATCCCTGTTCTCTCTTTCTCTCTGTCTTTTTTTTTTTTTTCTTTTCTTTTTAAATAACCAAATCCCTTTGAAAAGAATGGAGGGGTTAAAATTTTTACTTTAGGGAAACCGTTGAATTGACAGAGCCTTTCCACTAAACCTAATTTATTTAATAGAGATCCCAAAGGCTTTCTGAATGAAACCAATTACAAGTTCTTCCTAAGGAAGGGTATTGTACTCCTGGGATGTATGTATATGTATTAAGCACTTTCAATTCATAAGAAACCATTCCTCCTGAAGACATTGTTTTTTGCTTGTTTACTGTGACATAATCATATTTATTAACATAGATGGTGCAAACACCTAGATAATAATACAGGAATATTGAAGATGTTAGGCTAGGATGATGAACTAGAAATTAAGTGATTCTGTTCTATGCAATCTCACTGCTCCTCTGGAAGGCAATTAGACTTCTGATTGCAACTGTTTTAATGGTGAGATTCTGTCAGATAAGAAAGCCATAGTGAAGAGGGCTTGCTTTATATCAAGTGTTCTCTGTAGAAGCAAAAAAAGCCCACCTCCAATCATTGCAGATGTTCTTATTCTTTCAAAATTTCTTTCAGGGGCTTGGCAATTTTATATATCTCCACATTTAATTCCTCAGTTGCATCCACTTTAGCCGCAATCATTACAGTGGGATTGACACTTCTCCAAACTTGAGAGGCGTTGTCAGAATAGAGAGGAAAGAGCACGCAAGATGAAGTCAGAGCATTTGTTCCTTGACAGCTCAGACACACTGGCAGCCAGATAGGGCTGGAAAAAAAGAGAAGGCACTCTAGTTCCTCCTCACTGATCTGAAGCCTGCAAACAGATATCATTTCAGACATAAACACTCTGAGCAGCATGGTTTCCTGGAGTGAAGCATACCAATGCCTTCTCTGAAGGTTTATGTTTCATGACCCTGTTTTAATGACTGATTGTTTCTAACAGTCACTCTCTGGAAAGATTCTCACTCAAATAACCTATTTATGTTACAAATAAGAGGATTTTTTTCAAGGGATTCAAGCTGAACTCTGTCTCGTTATTCTTACAGCTTGCAAAAAAGTAAAGTTTAATGTCTGATCTGCTATGAATTGTTAGATTTTACACATATCAACCAAGATATTCTTACCTTCTTTTTCCAGGTTATTAACATATATTCATGTCTGTAGGGTATTTTTACTACAGCTGAAAGTATGATCATTCTTTTACAAAATTAGTACAGGCTTAGCATCAATCCACAAGTTCTGAAAATTCTGAGAGTATGAGTACTGGGGGCTTTTTCCCATTATTTATTATTTCTATAATAGATATACAGGAAAAGAAAAAACACATGTAAACTAGGGTAGCCCTGAAGAAACAAAATCCTCAGAGTCATGTACATTTAATATAGAACATTGGACTTAAATTCTGATCTTTGAGTATATATTATGAAATATATTCTATATTAGAGTATATATAACAGAATATATTATTGAAGCAATTACCAGTCCCCAACCTGCCTTTTTTTAAATGAAATTTTTTATGCAATAATTGAACTGAACATACAGAATGGAGCTGGCAGCCACCAGTGTTAGGGATTCTTCTGTATAGCTTAGCCCAGAATCCTATGAGACAACTTGCCTTGTTTCAGTGTCAAAAATGTCACAGTGATGTCACCATTAGAAAAGTGTGATTTGAAGGCTCAGTACTGGAAGCCCAGCAATTTTTTTCTTTTCCTAGAAATGCAAGGTCAGTAAATTTGAATGTTGTAAATATGTAAGCTGTAATGTGTTTATGCTTCTGTATGCAGCTATTGCAATGGTATGCACAGAGATGTATCCATTCTCAGCTGTCTTCTCAGCAGTATTTCCAAGGAAGGCTTGTGCTATAGTATGACATGATTAGTCTTTGGAAAAGAGATGCCAATATTCAGTGACTAAAATTTTCAGTATTCTTTCTTCTCTGCTATAAACCTACAAAGGTTGTTCAGGGCTGCTCCTTCTGCAGCTCATATCCTGGAATCTGTTCTACTTACAGTGCTCTCTATGACTAGTAATAGCGTCTTACAGTGTTGCCTGCAATTCCTAGGAAGAAATACTTCCATGACAGGGTAAGGCAGAGAAAAGACAGAAGCCTACTCACAACAAGTTATTGTGAAGAAAAGTGTGAAGAAAGGTGAAAAGACAAACTCAGGCCACCTGCATCTACCTAATTCAGACAGAACACGTCTTTACCTCTGAAGAAACATATCAATTAGGACAGTGGCCCAGGCAAAACTGGAGAGCTGTGCTTCTGGCATTAGTGCACATGGTGTAATGTTGACTGAGGTTGTTTGTTGCTAGACCACAGGCTTCTGTCAGTTCAGATTTTGGAAGCATGCTCCTTCCACCCCTGGGATGAGACCAGTTTGTAAATGCAGTTGGTTGCAAGGAAAGACCAATTTTCTGGGTGTCGGGCACCTTGCCATACAGCTGCCCACATGGCAGAGCAGTTCTCCACAGCACAGGTCTCCTGCCAGGTGATTCAGTTGGCATCACTGAGGACAGAGGCAAGGAATCTAATAAATAGCATGGATATTTAAATTCTGCTTCTTCTTTCTCCTAATCAATACATGGTTCAAAATACATCTCTACAAGTCCAGTTCCAAAATAGGTCAAACCATCTATCCCAGCATCAGTAATAAAAGTTCATGGGATAAGAATAGAAGAAAAGCACCCATAAATGAGCATCCTGCAGCCCACTCTGCCTTAACTGGGAAAGTGAGCACAGAGCAGGATACCTCAAACAGTAACAAAGCTCATGGCTGAGAGCAAGATCTAAATCTACTACAGAGTATTTCAGACAGCACCTCCCTTTATGAATCTCTGCTGGTCTCCCTAGTGGTTCTAGGAGGTGGAAGTGCAGGGCATTTCTCAAATCCCAAACCATTTAGGGCATACTAGATTAAAACTGACCTCTTTGGTCCCAAGAGGAAGCTTGTTGGAAATGAACAGGGTTTTTGGAGCACTTGTACAATGCATTTTCCATAGCTGCTCTGTGTAAGAAAGAGACTAAGCATCACCTCAACCACACTGACAAGCTCTAGTCCTGATGGTGATTGGGTGACAGTAATGACTAATAAATGGCTATTCTATTTGTTATAAGATTAAGAAAAAGAATCTTTTTGGACAACAGTTCCATATTCCAGTCTGCTTCTTAATACCCACCCTTATGGTTGGAAGATGATTACCGAGTATTCCCATGCATTATATTTAATATTTATTTACTCCCAGACTTGTATAACATAATCATAATAAAAATAGATTTTTTTTCTATCCTTCTAGCCCAATTAGATAAAGCTCAGAATTTATATGATATTGAGGATACCAAAACAAATGCTGAATAATAACAGCTAATCTCTGTTCATTGTGATATATCCCAGAACAGCTTCACATGATGGCCAAGCTCTTTTATCATCCTGGATATGATTAAAATTAAAGATTCCTTTGAAATATCTCCTCTGAACTACAGACCCATTTTCATTTCCTAGCTAGTCCTCTTCTCTCAGATAATCAAAATCTCATGACTTTCTACAGATGCAGAATAGCTGTTTCTCATCCCATGTTCACTTAGGGGGAAATATTGTGGACTATCCCAACATCTCATTTAACAAGGCCAAAAATGACTGAAGTTACCACAAGTAATTCCAAGTGTTCCTTCATTTGTGCTGATTATACTGAAATGTAGGTTTTTAAAAATATGATATATATAAAACAAATATTAACAATCAGCCTACAAGTGCTTTTGAGGATATCTGTGTAGTCACGTTTATAACTATCAAGAAGTCCACAGAGAGCACAACACATTGTGTGTTAAATATGGGGAGTCTCCAGCCTATAGGAGAAATAGTCAAAATGCAACAATCCTTGTTAAACTGGTTAGAGTCACTCTCTTCAGGCAGACTTTTTGGACTTCATGTCATGTAAGACATTAGAGCACAAGGTATTCCTTTCCAGGTCATACACTTGCCCCAGGTAAGTGTATCACAGAGCTAATGTTTCTCAAATATTCTGTCTTCTGTCCAACAGTGTCTTTCTTTTCCTGCCATAGCCTGGTTGCCGATTCCCAAGAAACTGAATTAAATATAATTTGAGAGACTAAATGTCACTAGAATCAGTGCCTGGAAAAATCTTAAGAGTGAAATAACCCATCTTGCAAGCAGTAAAGTAAGTAAGTCATGGCAACTCCGGTGTTGTTTTTTAAGAAAGTGACACATATTAGCGCTTTTTGTACAGCATTCCTTCCTGCTTCTTGAAGTGTGTTAGACAGCTGTAAAAATAGATATGGGTGTAATTGTCAGGCATTTGTAAAGGAGCCTGTTTGCAAATGCCAAAGAGATTGGAAGGTAGATACACTTCCAAAAAGTTGAGCTGAACTGCTTCCTTTTCCTTCATCCCACATGTAGTTTGTGGGGATGCGAGAGCAGAGCATGCGTCCATGTAAGGTACGTAGCCAGTAGAAATGGTGCTGTTCCACAAAACATATGCCACCTTTTTCAATACAAAATTTTCCTCCAAAGCACAAATGCAATAATTTTGTGCATGTGTTTCAATGTTTATTAAAGCTACCAGTTGCAGATAGTGGTATAGGCTGTCACAGCTTTCCTGAAGACAGCAGAACTAAGGGAGTTCTATAGTTCTCTATTTGTCCTGAAGAAGGGAAAGAAAATGTGCAGCTTTGCTACTTTCTTTTGCTCCAACTTGATCCCAATCTTCAGAAGTCACCAGCATGTTCCAAAGACAATGGAAATGCTTTCCTTGTCCCACTGTGCCTTCTGCCCCTATAACAAACAGCCCCTGGTGTCTTAGAGACAGCAGAGTGTTTGCTAGACCCTGAGCATCAATGAGAGCATGGGGTTATTCACAGTGGCTGTAGCTGATGTTGATAGAGCCGCTTTAGGTTTAAAGCTTGGGTGCTGCTGATGGCATGGGAGCCTGGGCAGCTGAAGGCCAAAGTCTGCCCAGGAGCACTAAGGCAGTTAGCATATGCATATTTTGTACTAGCCACAAATTCTGTAATTTGAAGGGCTACATAAATGAGCAATGTCTTATGAGAGGGTTACTGGTGTTCTTCACTACTTTGCTTTTGCTGGGACTGGGAAAACGATCACATAATAGCCCCAAGCTGTGACCACTCACTTGCAATGTGGAGAACTGTGCACTTGGACCCCAGGCTCGTGATTCCTCCACAAGGCCTGTTTGGTGACCTGACACCTGACAAGCATGTCACTACAATCGTGGGTAAGGAGTATATAGCTTATTTCCATGTTCATGAGTCATCAGATTATTTGATTCAAAGCCTCTAAATTAAAATTTTCAGTTACAAGGCTTTTAGCATTATAGCTCCCAATATATTTTATTCTCAGTTTTGAAAACATAGGGAATTAATGGAAAAGAAAGACAAAAAAGAAACAAGGGGAAATTCCAATCAACTGTATGCAGTATATGAGGCTTTCTACCTACATATTGCAACTGTTTTCAAACTCATCTTTCTTGATATAATTTTGCGCTTAATTAGTACTTTGGAAGACTTGTTCTTTGAAGATCTGAAATGACCAAAACTGTCTAGTTTGTTACTGAAGTTTCTTAAACAATAATAATTACATGTACTTAAGTGTGAAATGTGTTCTTTGACACATTTCAAAACACTGTACAGAGGAGCATAGAGTATAATTTGTTGTCATACCCCACCATGTCAGATGACTCAGCTTGTTTATTCAGTCATCAACAGATATTTAAAATCAAATTTCAGCTGTTTGCTGTGCTATCTCTAAACATTATTTTTACCTACTAGTATGTCAGCCAAAATTGTAATAAGTTTCTTACTTAATTTGGCAAGGCAATTACCTCAAATTAGGAACTCTCATCTTTTTGTGTAGTTAGTTTTTAAAAGCAGTGATGCCTTGTGCAATCTGAATACAGTTTCTAAAATCTGAAAATCTCCACGTGCATTTTTCCTTGTCTCTGAGCTGCGCAACAGTTGAGTTATTGAATTTTATTAAACTGTCCAAATAAACTATTACTCTTGTACTGGTGGTGTGTGCCAAATAGTAGCCTGAAGCAGAGCTGCTTGGCACTGTTAAACCCCTGAACTAATAGGCTCATAATGAAAACAACAATTCAAACCAAACTGCAAGAAGCATGAAGAGCCTATGCATCCCTCATACGAATGAATATGTTGTGCCATTACTGTTCTTGGTAACAGGGGCCATAGTTTGACTCACCCTCAAAAGTGCGCACAACATTTGCACACACAGCCTCTCCACCAGGAGATTCCTCAGTGTGTTTAGGAAGTGCTGCCCAACCTCTTCTTGCAGGTAAACATAAGGGACAAGAAACAAGGAACAGGATGTAAATCAGTACTTGACTTAAGAGTGAAGAAAAGATAAAGATCTCACTTCAGTTCTGTCTTGAAGGCTTAAATTGAAGAAAATTGCACAGGCCTCCCCTCTGCAGCAGGGTGGATGGTGTTCTAAAACACAGCACAGTTTAGCATGCCCAACAGGGACCAGCAGTATGCTGCTTAAAGAATCTGTTTCTTTGTAGGTCAGATACAGATACATGTCTTGACTCACTGATGACTAATAAGAACTTCAAATTCAGTTCTCTTTTTGTTGGATTTTTTTTATTCCGGCATACTGTTCCAGACGAATTAAAGAATTCCTTTCCACCCTTTTTTTCTACTGAATCATACTGTTTGCAAGATCATGATCTGAACTCATATATACACAGAAATCTTTCCATTCAAATGATTTCAACCACACATCTCCCTCAAATTAATTTTTACACATATATTCATAATGCTTCTATATGATCTACAGAATATTTGTCCTAAAATGGAAAATTGAAGGACAGCTGACTCTTCCCTTACCTGTTCTCTTTGACTTTTGAAATGGATTTGTCCCTTGTTTTAGATGAAAAATGCTATATCAGACATGTCTCATTAGTAACAACAATGATGTTAGTTGATGTCTTTGTCCTGACAGAGTAGCATCCATATATAAGATTCAATGTTACTGTGCTCAGGCTGCATTTCTGTAAGCACAAAAAATGCATCATCACTGGACAATAATTTTGCCAGAGGAAGGCCATGACTTTGCCCTCTGAGGGTTGTCTGTAAGCAGATAATACTGTTGAACTAGACAGAAGGATTTACAATGAAACTCTTTTTAATTATCATGCATAACTCCAGGGAGCTTTTGAAAATGGTCCCTCTTTGAGTAATTTTAATATGTTTCCAAAAGACTTAAAGTGATATAGGTTCAGTGACAGAATAATATGTATGGCTATTTTTAAATGCTAGTGTAAAACCCCAGCTGCACAGCTTTTTCTGCATTCATATTTTATTAATCAGTCCATTTTAATGTCCTCACTTCTCTCTCTCTCTCTCTCTCTCTCTCTCTCTCTTATTATCTTCCTCTAAGTCTCTGTCCAGCTGTTTCCCAGAGACTATTTTAAAATTAATTCTAATGATTTTAGGCACTTCTAATATGACTATCATCACAAGACTGCTCTCCTACTGAACCAAGTTGTTAGCTGACAGCAGTAATATTTGGGGACCTTGTCTTATTGTTTCCCCCAAGCTGATAAGAGTCAGGCCAAATCCTTGTTCTAATCCTGTTCACTTATTTACAATTTAAATTAATTTAAGTGAATATACCACAGGATAATCGACTCCCTTAAAATATAATAGGAAAATAAAGAGGGTCTAAGATCCAGCTATTTTTCAGAGTGGGAGACAACTTTGACAAACTCTGTGACCAGGCCCATTCCCTGCAACCAGAAAAACCCTGCACCCGGAAAAACCCTGCACCCGTGGGGCATTTTGTCTGGCCTGTTGGGCATCTAGGGTAATTATTCCCCTCTGATTAATGATCAGTACAATTAACAACTTCAGATACTCTGCTGGGTCTGAAAGAATTCTTGGCAGACCACTGATTTGAAGTGGAATCTAATGTTTATTTGGGTTAAACAGTCTGGATGGTGGCCTTTAGTGAGTTTCAACACAACAGTTAACAGCAAGGCTAGTCAGGATTTGTGCACTTGACTAGTTAAATAAGAGAAAAAATATCTGATCTTATAGACACCCAGAAGAAAGGAGGCAATTATGCTTCAAATCTTTCTGCTTACTCGAACTTTTGTTTTACCATTTTTCTTGGGGATCACTATGTATCTATCAAGAGTCAGTAACCAGTTTTGGCAATTTGCCTAAAATCAGTGCCCTGTGACAAAAAAAAAAATCCCTTAGTTGGCTTCTTTGCAGAAAGTCTTGATTGTCCCACTTCCTAAAAACCAAAAAGATAGTGTTCATGCTTTTAATTTTCTCCTGACCTCCGGTTCTTTTATGGTGCTTCTCCATCCCAGTTGTACTGGCAAAACTTAATTTGATGGGGGGTTCACATTAGTTTCACATTCTTCTGTGAAATTCTCCGAAAAAGGACACTGGTGAAAAATAAAATTATAAGAACCACAAAGTGTGTTAAATCTCCATCAGCTTCTTTTCAGAGTTTAATTTAAGGGGGGAATGTTAGGAGTGAGGGTGGGGGGCAGTGCACATCTGCTTGGGATTTCAGTCTTCATCCTCCCTGATGTTCCACAACAAAAAGTAATAACAAGGGATGTCTGATATCTGAGAAGGAAATCTTCACACATAGAATATCCATATATATGTTACTACAGATCATGTCATTTCCCTATAATACCTGTTATTACACTGTAACATACTTTTCTATAACATAACACACCTCTTATTACACCATAACAAAATTGTCTTGTAAGACAATTTTAGGGAAGGTAAAAGTACTTTTTTTCCACAAACTGGCTGCAGAAAAACAATAGTGATCTTATAGTAATAACTGCTTTTATGTAGCATGTTTCATTTTGTGAGAAAGATTTACCTGGAAAGTAAATTGCATATACCTTCCCATTTTATCTAGGTGCCTAAGCACGAGGTATCATTTAACCTATATATTTTGTTCTCCCAGTGTGTCCGTAGGCATTGTTAAAAGTGTCACTCAACAAACGACTTAGGCACACAGTTTACTCTAAAACCTTTAAAAGGCTCAGTTGAAGTCAATGTCAGTACTCTTGGTGAATAATATTGAGCAGATGTGTAAACACATGCAGGATCAGGATCTTAGGTTGGCAGCTTCTTTGGGGCACATCATACTTCTGTTTCTATTAAAATACCATGTAAATGTATGGCAAAAAATGTGTGTTAAGTAAATACCTGCAATATCCCAGTGAATTTGGGTAACAGTTTTTACATAACAATAATAGACAGAATTTAGAAAATTCAACCTGAAACCAATCAATCAAAATGACTATTCTGAAAGACTCAAGATAGCAGATTCTTGGTACCATGTGAATTCTTCCAGATCAATCAAGTTTTATAAGTCCTCATGTTATTGTACATAAAGTAAGAAATATCTTCAATATCTCCTGAACAGTGTCTCAAATGTCCATGCCTCAGATGGCTAAAGTGAGTATCTGTTATTTTATTGTTAGTTATTGCTGGACTACTTTTAAAAATCTTTTTTTTTTTTTCTTTTTTTTGTTTGTTTGTTTCAGGAAGATAATAAATCCAGCAAAGTTTTTCATTTTCTGCCCAGACACCCTGCAAACTGATTCTGTGATAGTGCTGGTTACTTCCTATATGTCCCATCATAAACAGTGATTCTTTATGAAAACTTTTTTTTCCCATCTAGCTATTAAAAATGACAGCAAAGATTATGCAATCGGGGATTTGCTTGGAAAGCATCATTTGTAGTCTGTACATACACTCAGTGACACAATCCCATTTCTTAAATAAAAACTGTAGTTTAAGAAAAACCTGTGATAAATCCAAACCGAGAAGAATATCTTGATGGGTTGAGGCTATAATGTGTCCTTTTCTCCTACCCTGCAGCAACAAAAATTATCCACTTTCTATGATGATAAGCATTATATGAAGCTATACCTACTGTGATTCTGTAGGCTTTCAGGTGCAAATATTTTGGAGATCTGTAATATCATGGCTCTTCCTTTTGTTTATAAATAATTTGAAGTGTCATACTATTCATCACACTTATCAGTGATTAATACAATGCTTATTTGGTAAGTACATTATTCAGAGGCAGTAAGTCATAGAGATGTGCATCTATACTGGTATGAAACACGTATGTGTGTTTTCTGTCTTGTTTCACCAGTCTGAGTTGGTTTTCTTTCATTCCTTTACATGACTCTCTGGATAAGAGGTTAATAACAAGTTATCACTAATTATGTCAGTCTACACAGAGAAACAGCTAATTTATGTTTATTCAGTAATGGTTTTCCTGAATGGAATCACTTGCACCTTGCAACCACACCAAAACACCATAGTGTGTTTATAAACACTTTGCCAGAGAAGGTGTTAAATATCCAAGTTCTCATGCAGGGATGCTGAGCACCCTCAGCTGTCATGAAGATGGAACACCTTATAGCTTAGGTCTGGAAGTCTTCAGAAACCTGCTTTGAATACAGCTTTTCCATGACCAAGCTGTATTTCTCTCCTGCAGTTTGTCCTGTCAGCGTAGGCAGGGAGGGACGACTGATGGCAGAAGCTTTGAGTCTCTTCTACTGAAGGCAGGTACCTCTAAGAAGTTCTTCTGATGCATGCAAGGCAAAGACCGCACGCAACTGGCAATATTTTGCGCAGGCATGTTTTTTAATTTTGGTGGGGATTACTCAGTTTTTGAATTCTCAATGAGTTTGTCTCTGACCAGTGGCAGTGGAGGCTGATGTTTGTGACTCATGGTGTAGTAACCATGCGCATTCTTGAGACCCCTGGAAAAGCAGAGGCTGTTGTTATGTATAAGTTTTATATTTCCTCACAATTTAAGGCCAGGAGAGATCATCAGAATGTCTACTCTGTTCTGCACATATGTGGCTATTAAATGTTAGCCATGTACAGCTACTTTCATTTAGTCCTTGAGAAGCCAAGTCTAAAGCAATACCCAAGTACCCCTGACACTTGAGAACTGACTAGGCATGACATGGACATAGAAAAAATACATGCAAAATATTGGCATCCTTGCCAGTCTGAGCTATTAAAATCTCTACTGTTTCTAGCCTGGTCTTAATTCAAACCCAAGCATCAAACGTCTAAGATAATTTTCTGCATTGGTTTACTCTCTTCCTGGCTACAGCAAGATAAATAATAGGTTCAAGAGAAGGCAAAAAGTTCTGCTGCAGAATATATGAGGCCAAATATCTCTCAGAGGAGTGGAGAAGAGATTCTTCCGTTTTGCTGTAGGCAGCCAACTGAAGCTCTCAAGTATAGGATTTGATTATACTTATTACCTTAACGCCAACCTGAAAATGTCTGAGTGGGCAGGGGGCAATTCAAGCCATCTTGTTTCAGCCATAATGGAAGAAGTTTTACAGATGCATTGTTCTAATGGATGTAGGGCTAGAGGAATCACCAGGGGATCTAGCCTGATGTGACCCTCCTTCCCTTCCTGAGACTGCTCTGTCCATTAGAAGTTCTCCCAGAAGCTGAAGTAAAGCTGTATTTAAGAAAAACAGCCATTTTTAAAGGACAAGATCAAACAATGGTGAGTGTACCACCTCCCTTCATAAGCTCTTACAGAGTTTAATTACCTTTACTGCAAGGAAATTGCATCTGATTTCAAGGTTGATTACATATAACCTTAAACTTCCAGTCACTGGATTTAGTTGTGCTTTTGTCAGCAAGAGTGAAAAAGCTCACTGCTATCTGTTATCTACTCCCTCTATCCTCTGAAGCTTATCTTGAGTAAGTGGAATATGTCCAGTTCTTTAAGCCTCCCACCTCAACACTTGTACTTGACGTGCAAAATATTTGGATTTTTTCAAATATTTTCTCATCTTCTTTAAAGTGCAGGCACCAGAACTGTCCTTGATATTTTGGAAACATGCAAGAACTGTGCTGAGTCCTTTTCATAGCAGTGTACTGAGACCTCATGTTACGGATGATTAGGATAATCGCTTTTTTCATTCTTTGAGGCTCTGCTCTCTGAGACAGTGTCTATTCCTACAATTTTGGACTGTAGTAACACGAATTTGGTTTTCTACTTGTTGGACAGTGATCATTTAGGCAAATCAGATCATGACAGAAGTAATACATCGTCTTTATTTACTATGCTAAAATACATTGTGCCATATGCAAGCCTTTAAAGCAAAGATTTTACATGGCCTAGTTTAATGAAAACAGTATAAAAGAGTATTAGGTGAAGACTGTTTCTGATTCTGCTGGGAAAGCTCCCCATATTGAATGAAATCTCCCCATTAAAAGGCTACATTTTGAAATTTGTCAGTGAGACACTTCTTAATCCTCACAATAGGTGACCTGTTAATTCCATGTAATGCAAGACTTGAAATCAAAAAGACATGTGGTATTAACTGCCTTGCAGAAATCCAAGTACGTCCTATCAATACAGCTGCTTTTCCCATGCAGACCTGTAATCTTTTACATAAATCTTCAAAATAGACAAAAATTCCACAACAAATGTATCTGACAATACCTAACTTCTACGAACCGGTTTGAACCAGGATTAAATACATTTATTCTCTGGTTCTTTTTCTAATATTTAAGGATCCCAGAAATGCATGTTATTTTGTGAGAAGACCAAAACACCAGTTCCAAGTAATAGATGGCACATAGCAGAAAAATATACTTCCCTACTTATATTGTTCTCTAAATCAGAGCTAGGTGGAGTATGAGCTGAACTAGTCGAGCTTATTTACCACCACTGTTTCTCTCTCAGAGTTAAATTACTGACAGCCTAAGAATCTTCTGTTATTTAAAACAGAAACTCTCCTCTCTCTCTCAGTTCATCTCTTTGCTACGTAGAAAAGGGACTATGTGCAAGAGCAGCAAGAGCATTCAAAATGACAGAATCTGCCAAATACAGGAACACAGAAACTAGTGGTGCTTCTTGAAGAGAGTGTTTAATGACCAGTCCTCAAAGCCCTGTGAGAGTAGAAGTGCTTCAAAATCAAGATGGTCTGTGCATTGCCAGCACAGGGATTAAACAAGATTAGGAGACACAAAGGATTGGTACTGGCCCTCCCCAAAGATGAATTTTATTCATTATCAATCTTCTCAGGGTGAAATGCCATTACCTCTACATGCACTAGCAGCACCTATGGGCTGAGAGGAGCATAAAGACTATTGGTACCATCAAGCCTAGAGAGACAGCAGAATCAGGTATCCAGTTTAGGAATGCAGCTATATGTGGATACTATGGTTTGTGTTGCTTTTAGTATTCCCAGGATGCAAAATTTAATGCTTTTTGTTTTTCTTGTTGCTCAACACAGACTACTGGTCTGGGCCTTGCATGTGTCTTTTCTTGGAGTATGGAATAATCCCAAGAAGAATGTGCTGTTGACATGTGTTTGCACTGTTCTCTACATAAAAATCACACTCTGGCCCATGGACACAATATTCCCTCTAAACTCCTAAGCACATGCCAGTAGAGGTAAGACTGTTGTGAAATTTAGTTCTTTAATGTACCTACATCTAGGATATTAATTTCATACCACTGTTGGCTATGAAAAGAATTGATCCTCTAGTAAAAGGAGTATTAGTCAATGGATAAAGAGAAGGTCACTCAATTTATCTCATCAGTGAAAGAAGTGAATTTTGTACAAAGCTATTAATATCTGGGAAGCTTAAAGAAATAGAGAGTACCAGATGATTCTTTAATTTAGAAATTGAAGTATTTTGTTAATGTTTTTAAATTTTAAGGATCTAACCGTGTAAAGTCTTATTTGTATGAATAATCCTTACTAACAAAAAGTGTCACTGAATTATGTAGGTTTTTCTGCAATAGGAAAAAACATTCTGCAAAGGTTGGTACTACCAGGTCCTTAAATATTTATAAACACTTATCAAAACTATTTTATGAGAGAAACTGAAGAACCATCTGGTATCTCCTGTTATTTTATGCTCCCTAATTTTAATAACTATGTATAGAAGCCAGCAAGTATTAGCATTTTCTTTCATATCTGGGGGCAGCCAAATTACCTTCTCCTTTAAACTTACACTTCTTCCTAACAGAGGACTAATCCTTTCATTTCTACTTATGTAAAATGGGCACGCAATGCCAGTAAGCTAGTCAGCAAATCTGCTAGTGGATTTGTTCAAGGACCTAAGTTTCTTTCACCTAGAATAATAATATAGTCTGTCTCCTGCACACAACAATCATGCCATCAGCAGTATTTCAGTTCTTAAAAACCTGTGACATATTTAACAGTAAGTAGCTATGCATTCCTTTAATTTTCCTCCAGAAAAAGTACTTTCTTCTCCTCTTCAGAGATATACGAAACACCCATTAATTTCAAGAAGTTGTAGATGCTTAGCTGCTCTCAGGAGTGAGTCTTTGAATATAAACCTGCAAACCAGTTACTCATGTGCAGCTGGTCAAAAACTTTTTATAAGCTGCAATTTCAACAACAAAGGTAAGTATTTCTGTCTTTTTGTGAGATTCTTTTCCGCTTGACACAAACAATTGCACTCAAATCAATAGGATGAATAACATCATGGCTAATGCAGTAAGTTAAGTAAGCAGTCATCTCTTGTATTATGTTATTTAACTATGCAAATAGTTAATTCCACAAAGTACAACTAGAGGTGCAATGTTAAAAGGAAAGTACTGCATTTTTATCTAATTTTTATTATATAATTTTTATCTAATATCTTTTTTTTTTTTTGTTTGGGCGGTTTTGGTTGGTTGTTTGGTTTTTTTACTGTTGAGCCAAATGAAAAGCAGATCTGCTAATTTTTTTTTTCATTAAAAAGTACTTAACAGCAGCAAGTCAGTCAAAGGAGGTTTGCAATATTTGTCATGTGGTGTATTGCAGGGATGAGCAACCAAGTGCATCCATTCTGGGTGCTATACCCAGTTGTCAGATACCTATATACCGAACAGTAAAAATATGAACACAAGCTGAATTTGAAGAAAGGGCTCCCGCATATTAGATTTTGGGTTTGGGTTCTCAGCTATGATTAATATTTTTGTACTGCCTTCAAATGAATTTGAGTCAGTTTCAGCTAAAGGAATAAAACTCACAAAGCCTGAAAATAGTTTCCCATTGCAAATAAAACAAGGCTGGCAGTTCAGTCATGGCTTTTTCAGTCAGTCTTCACCAGCCTTGTGACACAATCAAACACACTGCAAATAGAAATGCATGCTCATGTACTATGTTTTTATTTTTTAACTGATTATGTCTTCAAAGCTGGGTTGAGTCAGTCAGTGTGAGAAATGTGTAAGAAACTGACGAAAGTGATTTTTATCAAGTTTCTTTGCATTTGTTATTTCCTCTTATACTAATAAGAATGTAAAATGACAGGCATAGATAAAAGTGTTCATGAATCAATTTGCAAATACTCTTAGGGGCAAAAAAGAGCAGGTTTTGATAAAATACAAAGGCCTGGTCCTGCATTATCTTGCTAAAATGATTCAGACATATTACTCAGGGAGGTAAATATTTACTTGTGTAGAGACTCACAGGACTGAGATTTAGTGATGGAAAATGGTATTTAGCAGTGTGTTAGTTGTATGCTTTTCCTTTCCCTTCCCCACCCCAAAAAGACCACCTGTATGTGGCCATAGCACTGGTCCTTCTGACCTAGCAGTTTCTTTTTTAAAATGGTCTATATGGAGATAAATCAGTTTTGTATAGGTAGAGGAAATCCTTCCCCCAGCAAAAAACACCCCAGAAGAAATTCAAGACAATTAATTTTCTGTTCTATGCAGCATCTTAGTCAGCTTTCATCTTAAAGGAAAACAGCTACCAAGCAGAAATGGATGTTTCTAAAGCCCATCTACCCAGGTGCTTTCAGCTGGAGACAGGCAACAAAATTCTTTCCTGCATGAGGTGAATAGAAAGTTTAGTTTGCAAAGCCAGAGTAGAAAACTGCGCAACAGAGAATGCAGATTGAGTGAGAGAGGTAACCAGCTGGTGATGTTCCTTCAAGCCTGTGTTTTGACAGTCCACGCAACTGCTGCAATATAGCACATTTCACAGAAGCACCTCTCGGAGAATAACTGGATCAACGCAAAAAGTTGGCGAGGTTGGGCGCAGAGTAAGTTCACCTATTGTAGCAAAAACTGCAGTAGCAAGTTTGCCGAGTCAAGTATTATACACTGGCAATGACAGCTGTTCGTTCAGATTGGCAAAACAATTAACCTTATTGGTATTTTGCTGGGGGATCTGGGGGGAGCAGAAGCATCCTCTGAAGGCACCCCACGCCCGCCGCGGTGCTCCCGACAGGCAGGGCTCTCTCCCCCTCTGCATCCCCCGGGAGACAGGGCCTCCCCGGGGCCGCCCCGACCCTGCCCGCGGAGCTGAAGGGTGACAGTCACCGTCAGCCCCAGCGAGGGACGGGCGGCATCACCCGCCCCGGGCACCACCTCCCCACCGTGCCGTGGGAGCGAGAGGGAGGTCTCCTCCTTCGCTCCCTCCCCGCCCCGCTCTCTCCTCCCTCCCTCCCTGCCTCGCCCGCCTCGCTGCC
>VXBX01001580.1:668377-855725 GCA_013400415.1 Scytalopus superciliaris
GGTCCCGTATCGGAGCGGCATCAGAGAAGGGGAAGGACAGCAAAGCGCCCCCCATATGCCGCTGCCCCCGGCCGTGTGCCGGGCTGGCTGCCGGGGGGCGGTGCAGCCATCGGGGCGCGGAGCGGGGCTGGCGGGGAAGGGGGCGGCGGGGCTCGGGTGCGGTGGGAAAACGCCGAGTGTGCGGCCGCCGGAGGATTTTTCCACTTTGAGATCTACCAAGACCAGGTGCTACGGACCAGGCGGCTCTGGCCGCGTTGGGGAGGAGAGGGCATCTCTCTCCGAACGTAAGCAACAAATGGCAGCAGCGGCGGTGCCTGCTGCGCCCAGGTGAGCTGTGTCATCCCCGCCGGGGCACCGGGCGGGACCGCAGCGGGCGGCGCTGGGAATGGCCCGCTGGGCAGGTGCGCCCTCCGGGGTGCGTGTTGTCTCCCGGCCCCGCGTGGGGACCGGAGTTCGGGGGTCCCGCTGCCGTCCCGGCACCCCGAGCGGGGCACGGCCGCGACCTTAGAGCCCACACAGACATGTCGGGATCGCTTGTAGTAAGCGGGTTCTGCGTACTCTGTCGGTGGGAACCGCGGGATCTGCTCTCGTCTTTCTGGCAAGATACACATCCAGAATTTCCCTCGCCAGAAATTTGGAAAATGTCTCAGATGTGCCAGTGAGAATTCTTCTTTCCTTTTCGGCTTCTGCCTTCAAACATTAAAAGATTTTTAGAGTGTCTGTTAGAAAATGTCAAAGTGGTTCAGGCTGCAGGTTATCACCTAGTCTTTCTGATTGTCCCTAGACAGCAGAAATGGTGTGATTACAGAATACAAACAACCAAATAACTTGAAAAGAATAAACAAACCTATTACTTAAAGAGTCAGAATGAAGACCAGGCAAACAACCTTTAGTGCTCTATTCAGAGAAATAATCCCAGTTATTTATATAGATATGAAAATGACAAAATAAGCTAATTCTTTTGACATTATTGTAATTATTTTAAAAAATAATAGCCATGAGAAAATGTTACAGATTTGGCAAGGAAAGGAAAATGACCTCTTTTTGAGCTGAAAAGTTGCACTGTGATAGCCTTTTCTGAATGCCAAAAATGAACAGGCAAAAATTTCTTCTTGTAGTAATCTGTCTAATAATTTGTATGTTTAAATTGTAAGGTGTGCATCACATCCTACTGAAAGTGGTAGCTTGAAGGCTTTGCTATAGAACACCACAGTGTTCATATGGCTTACCCATTTATATTATTCTTAGTAATTTAATTAAAAAAAACAGACACCAGTGGGCTTCTAGTTTGATTTAGAGGGAAACAAAGTAAACTGTAGAATGAACTAATATGCAAAATCTTTGCTATGTTTGGAGTCTAATTTTCTAGTTTAATTTCTAAATAGTAAAAATGCTTGCAATTAACTACAACAGTGTGATTGCTGCAGCCCTTACTTGTGCAAGTTGCTGTGGATTTCTGTGGGATTACTTCCACAGGTGATACTGTGATGACTCGAGAGCAGGATCAGGCCCAGTGTCAGGGAGTTTCAGTGTGTGGCACTGTGTAGGGATGTGCCCATCAGTGCTAATGAGATGTTTTGGACTTTGGTAAGAGAAGAATGTGAGGTTAAGTCCAGATCTCTTACATTTATCCAGCTATTGCTGGTTGGGTCACTGAACCCTGATCTTGCCTTCCCCAAGGTCTGCTGTAAAATTTGGGCTGACTTCAGTTCAACTAAAATGAGCTTCTGTGCATGATTGTAGTTTTCAATTGCCTTAGAGAGTTGAAGCTGCTCACTGTCTTGGAGATCAGGACCTGAGCGAATGAGGAGGAGGCCTGTACCTGCAACTGTCAAGAAGCAATGTGTTTTGCCTCAATGAGAGATTATTCAGAAAGAAAGTATCATTTAATAGGCTTGTAAGTCTGTGCTCTTTATCCAGTTCTGAGCTAATGAAGTCCATGAGAGCTCTGCCATATATAAACAGACTAGCAAGACTTAAGGGTACATTTGTGATTTGTCTCTTCCATGTGCTTTATGGGCTCAATTTCAAATCTTTTGGGAGGGAGGAAACTCCTCCTGTTCACACTGAAACAGTGTTAGAGTAACTAGAGTAACAGAGCAAGTGCATGATATGTCAGGTCAAGAAATATCCTCCTGGCAGGAGAACAGAAATCTATACAATTCAGCTGTATTCGGAAGTGCTAACTCAGGTAGCTAAAGCTAGAGAAAATGTATTGCCTCATTACAAAAGCACCTTTAGATGTTCAGTTAAATAATAAGGTACTTCTGAGTCTTGCTTTGAAGGATATTTCCTGTCACTTCACTGGGAATATTTATGAAAGTAACACAAGGGATACATGGCTCACTGGCAGGAAAGTTTTAAACTTTTTTATTAAGTGGATGATTTAAGCAAGAAGGAATATGTGTTGAAATGTTTCTTGTTGCCATTTCAGTTGATCAGAAGATGAACTAAGGAGGTACTTTTTCTCAGAGTAGAATATTGCGTTTGTGATGATTTACAGGATTTGCATGTAACTACTGTCCTTGTTGTCATCTGTGTGCATGGTCTTTGGATCAACTCTCATTAGAGAACCCAGATTAAATTAGTATTCTATGGCTAGCAAAATAATATTGATAATTTTACTTCATCCAGTAAAATTTGTTCATAAGCTTAGAGAGAACTCTTGTGGAGTGATTTAGAAACTTACAATAATGCTAAACAGAACCTTATTTTAAAATGATGGTATTTTGAGCCAAGAATGAATTATTTGAGTTCTCGGAATATGAAGCATTTACTTTGGTTTATTTGGCCAAGCATTTTAAAATAATATTTTATTTATCACTAAAAGTAACTTCCAGAAAGTGCAATTTTAGTACAGCACTTCAGTACTGGTACGAACCAAACATTAGTATGTCTAGAGAAACTACAAGCAAAAAGGATATAGGAATTGCTCATCACATTCAATAAGTATTTTTAAAGGGATTACAGTCTGTAAATACATTCATGAACAAGGTGTACATTCTGCTCTTAAATCCAAGGTTCTGTGTGTGAAGTAGCATCAATTTTATAGTTATTCTGGTGAATTTAATCTCTGCTTCCAGTTTCAGTCCAGCTCTTTTCATAAGTAGTTTCTGCGCTTCCATCATTCTGGTGCAGTTTGTTAGTCTGGATGTAGAGCAGACTTGTGTGTGCATCCCAGAGGAAAAGAGAGTATGATCTGGTACCAGTTTTACTCACTGCTTCATCAGAGCTCATGGTTCGCATAAACAGTTGCTGAACCTACTGTGGAGGAGGATCTCATTATTTCAAAACAATTAAAGATGTGTGACCCCACTTCATGGAGATTTCTGTGGGTAACTGGTGCCTGTGTCTGTACTTGCCGTTGATGACTTGCACTGCTTACCCCTGTAGACTAATCAACGTTTGTGTCCAGCACTGGTTTGCTTTACACACTTAGTTTGAACTTTGAAATATAAAAGCAATTCTTACTGTTTCTGAACAAGAAAGTATCTTTTATTCCTCCCCCCCCGGATATTTAAATACTCCATTGAGTACCTTCAGCACGCTGATCTTTTTCAAAAACAGGCTTATTTCTGACTGACTTACACAATGGACATGAGGAAAACCTTTTACCATAAGGGTCAGCCCAGGTCCTGAGTTCTGTTTTCCATCAGCAAGGAAAATGCAATGGTTGCTGAATTAAAATGGCGTTTCTTTCTCTGGAGGATATGAAGTGTCATGGGGATGAAAAAAAGAGAGAAGCCAAATGGGAACAGATGAAGAAGGCCAGATGCCCTCAAAATAGGGAAGAAGTAGAAGACAACAAGCAGAAAGGTAGTGGCTGAACTGGGTAGTTTGACTCTTGAAAGCTGAGGTGATTAGTGGGGCTGTACCACAGCCATCTGGGTCAGCACTCTGCTGTGCCATGGGCTTGGCACCGACCTTCAGAGAAGATGTTTTGGTTGATTTGAGTGGGACTAGAGACCTTGCTGAGAAATTGAACTTGGCTTTTTGTACCTCAATTCCACAGGCAGGCAGGAGATAAAAGTGCCTCTTGAGGAAATGGGACTGGTAAAATGCCTTTTCAGAGATACATTGAGCTGGATAATTGGACATTTTACTTAAACAGAGATGAAAATTAGCACTGCAGATCTTGATGTACTTGATTAAGGTTTACCTTTGCTTTTCAGGGTCATTTCAGCTGGTTAGTGTGTGTTTTAAATGAATTTGATACTTCATTAATAGCAGTTTCATAAAGCTGCTAACTTACCCTTTGGGAAGGGAAAAAACTTAATCTCTGCTTGCCAAATAGCAATATAAAGATACACTAACAAGAGAAAATGAAAGGTGATAGAAGTGAGTGATAGCACATAAATGGGATGCTACTCTGGCTTGGAAGCAGGATAGCAAATGGAGTCTATTTAATTATTTAAAGAACAATAAATGAAAAGTCCAGTTATAAAGTGACAGTAAAAGGAGAGAAAAACAGAATTAAAAAAAGTTAGGAAAGGAAAACAACACATAAAGAAAGTAGTAGGTGGACAGGCGGAATCAAAGGGTCAGGGGATGGACTTACATTTCTATGGAGTTCTCAACTGGAAAATATTATCTGTATGAATTTATATATTGCAGTGCTTATATAACAACCAGTATTTTACTCAAATTGTGGAAGTCTGACACAGTGTTCTCCTGGGGGGTAACTTCGTGTTCCTACTTCATTCTTTGGATGCACAACCTCACTTAATAGGGCATGTGCTTTAAAAAGTGGCAGGCTGTCCTAAGAGATATACTTTGTGGATGTTACTTTTAATGGTGTTATCATCTACTTCTGTCAAAGTTGCTTTCTCCACCAAATCATAGCATTGATTTTAAAGGGAGTATTTTTTTTTTTCAGTTTATCAAAACTGGGTTACATACTTTTGCAACTGTACTAACTAAAGATACTTTGTATGTAAAGTTCATGGGTGTTCAGAACTTTCTTAGAGTGGTTGAACTCGGAATTAGTGGGACATGTGAACAGCATGTGAGGGCTGTTTCCCTCACATATATAACAAACATGTATTGCTTTTGCAGAATTTGATTCATGCAAAGTATTTTTGTAATACTTACAAAGTATTACATTTTTAAGTGCATGTGGATAATTTGCAGCAAAAGAGTGAAGCCTTTGGACATTCAAATGAATCTATGGTGTTTGGTGTTGTAAAGGCATTATAATTAAAAGAGAAGGAAAAGTACTGGGTGAACAGTGTTGAGTTCATGCAAGTACTCCCTCACCATTAAGAGCAGAGGCAAATACTTCTTCCTCTTAAAAGAGAAACTGCAACTAAAATTGTGTAAGAAGTTGCTTACTAGGTCATATGTGGTTAAGCAAACAATGGTGGTTATATATCTTGATGGAACTTCAGCATATCAACATTAAAACAAAAAGAATTAAGCTGTTGGTGTTTTAATTCTTGACTTTTTAACCCATTTTTATTCTGTGTTTGGTAATGAAAATTGGCACAATCTCTTTAGACTTCCATTTCAATAATTATTTTTAATTTTAATTCTTCATGTGAGACTCTTCACAAGAGTGAGAATCAGTAAATCCAATGGTCAGTCTTTATAGTAAGTCTGGCGTCTGGCTAGAGTTCTGTTTGGCTTTGGGTTGTTTTTTGTTTTTTTTTTTTTCCCCCCTAGATGTACTGCAAGTGGTCTTTAACATTTAGCTTGATTTTTTTTTCATATTTTATTAAACATAATTTATTGTTATTAGAGTCAAAAGAGAGAATGACCCTTAGTTCTTTTCCCCTGAACTTAACAGAGTACAACTGCCAGTGCCACCTTCAATAGTGTAATGGTGTTTCTAGCTAACGTCCTTTTTGCCCTTGTTTTCAGCTTTGTTGATACCAAGTCATTGAGATGAGAATTGGTGACTTTTGAACAATCTATTTTTAGCAAAGTTTGTAATAAGTTTGTAATAAGTTGGTTTAGATGTGTAAGTCCTAATCTGCACAAGCACTAAAAGGGAAGGCATGTATCAGAGATCTGCTTCTAAGTCCTCGTTTTCAGGTTTTGCTGTTCTCTGGGTGTGCCTGGTCCTGTTCTGTAGTACTGATCTTCACTCTGCTGCAGCTGCTGCTGCTGCAAGGATATTTACCTCTTTTTTTAAAGACAGATTCCAAACTGGAGTATTTTTTTCCCAAATAAATGGTCTACATCATGTTATAAGATACAAGTGGGAAATTGTTGTTTTCTAGGATCTTCTAACTTAGAGTGAAACAACTCCCTAAATTTCGGATCACAGTATTTCTCAGACCTCTAATTGTCACGTCTTGCACCCTGCGTATAACCAAAGCACGCTAATTCAAACAGAATAAGAACGTCTCAGCTTTGACTGAAAAGCAGCCCATGGATGACAGCATGCAGTAAAGAGGCAATCCTTTCCCTGTAACTATGTGTTGAGGCTGCAAAGCTGACATGTCATGTCCCTACAGACCAGATTGCTGATCCCATTCTTGGGTATAAGCAGACTGTTGTCATTGAAAGGTTAATAATTGCTGTTCAGAAAATGTGTTGGTCATTCTCTGTTTCCAGAGTATTTCACAGTTTTTGGCCTTTGGCAGTAAATGCTGTATATGTATTCTGCTCATCATTTTCATCAATTACTTGGTATGCTTATTGGCATGCTTATTGCTGCATAGTGGATGTTAGGAATAATTTCTTTACTGAGAGGGTTGTCAAGCATTTTAACAGCTGTTTGAGTCACCATCCCTGGAGGGGATAGAAGATGTGTATTTATTTAGAAGATGCGTAGATATGGCACTTAGGGATATGGTTTAGTGGTGGACTTGGCAGCGCTGATTTAACGGTTGGACTTGATGATCTTTTCCAACTTAAATGATTCTATGATTCTATAAATAGTTATTTTGCTAGAGTAGGACTTGACAGGATTTAGACATGCATGAAACCTAAATCTTTGGCTCTGAAAACAATCCTGATGGATGCAAATGGTATTTCAATAACTTTCGATCTAAAAATTTTTCTTGCAAAGCAACATGACTGTTCTTCTTGCCAGTCATGGCAGGTGCTCCATCTGTACAAATACCACCTAATTTGAACGACTCAAGCTTAACATTTTTTTTTTCCACTATCTGCCACATTTTCAACAATTTTTCTCAGTTCTTTAAAAGAGTGTCAGGCAGCAGTGTGGAACAAAATTGACAGAGGCCTAGCAATTCCTTAATTATAGTAGATTTTTTTTTTTTAACACATTGCAAAACAACAGTTAACTGTGCAGTGTCAGCAGCATTGCAACTTCCTTTGATTGTGAGGAAAAAAAAGAAAAAATGTGTGTGAATCTGTTAAAAATTGAATGCGTGCTGTTGTATTGTCTAATACCATCTCAGCCCTTCTCATTGTCATGCTGCATGAACAGCTATGAACATATCAGCTGTGTGCTTTTCTTTCAATTTGGTTTGTGCAGCAATAATTGATGTACCCTCTCTTATTGAGGCTTTGTTGTCTGAGAACAGCCCTTTCTCACAAGCTTGCCATAGGGATGTTTGCGATTACACCTTTGTCACTGATTTCAGCTTACAAATGTGTATTTATTTTTTCCATGCAAAAAGCTGTCAGGCTGGGCATCTTTCTTGAGATGAAATCTGACCACAGGTCAGATCCAATAAAATATATTTTACATTACTTTCAGTACTAGTTTGTATAAAAATACCATTCCAATTTGGATTTTCTGTGTGGCTGTATCACCACAAACATACTTCTACAGACACTGTCTGTTCTCTAAAGAACTTAGTCTTCCCTGAGAGAAATTCTCTCCATGAACTATCATCTTAGTATTTTTTTTCATTGTGGCATGCATGACTTGCCAAGCAATGCTTTGATGATAAATAAGTTTCTTTAAAAAGTTTATGGACATTTGAGCTAGCTGGGAAGTCGTTAGAAAAACATGAAGTGAATGAGGACACTCCAGGTTGTACAGAACCTTTATTTTCCCTTTGCTGTGAAGTGGCAGAGCAGCTAAACTCTGGTGTTCTGTAGGCTCCCAAAAGGAGTCTTGTTGACTGGAGTTAGTTTGTCTTGGTTCGTTTCATTGAAGCACTTTTTAATCTGTGGGCTGAGCCTACTAGTTTTAAATTCTGGTTCTAGAAGCTATGGAGTGCAGCTTTGAATACCGAGTCAATGCTTAGGCATCTGCAAAGGGAGACTAAAATATTATCAGGCTTGCAGAGCAGTGCTTCATTAATGTAAAGCACTGAGGAGCTGGGGCCTGATTCTGTGACCACATGTGTTTTTCAATTCACTTAGCTACTCCATTTCCATTATTAAATACTGTTGAATGTAATAAATAGCTGTATTGTAGTAGAATTGACAGTTTTGTAAGTGCAGATGTGTGTATGAGGAGCTGCTGTGACTCTAAAATCATTTGGTCTCAGCCCTTCTGACATTCCAACTCTGAGAGCTGAACTTCTTCCTAACACCGACACTACTCAGGTTCAGTGTTTTCACCCACACACCTGACTGTTCTTAGAGTTATCTAGCAACATCTTGGATAGAAGAGTTGCTCCTGGAAACACTTTCCATCTGAGAAATTAGATATTAACTTTGACCCTTCTCAGTATAACTTAGAATGGATGGTTTTATTTGACAGCATAACAGTTTTACCTAAGCTGCTCTCTAAAAACATTTTACACTTGGATTTTATTAGTCTTGAATATGATACTTTTTCAAAATAATTTTTATAGTTGTTACTAAATAAAGAATGAACCTGGAAAAAGGAAATTAGTAGCAAGTAATCTGTCTTCACCTCCAAAACAATTGCAATACAAATAATTACATTATCTTTTCAACATTTTCACGTCGGAATGGGAAACAAAAAGCCCATCTGTGTAGACCTTTTGATACTTCTTTCCTATGCCAAAGCCTGTACTTCTTCAGATTAGAGGGAAAAAAAGTATTCCTCAGATGCAATAAGGAGATTATTGCTATTCAAGGACTGTGATAACAAGCAAAGAAAACATTGCGCTGAACATCAGGTGCCCTGCTGCCTGACAGCGGCACTGAGACTGGTGGCTCAGTGTTGGTGTTGGAGAAGGATTTGGGTGTTTGGAGGTTCTCTCTGAGCCTCCTCACTGCAAGGACAGGGTGTACCTATGACCACATCAGACCACAGCTTTGGGGCACACTTCTTTTCTTCAGGGGCTCTGTGGCACATTGTGAAGTTCACCTTGCATCCTC
This sequence comes from Scytalopus superciliaris, assembly GCA_013400415.1. NCBI lineage: Eukaryota > Metazoa > Chordata > Aves > Passeriformes > Rhinocryptidae > Scytalopus > Scytalopus superciliaris. Next base: position 677,594 of record VXBX01001580.1, read on the forward strand.
ACACTGTGTTGTAGTTCCCTGTAATGGTGAAAGCCTTTAATTTTTCGTTAGGGGTTTGACCCTTGGTTCATTTGAAGGGTGAACTTGATTTCCTTGCCTATACAGAAAAAAACCCAAACAAATGAACCAAGCAAAAGCACCAGCCTCTATCAGCACTAATTCATCAGATGTGGCAGGGTCAGTGTTTCTGTCTGGGCTTGCGTGTGAGACTTGGCGGATGGCTTGAGAGGGGGGTGCTGTCTATAAAGAGCTGGCAAGGATGTACCAGATAAAATACCCATGTAAAAAGGCTCATCTGAAGAGATGAGAAAGATCAGAACATGCTGAAACATTTCCTGTAAGATTTGTGCTTCTGGTGAGAGGTAAAAGATAAAACATGCTGCTAATACTAAAGCATGTCCTTGCTAAGCCTACATCTACTTTCTTGGCAGCCCGGAGGAAATGAGTTTGCTGGGTATGCACAGGACATGAAGGTTTGTCAAGGCTGAGACATGGACTGGTACAGAGGGCAAGTCATGGAACTCCTAATGCATCCAGAAAAGCATCTCAGACAGGGGCTCAGTCTCTGGGCATCTGTGTGACAGGCTCACACCTCTTAACAGTAATAGGGTTCTCTTGAAAGTCTGTTCAAGGGCTGGGCTTTTCTACAAAAGAGAAAATTTTTTATAGGGTTTATGGGATGAGTGGCTCGTCCAGGGTGTAAAAGGTTTTCAGTACCTGCTGCTGCCAAATTTAGTTATGCTTACTGTGCTCTAAAATACCACTGTTTGATTTTTTTACCATTGTTAATGTGAATTGAGGGTGTTCCTAATTGCTGTGGTTTTCATAAAGCTATCAAGGTTGTGATTCAGGACTACAGGAGGGCTTTTGCAAAACCATACTGAGAAGAAGTGCTCAGTTCTTCCTTAGTGAATGGCATGGCTTAGTGGAGGGTGAGTAGGTGAGATTTTGATGTTCTCAGCAATGGGGGAGTCACATGTGGCATTTTGCAATGTGGGTTTAAAATCTCTAACTTGCCAGACATTTCTCCCTTTTATTTTTTCACTTTCCTTCCCCAGTACTTCTAAAACCTTGTTCTAATTTTTCTCTGAACCCAAGTGATATTTAAACAACAAAGTCCATTAGAGATGTTGGTACAACAAAGTCTTTGAAGAAGCTTAGGAGGTCTGAAATGGGAAGTGGACAGGTTTTTTCTTTCTCAGGGGAAAACGGTCATTCTGAATAAGAAGGTAAAGTGTTCTCAGGTGATAGAAAAGTCTTCAAAAGGCTTAAACAAGTACAGTACCTGTGCTTTTCTCAGACAAGAGTGGAGAGTTTTTTTATTATAGCATAGCACTGTAATAAGTTAATAAAAAGCAAACCTTGGGTAACTTTTCTTGCAAATACTTGGATACTGATGAGAATGTTTCAGTCCCTAAACATTTTACTGTTTTCTTTTTAGCTTACTGTTTTTCTTCCATTTTCATTTCTACTGCTTTCAGAAAAAGGTTTTTTTCCCCCCTCCCTTAGAGATGTCAGCTACAGAAGACTCTTCCCTTGCACCAGCTTAACACTTCGTGTGAGCTGAGGGTTACATGGAGCAGGGTAGCAAAAGGCTTTCCGTGCAGGTGCATGGAGCTGGTACCTGTGCTGGAGCCAATGGATGGGTCTGCTGGAGAAGGAGCTGGAGTCTTACAAGGAGAAGAAACCATGGGAATGTGTATGGGTTTAGACCTGAGATCAGGGTTGTGACTACATTGGTATTTGTTTTGGGAACATCAGTATTGTGGATTTATTTTTCTTTTTTTGCTTGAGAATCCTCATATTTAAAGACTTGAGATAAACCTGCACCTAAGCTCAGTGAATTTGCTGTGATTTATGTGGGTGTAAGCAATAGTAGATTTACATCCATAATGTGCATGCTGTCTCAGTTTGTTATAGACTTATGCAAAATCATAATGAAAACACCTTAAAAATAAATGGTATCCATACTGATTTGAGCACAGTGTATTTCCAGATGGGAAGTGAGGTATTGTTCCTAACTTGTGGTTCAAAAATAATTGAAATAACTGTTTCTGGGACTTCAGTATTATCTATTGAGTTCATATCTACCCTTGTCATCTGACAGGCTACTAAAACAAGATTCTGCTCAAAATTATAGAAGTGACAGTCATACAATGCATTTCATTCCTGCTGAGCCCTGTTATGTAGTTAGTTTGGGGAGGCTGAGCTCTTACTTAAGTCATCCAAGGGCAGTCCTTTGGAAAGGATTTGCAGAATTAGTAATAAAATTAAAATAAATCTCCCGATCCGTTATGCAAAGAGGGTAAAATTTCTGCTGTTGTGGAAGCAGCATTTTGGGGGTTTTTTGGTTGAGTTTTTATGGGGTTTTTTTTGGGGGGGGGTCTTTTGGCTCATTGCCTCTTCTTAAAATTCCAGCAGTTGCAGTAAATTCCCTTTGCCACTGCCACAGGCCCTGCTTTCCTTCCTCTATGGTGTTGTTATGTAGAATTGCTTCTGTGTTCTGTCAGTGTTTGACCCCTTATGGCTGGCAGTAAATTGAAGAAATCATATATATGGAGACCCAAACTCTGCCCGTAGCTACACTTGTGAAAACCTGTGGCATTACACAGTTGGCTTGGAAAGGCTTAAGAAATCCCATGAGATCCACTCTGCTGAAAGTTGCTCTGTAAATGTTAGACAGGGCTGTTGTTTTTGCGCTCGTACATTTTACTTTGAAGCTGTACCTGAGCTGCAGTCGATGATACTGTTTCATAACGTTGAAATAAAGGGACAGATTTGGAGTGTGAGATGTGCTGTGCTGTCAGTGGAGTTTGTCACTAAAGCTGGCTTAGCTAGGTGCCACAGCAGTGTCTGTGCTGCAGGAAAGACATGCTCAGTGGGCTTCTGCTTCCTGGCAGCATTCAAGCCACTGGTCACCATGTGACCATCCTCCTCGATAGCCTGATCTCTTCTGGAAAAGAACCAGGCCCATCTGCTAGCAGGGCTGAGCAACAGTAATGCCTGGCATCCTGGGTGCATCTTGGTGGACACTGGCCTTGTGGCACAGTGAGCCCCAGGCAGCAGAGGGTGTTGTCCTTCCCTGACCAAGAAAACTGTATTTAGGTCTTGCACGTTCCTAGCACCATCCAGTACAGAGCAAGCACAGGGCTGAGGAACATAAAGGGAAGGTGTTGCTAGCCCCTTGGTCTTCAGGCTCTGGGGAAGCTCTGGGGTCTGGCCCATGGTGGTGTAGCTGACTGCCCCAAGACTGCAAAGTGTAGTGTACATGGAGATGTATGCTGGTGTATGGACAGGTCTATATGATCTTTTTGCTTCATATTTAGTGCAGAACCACAGGAAATAATGTTCAGCCTTTAGACAGATACTGTACTGACCACAGCATCTTTGACTCATACTGATCTCTGCAAATGTGGAGGATACTTCATGCAGCTGGTCCACAAATAACCAGAGAGCTTCAATAGTTGTATAATTCTTTTAAAAAGTATTGCAGTGATTATACCTGAGCAGATTGAAGTTGCAGTCAGAAAAGCTCTGCCCCGAGTTGTTCACTTTAATTCTTGGCTCCTGTGTCTTGTGATCCTATGGAGACAAGAAAACAAATTATGAGACATGAGGAAGTGAAGCAGAAGATATGATGAGAGATATTATACACACCTCCAGTACTATTGTTGGATATTTTTATTGACTTCTAATTTTTGGAAAACTTTCAAAAAGAAGAGTTTCGTGTATTTTTCCTTGCTGAATCAAAATTTTGACTTTGGTTAATGTGGAAAGGAAGTTGGAAATATCAGAATTACATGTGAATTACTTTGTGTCCAATTTCCTGTGGTAAACATAGGAATAAGGATCTTAAACGCTGCTAATTACTGTGGAGTTTTTTGCACTGACTGTGGTTGTACCTGTGGGCCACACAGCCTCCGGAGGGTGTCCTACTGCTGTGCAGTCTAAGGGAACTTCTGGAAGGGAGGAGGGAATGTGCCAGAATTCTCCTGCTGAGTAGTGAGGTTGCATCTAGATATTTTCTCATGTTACTGGAGAAAAATGGTGTCCTGAAGATGAACAGCCTTATTTATGTTTCTTCTGGTACGTCCAGAATGCAAAAAAGAATAGAACAAAAGTTATGATTCTGTAGTAGAGCATCTTCACATTTTTATTCTGTGCTTCCTGTATTCAAGGGATTTCCTAGCAAGAATAGAAACATCTGCAATAACAGCTCCTATTTATGTTAATCTTTTCCAATCAGCATGCAGTCTGAAATAATTACAATAAATGCACCGTCTGCTCTAAACACTCACAACTTGCATTTATTTCAAGCTTCTTGGCTTCAAAGGTCTGAGAACATAATCCCTCATTCTGCTCTGCTACATCTCCTTTGTATGAATTTATCCAACAGTACCTTTTGTGAACGTCATTAATAATGGTCATGCCTTAATAAATTGCATAAATTATGAAGTTTTTAATTAAATAAGTTAACAAAAAAGCCCCACAAAGGATAATAAATTTAATTAGGTAACATTTTCCTGTAATAAGTTTGCACACGAAGTGTGTAATGAAGTAGGCCAGAGTAAAATCTGTAATCTGAAGTTTTTTAGACTTCATAGCTGCAGAATTAGTTTTTGGGGGTTTTTTAATAAAGAAAAATACTTTTAAAGGATCATGTATCAAACATACCTTGTTGTGCAAAGGATTATGCAAACTTGGCAGAAAAATAGTAAATATCGACAGACATGACTAAGAGTGTGTTTGAATCGAGTAAGACACATCTCCCAGTCTTTCCTCCTCTGTTTCTGCTAGAGCTGCTCACCCAAGTCAGGGTCATTTTCTCCAACTTGGCAGTGGTGCTTTAGCTCTGTTTATTTTACGTTTTGTTTTTTTTTTTTGGTTCTGGGCAGAATTGACAAGTATTTTTGGTCAAGTTGGCCAAGGTATGTGGTATAAAGAGCACATTCAGAGCTGAGTCTCCATGCCGGTGCTGTGTGCGTTTAGCCGGGCTGCTTGCCCAGGCATGTGGGAAGGAAAAGTAAGATCAGCCTTGGCTCGTGTGTGCAGTGCCATGGAGTGACTCCTCAGGTGTCCCTTGCAACTAACAGCACCTGCCATTGCTTCCTCTTTCCTGAACTTGTATCCAAAAATATTAAGATTACTATGCCCTTAATATTAAGATTGTTATCCCCTGCCTCCTGTCCTCTGACACAGCCCAACCAGGCTGCTTTCTCTTGGGCAAGTTACCCATCTAAGGAACTTGTTTAAAAAACAACAGCTATGTTTTCCCTTTATGTCCGAGATACACAGCTTTGTGACAGTAAATGGTGCTCTGATTTTTGATGGTGAGACCATGAAGGAATTGAACAAAAAATGATGGAAGAGGACACAAAAAGGAAATATTTAAAATTTTGAATATTGGTTTGTGTTTTTCCCAGACTCTTTGCAGAGTCACAGAGAGCAATGCAAAGGGAGCATGCTAGTACATCACATTTATTCTTTTACTTTGGTGATGCATACAGTCAGAGCAATGTTTTGTAATTGTCTTTCACAAGTGCAAATGACTGTATTGAAGGCTATGAAAAATAATTACTAGTATTTATATCTTGGTGAAGCATCCTTTCCTTTTGATATTTTAATTAAGAGCTGATTTAGAGAGGCAAGTTTGATGTCGGCCACATCAGTTTGCAGTTTGAAATGGGTTTTTGGGGCCCACTCACATTATTCTATGTACCATCAAACTTTGAAACCAGGGGAAGAAGACTTGGATATTCTGAAAAAAACCCATAGCACCAGATTGTTTGATTTGTGTGTGCATACAGTTGGGGTTGCAGGGTGAGAAAAATATGTATGATGAAGAAGATAAGGTAAAAACAGAGATGTTGGATCGTACTGTGACAATACTGCCTGTAGTGGGATTGATGGGTCTGTGTCTCCATCCTCTCCTTGGTCACCTGTTCCTCATCTTAGGTCTTTGCAGGAGTAGCTCATATTATGCATAACAGAGAAAAAGAGTCTGTTGCATTTTAATATTGGGTCTGCCAATAATTATTGTGCTTTCTGCCAGATATATGAATTATTTAACCCGGTGAGGTCTGTTGAGAAGATGAAATGGCAGCTTATCTGAACTTGTGTGTAACTCCCAAAATTCACCAGAAACGTTGCGAAGTTGTGAGCAGGTGGATCTCTTACAGACTAAAGTTAATTGTTCACCAGCAGACATTATAAAGCATTTCAGTATGTCCATATATCCTATCTCTGTCCCTGCTTTTTTACAATTGAGAGAGAAGCAGCTATAATTCTAGAGAAGATAGAAGGGCATAAAGTTTATGTAGCAGAAGCACATCTATTTTACAGAAAATATTCCACTTAAATTTTAGGGTTCTACCTGAACAATTGCCAGACAGCACTCCTAGACTTGTAGAATATTGCACAGAAGTCATGACTGAAGTCCTCTGTGGAATTTGAGATGTTTGTAGCATGCAGAGTAGTCTGGTGGTAAAGAGGGACACATGGGTCTGGAGAGCAAAACCAAGGTGAAAGCAAAGAGATAATGGGAACACAAGAGTAGGGGCAAAAACTAATGCACAGAAAAAGAAGAGAGAAAATAGCCAAGAAATTATAGGAATTAAAATACTAAGTGTTGGCTGAGGAGAGCAGCTCTGTAGCAGTTGCTAGGATGAGAACATAGGGTGTTCAAAAAGAGACTCAAGCAGGTCATCCTCAGAGGTTTGGGAATCTTCCATGTGAAGGACCTTGGGATGAGCAGGAAGACACTTTCCCTCTTAAAATGTCACAAATTAGATAGCTGAGGCAGAGAAATTTTTTAATAGTATCTGGAAAAGAAGATATTAGAAATTAAGGGCTTGATGACAGGAGTGTGTCAAATTAATGCATGATGTATTTTTGGAATTATACAATGTGTCATAAGCCAATTTTGTTCCAGGGGAAATAAGACATCTTCTCCCTTGTGAGTGAGGTTTCCAGAGGGCTGAAAGGCAAGGAAAACATGACATCAGATGGAGAAGCAAGGCATTGACTGTGCTATTTGAACTGTATAAATCGGTGCCTCTCAACCCCTTCTGATAGCTCAGCGTGTTTAGGCTGCTAGATCTGCTGTCCGTTTTCAGTCCATCTCAGGATAATAGGTTTTACCTTGACCTGTAAAGCCAGTCATAACCTTTCACGTAGCAGTGACTTCCCAGGAAGCAGAAAGATAAATATACACTGTTGCCATGAGGTACATGCTGTGCTTTGCGTCAGATCTGGTTTTTAACTCACAAGAATGAGGACTTCGCTGGGCTGCTGAAAATACTTGAACTGCAGTTTTATGTATTGAATTCTTGTTTCTTCTGCTTCCAGAATCTGGACAGTTTAGAAAAAAAATGTAGAGTTAACATCTGCAATCTGACATGGGCTTCCTTTTCAGAAAAATATTCTTTCTGGCATTCATGTTGGGGAAGAAGAGTCATCCTTTCGATGACATTAGGTATAGTTATGAAAATGTTCAAAGAGCTGACAGTTAATAATTATTATTCACTGGTGCTGCTTTGCTTCTAGTACCGTGAACATATTTTTGGAGTAGAATTAAATCCAAGTCTCTACAGGGGCTATTGGTATTTTGCTAATGCTAAATTAAAGCGTGCCATGTGCTGTGCACTAGAGGTGATCAGCAGAGCCTTGACAGAACTTAATTGCATGTGTGGCAGGGGTGCTCTGGGTCACTGCGTGGTAGGTGTGATGCAGCCACAATCTGGTGGGAAGACAATCTTTCATGGCCCCTTGTGTTTTCATGAGCAGGAAGGAGACCTTCCCAAGCTGCTTTCCATCCTGCTCGCAGGTGAGGTAGTCCAGCTCCTGGAGTGGTTATCCTGCACAGACAGTTTTTGTGCCTTCTGCTCATCACCTATCCCTTTGCTTTTTCTATTCCCAAGCTGTAAATAGTTAAAGTGAGAAATAAGCTCATTAGAAGCCATGAAACAGATGGAAAACAAGCTACCTTAAAAAAATCAGTATGTGCAGAAGCAGGTCCAGATTGGAGAAGGGTTGTAGTCTTTATAATCTTCAAAATTATCTTCCTATTAAGTTGTTGAATCATGAGTTTGGAGGTATCAATATAAAAATTTGGTAGTACTCCCTCTTTGGAATATGCTGGTATATGTTGCAAGTCCTTAAATGGCATATCATCCATTTTGAGCACTCATCCTCTTAATACATTTTTGGTATTATTTTTCTGGATGAGGTCCTCATCTTTCTTATCCAGATACTTAGAGCATGTTCACTCTTCCCAGAGTGACACAGTCAGTGCACAGTGTGTTGCAGCATGTCTGGTCTAAAGTGTTAATAGGAAGAGAACTACCAAAACTGAACCTGTGAATCTTGCACCTGAGCCAGCAGTCACCACGTGGGAAAGTTTCCTGAAGAGCAGAGCTGAAGGTCCTATTCCCAGACTCTCCTTATTCCCACTCTCTTTTCTGTCTCTTACTGAGGGCTAAAGTAGCTTGGGCAATCGTGCCGTGGCTGTGCATAGTGTTTCCAGGAGAGGAGTAGACATGATCTCTGTATCATGCAGTAACTAAGGGGATAATTGATTGGAATGCAATGCTCAGTGAGTAAAGGTGCAGGTGAAGGTTTGTGGGGGAAAATACCCCTGATGTGTACTGCATCCACAATGATCCTCAGTCCTGCCTTGGAGCACGGAAGGAGAAGGAACTGTGGTTGCAACCCAGTGCAGCTGCTGTGTCTGGTTAGGTGGACACAGAGCAGAAGAGTTCAGGAGGAGAGCAAAACATCTGAAGATTCATAGGGCTAGCATGATGTTTGGGAATTACTGTGTGGAATGGTGGCATTTTGATAATCTATTTTGTAATCTGTTGTGGCAGCAGCTGAATATTGAACAGTTTAAATCTAAGCAACTGTCATTTCATGCTTTGGTGAAGAGGGAGTGGGTGAGATAGTAGGGGTAAATTGTGAATAGGAGTGAAACCAATATGTGCAGCTTTCTCTGAACCTGCCCACCTCTTTCTTTGTGTAATATCGAGCAGCTGGGGCTGTGCTATCTCAGTTTATAATCTCTAATCAGGCTATAGATCTCTGGGGACATGTTTTGCTTTCACTTGCTTTGGTAGAAATCTAAACTTATTACATAGATTATTTGCATTTAGACCGGCAAAACTGCATACACAGATTTTGAGCTTTTTTTTACCAGTGTGGTTCGTGGGACATACTCTCATTTTATGAGATTGCTGTTTTTGTTTAGTCAAAGAAGAAACCACTTGAGCACAAAATGAGAGCAATTGCACTATTTTGGTTTTTTTTTCTTTTGTGAGGAGAAATGTACTGATCTTATTAGGAGTAAAACTAATATAGTTCACTGTAAATTAATTAGAATTACTTACTTGGTTTATAAATGACATTTTGCTAGTCCATAATCTTTATGCCAGCCGTAAGAACATAAGACAAAAGACTTGACCAAGTTAGTTACAGAGGTGTGCGCTGCTGTAATTGAATTTCTTCAGCTGTTTCAAACATTCTTCAGGGAGATTTTTGCCCTCCCTTGAATTCCATAGAGTTTTTCTCTGAAGGATCCCACTGAATTCTCTATATGCTTTTTAATGCTGCATTAGGTAGGTATGCTTATGAGTTGCCATCCTAGGCTGCCTTCTCCAGAGGTGTAATTTAGAACCTGGTGTTTCATTCATTACTGTGCTTACCTATGATTCTGTCTTTTGTTTAATTTGCAGACTGATGATTCATTCCTTTGCTTCATGGGATAGCTGCATGTGATCTTACCCCACTCTGAGATGAGCTTTGGGAGTGAGCTAACAAGAAATGTTTACAGCATTCAGTGTAAATCACAGTTCCACAGAGAAATTTATTTTACAGCACCCCCCCAAAAAAAAAAAAATATAACTAGGAGGTGACTAGGAGGTGTTTCTATATCTAAGGGACTTAGTCTCTTCTCCCTGGTAACAAGTGACAGGACCAGAGGAAATAGCCTCACATTGTGTCAGGCGAGGTTTAGATTGGATATTAGGAAAAAATTCTTCACTGAAATTATGGTCAGGTATTGGAATAGCCTGCCCAGGGAAGTGGTGGAATTACCATGCCTGAAAGTGTTCAAAAGGCACATGGATATGGCATTTGTGGACATAGTTTAGTGGTGGACATGGTTGTGGCTGGATTAATGGTTGAACTCCATGATCTTAGGGGTCTTTTCCAACTTCAGTGATTCTGTGATTCTAAACCAATATTTTTAATCATTTATCTGTTTAATAATGGCTTTCTTGGCTCTCACAGTATATGCAAAGAATGTAAGAAGATGCTCTCTGCCCCTTTCTAACCTTCATGAGAAAAGTCAGGGTGTACAGAAGCAGACTGATGCTTCCATTCAGGAATAAGGTTTAGCAAAACCACCTGTGGGAATCCATGTAAAGAAAGATATCTGAGTGGAATGTCCATTGTATTTGCAGGAGTTTTCTGTAGAAGAGCAGTTTCCTGCATGACATGTCCCCACATGACTTAGCAGCATCCTGTAGGTGTGAATGCCTGTCTCTGCAGAGCAGAATATGCAGCAGAAGAGGAAAAGATGGGTGGTGGAGGTAGACATGGTGACTAACTCTTTATTCCTGGAAGTGCACCCTCCACATGGAGGACAGCATTAAATATGTCCCAGATAGGCTTCTCACACTGCGTCATTGCCGAGGATTTAAGCCATTTTCCCTGTGGATTCTGTACTTGGCAGAAAGCTCTGCAGGAAGTGGTGTGCCTTCAGATTTAAACATAGGCAGTAATCAACACTTGCATAATAGGTTTATTCTTTATTATCCACCATTTTTGTCTGTTCTGTGATAGGGTTTTCAAATACTGCACGTGTTGATTTTGCACCTTCTGCCATGTGGACCTAGCACATGGTAAAGGAAGCATATTGAGACTTTGATTGTTTCATCTCAGAATCTGTCAGTTTTACAATATCACTTTGTTTTCTTTCTGTATCTCTTTTGGTATTTTTATTTAATTTTTAAAATATCAGACATGAGATTGTTACCTCAAAACTGATTGTTCCTGTTCACTACTAAAAGATAATTAGTTAACTGCAACTGAAATAATTATCAGGTTGTAAATTTGCCTTTTGGGGGGTGGGGGCTGGGAATTTTGCTTACATTAATCTTTCTTCTTTGCTAAGTCTGTGAAGACCACAAAGTTTCATTTCTCTAGGTAATTCTAACTTGTTCGTGCTGATTTTGAGTGATAAGAGTGAATTTGCAATGAAGACTTGTCCTGAAATTTGAGGAGTACCTTTATGCTCAGGATAAATAAATAATCTCTTTCCATATTTAGGTAAAAGTCTCAGCCAGCCCTCTTGATGATGGTGCCCTTTAGAACTAACCTGGGTTATTGTATTGTGTGGAGTACAACAATGAAGTGATACCAGGCACTGTTTTCGTGGTTCTCTGCTTGTAAGGGATACTTTTATGGTAGTTAAAGATAGCACAGAATTTACACTGGGGATGTTTGTCCTTTCTTTCAAATGTGTCCATACCCCTTCACTGTTAGCTGCCTGGGAGATGCTTTCACCCAGTAAATGTTTCTTGTGGCCCTTTGGAGTGTCTGCAATAATCATAGTCCACAGACCCTTCTTCAGCCTGATTGCCAAACCATGTTTGCACAAGTTAGAATTCAGGTGGTAAGGGTCAAAACTGGGATTTCTCTGAAGTCTCTGTGTTAGGTTCCTTCAGAGCACAGGAAAAACAGCCTTGCATTTGACTGCATGGTTGAGTATAACTTACAAACACTTCCCTTCTCTGTTTAGTTTAATAGCGTGGCTGTTGTTGAGCTTTTGCTGGATTCTTGTGTACCAGATTCTGCAAAAACATTTTTGGCCAATGGTGACTGATACGAAAGAGAAGCATGGACTAATTCTGTTTAACAGCTTGTGCAAAATATATGTAGGAGTGTAAGGAAGAAACTGTCACTACTGAATCTCAGAAGAAGCAAATGTAAGAAAAATGTTTAGAATTTAGGGAGGAAGGAGAAAATGATGAACGTGAAGCATCAAGTTCCTGTTCAAAAAGGGAAGCTATTCAAAGGCAGTTTGGGAAATCTGGGTAGTTTTCAGAGAGGCTATTCTATTGTATCTCACTACCAATTAGCAAGTCTGTAAGTTTTTGGTGTGTATTATAGTTTTATCACATGCCACTACAGCTTGCTGACTGAGGCTAGTGACATTTGGTTTTACTGAGTGTGAGTATCCTCAGATGACATGCACAAAGAGGTTGGCTAATTGTATTCTTCACCTTTGGAGAGAGCTAAAATGTTCATTGCAAACGACTTGTAAAATAAGCAAAGAGCATATCACTGATAGTGTTATGTGAACATAAATATCTTGTGTCATTTTATATGAAGAAAACAATAAAAAAAGCACTGAAGTTTACAAGCAACAACTAAAGGAAGGCTTGGGGGGAAAAAAGGGCCCCACATATTTGGCTTCTATCAATATAGCAAAATATTTGCTTAAATGAGTGTGACTTCCATTTAGTAAGGGAAAATATTTTTACACTTCATTTCTTCTCTTTGCCATAGTGGTTAATCTTGCTTACTTTATGTAGCCATGCTTCAATATACTGTATTAAGTAGTATTTTTATGAGTTACCTGAACATTTGAATTTGTTATGCATGGCCTTTTTCCACCATGATAAGATCTGTGAGCAGTGGTTGCCAGTGCTCAGAATTAACAACTGGAGGCAAATGTGTGGTGGGCTGGTTTTTTTTAGCCTTGATGCCTAAGGAAACTTCTCTTCAGCATAAAACAGAAGCAGAAATCAAACTTGTTGCCTTGAAATGGAAAGCGAAATTGTTCAGGGCATTTAGAAGGAGTTTGTCTGCTATCAGTGCTATCAGTCTGTGAATTTCAAAGGTGTTTCTTGAACTTGAAAATTGAGATGGTGCTTTTTTTTCAAGGCATAAACTACATGATCCCATTGCTTACGTGTGGAGGTTATCTTTATGGTTGACTCCCTCCACAGCTTTGGAAAAAACTGGTAAGCAGAAGTACCCACCTTCTCACCTGCAGATTTTCTGGACCTGTAGAAGTATTGAGCAGATGTGGTATGCCTTGCTTCTCCAGTGTCTTGCAGTGCCTGAACTTTCCTTCAGAGCCCGGACTCCTCGGAGCCCGGAGGCTTTCTAGGCTAAGCAAATAGCCTGATAGAATGTTCGAACGAAACCAGGAGGTGAAAACAGTTGTGCTGGCTCTGCTGGAAAACAGCAAAAGAAAGCCACAGAGAATCCCTGAGTGAATGCAATCACAAGATACCAAGCAGACCCAGGGGCTCTGGGTTTGGCAAGCTGGGGACCAGCATAATAATAACCTTTTTTACTTTCAAGGCTATAAAACCCAAGAGGAGGTTTCAGGCAAAACCTTCATGGCTTTTTCCTGCAGGGTTGGTTTTTTTGCCTTGGCGTATGTCACATCTGTGTAGAGGGATGTGAATTGGCCTCAGATGTTCTAAGACAGGATTGTATATAAAGGATGGAAAAGTGTATTTTGTATTACAAACCATTTGACTGACATTTTAAAATTAATAACAAAAAGTGGAGTTTTAGAAAGTGTGTTCAATCGTGGCTCAGTTCAGCTCTTCCTGAAGTTACTGGAACAGTTTACAAGATACTTAAGCAGGGGCAAAGTTCAGTGGCTTGGGTTTGCTTTGTTTTTAAGCCTTCCAGCTACACTTTGCAGGACTATCTTCCATAATTTGGATGCAGAAAAGAGAATGAAAGTTTCTTCTTGTTTTCTTGCTAGTTTGGGTGTCATTTTGGTGCCCAATAGCATTTAAAGGCTTAAACTGGTTTTTTTCCTCACACTTTTTTTTTCTTTTAAGGACAGTGTTTTTAAAACAGCCTGCGTGAAAGTAGGCACCCAAGTTAGTGTTTGATGCATTGAATTCAGTTAATCACTTAATTGGTGCATTAGGTACTTAGGAATTTATTTACCAAAACAAATTGACTTGTGTGACTTGTCATTTAAAAATCTCCTTTCAAGAGTTTCCAAATAAGTTTATGCATATTTATTGAGGTTATTGTCATGCTATCAATTCAGTAATTCAGTTTATTGATGTCAGCTCAGTTACAAAAGTGAGTAAATATTTGAAATTTTGGTCCTTTGCTTTTGGATGTTGGCAGGAGTTAAAAAAGAGGAGTACTGATTTAATGTCACAGAGTGATACAATAATTGTGTCTCTTCAGTGTTACTTTGCCAATATAACCATTTCTCAGGAAGTACTGTTCTTGTTGAAAGGAGCATAATTTCAATTAATGTTTTACACTATGTGTCTTAGAATTAGTATTTTTAGAAATCTGTAATTGGATTTGTTTACCTACTATAGTCATAGTGGAAACTATACTCAAGGGTAAGATATTTCATAAAATCTAAGTGATAGAAAACATCTACAGCTGAATTTGGGGTTTGGGGTATGTTTATAGCTGTCTGAGAGAAGAATCCCATGAAATGCATCTCTTCTTAACAGATTGTATAAAAATGTGTAACATAAACAGGAAATAAAAATTTGCTTCAGTAGTATTTAAAGGTTATGCTGCAAAGCCTAGAATACCTCTGTCTTAAGTTACACTGCTCTCAAGTATTTTCTTCTTGAATTACAGTTCTTGCAGCTATTTTGTTGAACCTGATTAGAAATAATCACAGAATGGCTGAGGCTGGAAGGCATATCTGGAGATTGCTTAGTCCACTCCTGTGCTCAAGCAGGGTCACCTGGAGCAGGTTGCTCAGAGCGTTGTCCAGCAGGCTTGGATGGAGGTGTCACAACCTCTCTGGGTAGCCTGTTCCAGGTTTGATCACCCTCACAGTAGGGGAAAGGAAAAAAAGAAATTATTTTCTTACTTTCAGGTGAAATTCCCTGTATCTCAATTTGTGCTCTTTGGCTTTTGTCCTTTTGCTGTACACCCCTGGGAAGAGTCTGTCATTATTGTCTCCCATCAGTTGTTTATACATATTGAGACATCTCCTGAACCTTTTCCAGGCTGAACAGTCCCTACAATCTCAGGCTCTCCTCACATATCAGATCCTTTAGTCCCTTAGCCACCTTTGTGGCCTTTGCTGACTTGTTTCAGTCCATGTTTCTCATGTACCGTGAAGCCCAGAACTGACACCTCTGCAAAATGTCTCACCAGGGCTTAGTAGAGGGGCAGGATCACCGCCCTTAACCTGCTGGCACTGCTCTTTCTAATGCAGCCCATCATGTTGTTACCTACCCTTGCCCCAAGAGTGCATTTCTGGATAATGTTGAACTTTGTGTCTGTCAGGACCCTTATGTCATTCTCTGCCAGCCTGCTTTTCAGTTGGACAGGTCCCAGCGTGCAGGGGTGCATGGAGTTATCCATATCCATTCACAGGACTTGGAATTCTCTGTTGTTTAACTTCATGAGATTCCTGTCAGTGTTTCTCCAGCCAGTCCAGGTCCTTCTGGATGGCAGCACTCCCACCCAGAGTATCAACTGCTCCTCCCAGTTTTATATGATCAGCCAGCTTGCTGGGGACTCTCTCCCACCCTCTAGGTTGGTTGTGGAAATGTTAAATGATGTTGGCCCCTGTACTGACCCCTAGAATACTCCACTAATGACTAGCCTCTAGCTGGACTTTGTGCTTCTGTGCACAGCCTTTTGAGCCAAGCAGTTCAGCCAGTTTTCTATCCACCTTGGTATTTACTTATTTAGTCTGTACTTCATCAGTCTGTCAATGAGGATGTTATGGGAGACAGCATCAAAAGCTTTGCTGAAGTCAAGATAAATAACATCCACTTCTCTCTCATCTCAGTGAGATGAGCCAGGCATCTCATTGCAGATAACTATCAGGTTGGTCAGATGTGATTTCTGCCTTCATAAATCCATGGTGACTACTCCCAATCATTTAATTTTACTCCATATGTTAAGGAAATTGTTTCTGGATTTATTTGCTTATCACCTCCTGAGGGTTGAAGGTGAAACTGACCTGCCTGTGTGTTATGAGATCCTCTTTCCTGAAAATAGGACTGGCTTTCATGCAGTCCTCAAGAATTTCCTCTAATCCCTATGATCTTTCAGAGACAGTGGAGAGTAGCCTCCTATTAACAACAGCCAGCTCCCTTAGCACTCATGGATGCATCCTCTCTGGATTCATGGACTTGTGTATGTCCAGTTTGTTTGGATGTCCTTAACTGGATCTTCCTGTGCTGATGGCAAGTCTTTATGGCTCCAGACTTTCTCACTGGTTGCAGGAGCCTGGGATTTCTAAGAATAGAATATTGAAGGAATAAATAGCTTTTAAATTGTTGGCCTTTTTTTCTGAACTGACCTAGCTAGCAGAGATACACCTAATGTACTTTAAACACAAACCAGCTCTGTGCAGAATGTGTGTATTAAATAAATTTAGAGTCTATTGATAGACCTGTATTTAAAGCTAAACTATTAATGTCTTTCCATGATTACACTGAAAAAGAAAAATTCTATTGCACAAAGCAGTATGAATCTACCAAAAAGGTGCAAGTTTTTTGTGAGTGCTTTTCTCCTGTGTTGGCCTGGCTGAGTGCTGACTGCACAGAGATGTGTAACAGGAGTGACTACAGAGAGTGCAGTGGTTTCAGAGATTGTTTTCATGTGTCAGAACAACAAGGTGAATTAGTCTGCAGTCACATTCCTGTTGCCATAAAGAGCTGTCGTACGTGCCCAAGCAAGGTTGCTTTAAGCTTGCAGGACTGTAACAGTCCTAATCAACAAGTGTTGATGTGCAGTTGTCAAATGGCGGAAAAAAAGGGAAGAAAAGAAAGCAAAGCTGCTATTTTGAGCTCAGCAGGAACCTGACAGCTCCTGAGCTCAGCAGGCCTAGGACGCTGGGAGCTGCTGCCTCTCAGGTGCAGTCATCAGTGGGAAACAGGATTCTGGCTCCTGGCTTCTTCTGAGCTCCAAGCCCAGCCACAACTTGGGTATCTCACCACTCATGGGGGTGCAATGCACAGATCATCCCATTCTTGCTGAGCATGTGTCACCTGTGGGGAGCCTGGTTTAGTCAGCCATACCCTTTAAAGAGACATTGGACATCCCCACTGAGTGGAGTGAGAGCTGAGGAGCCACCTGTCTTTGGCAGTGTCCATCTACCCTTCCAGCACAGCTCTGCCAGCTTTAAGTCGGTAATAACTTTTTAGAAACCTTTCAGTTTCTTAGGGCTCCTTAATCCAGTTGTGACTCTCAGGGGGTTGCACAGCACTGAGGAGTCAGCTCAGCATCATGTGGAGATCTGCCAGAGTTGCTCCTCATCCTACACTTAAGTCAGAATGGCTCTGCATGGGAACAGTGGCACTGCCTTGAAACTAGTAGGAGACTGCAGGGGTTGCAGTAATTCATACCAAGAGTAGCTGTACCAGCTTTTGGGCTGTTTTCTGCTGGCACTGTTACACAAAACAGGTTGTTTATTTTCATAAGTGTATCTTCTGTTGTCATCGCGTCTTGTTAAGTCGGAGTTGCAGTGTGTGTGTGTTCACAGAAGACCATTCATAACATACCACATATTGAGTGTCTTGTCTTGAGAACACATTGTATGATCTCACCATAACCATCTGAGCTTCTGCTTCAGATCATTACTAAGATCCTGAGCGTGAGCCCAGCCAAGCTGCATTCAGTGGGGCCACTTTTTCCAGTTGTTCACAAGGGGCTGTAACCTTTAGTGCACCGAAGAAGCACCTTCTCTTTGTTTTGAAGAGAGTTGACTGTGGAAGCTCCAAGTGGAAGAACTGCTGAAGAAAAAATACCATCCTTTTAGAAAGATAGAAAAATGCCAATGTTACTTAAATTTTGGATTTTGATTGAAATTTTTCATATTGTGTAATGTTTTATACAAATTTTTAAGTTTATTTCAAGTTTTTAGAAGTCATATTTTATAAAAATGATTTTCATAGAATCTAAAAAGAAAACATGTGTGTCCTAGTAACATTCAAATACCCATTAAAGTTTTAGTAATGCATTTGATACAAATGCTATGAAAAATGCAGCAGAAATAAGAAATTACTTAACTGAGAGAATGCCACTGTAGAGGCAAAGATACTAAATTATTTTTTTCTCTTTTTCTCTTCATCCACCATCCAATTTTGAGCCATGCCCTATTTTAATGAATAAAGGTAAGATGTAGAATTTTGACTGATAAATACTTCAATAACTAAATAAAATAATTATTAGCAGGTTATAAACAGAATCTTTTTTCTCCCATCTTACTACTAATGTTGATTCTAAGAGAAAGCTAGTAATTCTTTGATTATTAATAAATAATGGCCTTTTTAAGGCAGATGCTAAAACCATTTATGGGGAATTAATCATTCATTCTTAATGAAGTTTTTTGTGCAACTGTGAAAGTAACATCATAATATAAAATGATGATCTGGTGGTTGGTGGTTGACTTGCTCATTTCTGCCTGTTTGCAGAGGTGTTTGCCAAAGTACATTTCAGTGTGCAACTTTGAAGAATTCTGGAATAGTTATTTGTAAGATGACAGTTTTTTAGTGTAAAGAGAAAGGAGATGTATATCCTAAAGACAAGGAAAAGTGTGGTGCATGTCACTCACTCTAGCTCTCCTTTCACAAGGTGCCTTGCACACTCTTTCTGATGATTGTGGGAAGAAGTGGTTTTAACCTCGAGTTCATTACCAAGGAGCATTCCCTGTAGAGCTGTGACCGTATGCTTTTGTGCTAGCGAAACACCTCCTTGTGCCCTTCTCAGGGATAACATCCACTGGTGTTTGCAAACTGTCTTTATGGACAGTTTCTTCTGATGCTTTGGAAACAGCAGTGAGGCTGGTAGTGAGATGCTGAGGACTGAACAGGACAGTGCAAGCATGGGGCTGCTGCAGTCCTGTTGATGAGGACACAGTGGGAGCAGTAGGGAGGGATGATGGCATGGCTATGGGTGTGCTCTGGTAAGACACTTCTGAGCACAGAGCACTGTGAGAGCTCTGGGTGCAGTAGCATTTGGCTATTGCCATGTGAACACCTACTGCTTACACATCCTGCTCATCTGTCATGAATCAGCTTGAATATGGATCAACAGCACTGCGTTGACCGAGGTTTAACACCAGGCTGATCCTTGGGCTAGCAAAGGATTCAAGGCTTGAAATGAAGGATTGCAAGGTTGGGCTTCTCCTTGAAGCTGGAAGAGATGGAAAATCTGTCATTTTCAGGAAGTATCCTTCTGGCATGCAGGCAAACTGTCCTTGGACCAGAATGAGTGGCACCAAAAGTGTATATGGTGCCACTTCATTATGGAAGTTTAATCTGTTTTGTTGTGCATGAGCTAGTCTGCTATCCTCACTGGCCGGTGAGGCAGGGCAGGATGGAACTGGAGGATACCTTTGCCTGACTGAAAGCAAGAAGGGAAGCAGTCAGGAGTGCAGGGAGCGCTCAGATGTGAACCAGCTTGTGAAGGTGGCTGCATGTTGCCACAGCACTGTGGCACTGCATCTATGGCAACTAAGGAAAGGAGAATAAGTAATGTAATGTTTCTCATGATGGGAAGCATGAGGAAAAGGATTTTAAAATGCTACTGTTAAGTTTGTACTACACCTTTTTTTTTTTTTTNTTGACTTGAATTCAGATGTGGGATTTGGATGCATAAAAGAGATAAAGGTGCCTTTGAAAGGAGGGCAGTTAACAGGGTGGTTTTCGTTATTTACTCTCTTGCTGTGAGTTGTGTAAATACGGGGAAAGACTATGCCACTGTATGGTTTGGTGGCCATAGCAGTGCATCTTGACCTTATTAGTCACTAGGAAGTTGATGCTGCTGATGGTGGGCTGTCTCATGTCTTGTCATGTAGCTGCCAGAAAGATGGTATAATTTACAGAATTTATTAAGACTAGGCAATTTCACTGGGCTGCAGGTTGCAAGGAGTTCACCTCTCAACTTGTGAGCCAGTGTGGTCTCTCATGTGAAACTCCCACATCTGGCTTGCTCCCTTCATGGTGAAAGCACAGACTAATTTCTGGTTCTCTTTTTCCTTTGCTCTTCCTGCAATTCCACAGGCTTCTCTGACAGCCTTGAATGTTCCTTTAGGTATCACTGCTCTTCTAGCCTCTGTCTTTTTGTCCTTGATTTAGTAGTGCTGCCAGTGAGACAAAGGCTTACTTTGTAGCTGGGCCATCTCTATAAAAAGCCCTAAATCCTACAGTTTGCTTCTGACAGAGGAAAAAAGTGAGTTAGTTGAATTCATACGCTTTTATTTGGGGCAAACAAAAAAGCAAACCAAAGAGACAAACAACTCCCCTCCTCCCCCCAGAAAAAGAGTCAAGTGACAAATAAAACAAACAGGTAAAATTTTGTCTTAATTCCAAAAGAATATCCATTATTTATTTACTCTGCCATTATATTTCACTACTTCTTCATTACTTCTTTTGGAAAGAATTGTTTTGGAGAGGAAATAGAAGTATCATTTTACTTACCAATGCCCAGACCATTTTGGGGAAGTGTAGGACACAAGTGACACTTACTGGCATATAAAGCCACCATCATAGTTATGCTCAACACACCTCAGTGAGAGTAGCTGTTGCTTCAAGAACTGGAGGAGAAGAAGGGGAGAATGAGGGTCTATGTGTGCCATGCTCCAGGTGCAGATTCCCTTTGCTCTGATTTGACTTTCATACATCTTGTTAGAAATGATTGAGTTAGTGACTGGGCAGGGATTGCAGGTGACTCAGGCTTGGCATACCTGCGGCCACTTGGGGTCTTTTACTGAGAGAAAAAATTCAGCTTTATGGCTCTCCTGAAGTCAGACTGAAATGAGACTGGTAGTAAACAACTTCTGTGCTAATAGCAGGGTGCCTTAGTGTGCAGGTGGTTTGGAACAGAAGTGAGTGCCTTTAAGCATTGTTTTATGGTGTTGTGCGTTTCAGACTGAAAAATGGCCGCAAGCTTTATTACTTTAATATTAACACTTTTTCATTGCTTTCTCTCCCCCCCTCCTACAAACTGCTGCATTCATCCATTATCAAGTGGCTCTTTCTTTTTTCCCCTTCACGTGGCGTTTTTCACAGCGTGAGAAGCGTGGGTGGCAGGAGGGACAGTTGAGGACATAATGGCACCGCATCTGTTGCCAAACGAAGCCAAAGCCCAGGCTGCCGCCGGATAACCTGTTGAGGTAACTTGCAAAGCCCTCAGCATCCCTCCTGCCATTTCTGCTGCTTTCTAGTGACCTGAAAGGGGACTGCACCTCTTATGAGACCTTCTCCCATGAGGTTTTGCCATCCTCCCTCCTGCTCCTTGATGACAGGGGTTTTGCAGTGCAGATGTTGGTATCCATCCCTTCCCAATGTTTGCAGTCAGGTATTTCCACTGCGTTTGCCACTGAGGGCTGTGTGCCAGGATGTTTTAAAATTGGGAAACAAGCAGCAGCAGTGATTCACAGGACCAAATTTCCTCTGCAATTTGGGAAAATGGTGTTAAAAAGTGTTTTTTTAAAAAATCCTATTCTTATATTCTCTTTCCTATTCCAAGTATGTCAAGTTTATGTCAGTGCCAGTACCAACTGTAACCAGAGTTAAATTAGCTCTCCTGTTAGCTCTGCTTGGTTTTCACTTTTCAACAAGCCTTAGTAAAGTAAATCATGTCCCACATGTCTTTAAATTTCATTATCATGACCTAACTTAATTTGCTATAAATTATTTCTACCTGAGCTTCTTCGACTGTGAACTTACAGCCTCCAGTGTCTTGTTTATTGGATCATTGCCCAGCTAATCAAGATTTTTTTTCCCCTTCACAACTCCTGCTTTTTGTATCAGCTAGCTCCACCAAAGTCAACTTCGCTATATAACCTCAGAGGGGACACACAAAGACCTGGTGTATTCTTGTCTTTAAAATAAGGGGTTTATTGAACCAAATTTCAGTCTCTGCCTGTTGTGCTCTAGTGCTGCTGATAAAGACCTCTTTTTCCTTAGAATAAATGTGACCTCAATGGTTTGTTCTCACCTTGGAGGCAGCCATTGAAACACTGTTTTGGCTCTTCCTTTCTTTTCTTTTCTCCTTGGGTAGAATGACTGACTGACTGGAAAATCTCTATGCACTCAGTATTGAGCAGCTGTGCCTTGGTTTGGGGTTTTTTTTGCAAAGCTAAATTTCCTGTCTGATAAAGACTGGTGTTTATTTCCACTGAAAAATACGGATTATATTTTTTTCTCTAGAGCTGTTCCTTTTATTTAGCAATTGTTGATAAACAGCTTTTATTTCAGCCCCCTGAACATTGACGACTCGCCTCTCACCAAGCTGCTGAATTGCAAGTAGGCTAAAGATTTTTGCTGAGTAAGGGCTAGAGAACCCTTAAAGGATTTCAGCCGACTACATCAAGTTGTAATAACAACTTGCTATCATCTTATGTCCTCGGAAGAGGAACTTAGACAACGAGTTTTTTATGACTTTGGAAAAGTACTGCATGGTTTAAAATAAATAAATAAATAAATAACCTGACTTCCTGAGAAGCCTTGTGGATGCTCCAGAGTAGTTATTTGATAATGAAAACATGCTGATTGTTGCTTAGATGTAACACATGTAATTTGCAAGTCCTTTAATGGCAGCTGAGGGCCTGATGTAACTCACCAACACATTAAAAAATAGCCAGTTTTTCTAACTCTCATTTGGAGACAAGTGGTAATGTAACTGTTTATGATGAACAGTGTAACATTATCTTTTAATACAGCCTTTCTTTTGAAAACAGAGGCTTGGTGTCTAGATCCTGGTGGAGCAGGTATGTCTGCTGGGGTAGTTTAACTGTGACAGTGGATGTAGATACAGGATGGTGCAAGAACAGTGACTACAAAAGGTCATACCTTGGGCACACAGAAGTCTCCTCAGTTCTGATATGCTTCAGTCTAAATTATTGGGCTCAATATGAGCATTGCTGGTAAAATGATACGTCATGTGGTAGGCAGGGGGTCAGATTACGTGATCTAATGGCTCCATCTGGCCTTAAAGTCTTAATCAGGGGAATGCTGCGAGCACAAGATGGTATTAAAGCTTTATGCTGCTAGATTTCACTTGCTTGGGAGATCGTCCTCTGAAGCAGGGCTACAGAAATTGTACTTGGGCTAGGCCTTTCCTCAGCTTCTAATTGGCAGTAGCAGCCAGCAGAGATAAAAACAGGTCCTGATGGGAACTGGTAATCCTGCTGTCATGGTACAAAAACCCTGTGTCTCGCTATTCCAGACTAACACTTCTAGCTTTTAGAGCTATAATGATATCTAAATATAGAAAGAAAATCTATTATTAGCCTAGTCTTATGGCATTCATTGACAGATTAAAAAAAAAAAAAGAAAAGGTAAGTTTCTCTGGCAAGCTGATGAAAAAGAAATTACAGTTATTTGAGGCTGCTCATGGATTAAAATATTAAAAGTGGGGATGTGGTTTTAGTGGTGGGTGGTTTGATACAGTAAACTTGTATGATACCTTTGCTTGACACCTTTGGTGCAGAAATGGGAAGTACATTGTGTGTTTCTGTGTTGTTGTAGTTGTGTTCTTTGCTCTCTAATCCATGGAAGTGGCAGTGTGCAGGTCTAATAACCATTGACACAGCAAAACCAACATCACCATCAGCCAGTTTCTTTGGCAAGCCTGAATGGCTTGTAGTTAGCTCAGTGTGTATGGGTTCTGGAAGGTCACTTGAATGTCTTTTAAAGTTGCTTAATTGCTTATTGATCTCATACTTATTCCATACTTGCTGTCTCTTTTGCTATTTTCTGAAATGCATTGATAAGTCCCAATTTTAATTTCTTTAATAGAAGATTGTGGTTTTGTGGTGTTGAGCACTCACTTATAAGTTTAGAGCTTTTAATTGGAAGTTTCAAAGTTAATTGGTTTCTTTTATATACGATTACTCATTTTATTTTTCATGCATTTTTCTAAATGAGTTACTCCACTTCTGCATGCCTCTTAAAGGTCCTGTTATATACAGCCAACATATTTCAAAGTACAAGGAGCTGAATTAGTAACTGCTGAGGTGTACTCTATTTTAGCTGCTCTTCCCTTTTGCTAATTTATCTTGTGGGGTTTTTTTCACCCATTCAATATATTTTCATACAGAGTAATTCCTCTGGCAGTATGTTCTTTTTCTTTGTAGTCTCATTTTGTTTATATTAATCAGATTGCTTCATTTTAGTAGTAGCTTCTACTGTCTTCTTTCCTTAAGAATTCCTTGTGCCATGGATTATTGCTGTTTGTGTCAGTGGGCAGTTGTGCATGGAGAGAAACAGCCACGGTTTCCTGGGGTTTAAAACAGCCAGAATCCCAGTTAAAGGCAAGAGTTTGTGAAACTGGACACTAAACTGCCACTGGAGCTCTTCCTCTGCTCACACCCCTATTTCCTTTGGAGCTGTCTAACCCAAGAAATGGGTCTCATCTCTCGTGACCCGTTGCAGTTCCTGGGAATCTGCTCTGTGACAGAGGGTCAGCTGGAAAAAGTGACTTTCAGTCATGCTCTGTTTCCTTCTCCTTCTCTCTGTCTTGCTTTGGAGCCTGTAACACATCTCTTGCAGGACTCCCCAGTGCCTGGGTATCTGCTGCCAGCAGCTGCCTTGCTGGCTGCTTTGCACAACTGTTGTCAACTTCACAAAGCCGCGAGCGTATTCCTTGCTGAACAGTCCCTTCAGGTTTGCATGCCTATTTCTGCCTTGCTGACTTTATTATCAGCACAGCTTCCCCAGCCTAATTACAACTTCTTTCTGCCTACTAAGTTGCAGGAGCATTTGGATGAACCTCAAATGAGTCTAAAGATCACAGTACACGGTACCAAATAAATGTCTTTAAAAGTGGAATAAAGGTATTCAGGTGGGCTGAATCTTGTTTATCTTTGCATGGTGGTTCCTTAAAGGCCTGTCAGCTTCTGATAAGCATTTGTTAATACAGGTTGGTTTTACACTTTGCAAAATAAGAATGAGATTTTCAGTTGGACAAGGACACCATCTGCAGTCACCAGATGCAGTTATCAAGATTGAATTGCAAGATTTGCCACTGATTATGCTGGTAATCATTGAGGTGATCAGTGTAATTATCTTGAGATCAAGATGACATTTTCTCTGATCTGATACTGCAGAATTACGTTGAAGGAGCATCCATCATTAGCTACTGGAGAGAGGGTGTGGCTCCAACTGGGCACTTGTCTGTTTCACTTTGATCACATTTTTTAATAATATGGGAGAAAAACAGATCAGCAAATGTTATGAAATTGTCATTTTGTGTTGAAAACATTTTCCATTGGGTTATATCAGATTTATTGAAAGCCTACTGCATTGCTTAATTGTGAAAGGCTCCTAGGCATTCTGTTCATAACCAGACTTTAGAACAGACTTTAGTCTGGGTCTCTTTACCCAAGAAAGACAAAGTATTTTCACTTCAGGTTATTTTAATCTTTCAGAGTATGGGTTTTTTTTTTCTAGTATAGATCATACGGAGAATTGACTCAGCTGCTACTGGAAAGAGTTTTCTTGCCAAACAGAATTGTTGTTGATGTCTCAGAAAATGTGACTGAGACTTGGTAGAATATAATCCCAAACTCTTAAAAATGTTTTTTTGCTCTAATGCACACTAATAATTAATCTAGAAACAAATTATATGGCTTTGAAGAACTCTTCACAAGTAGTCATTTGTGTGTGTTGGAGCATTTTCCATAGCATCTGCAATGTGGTTCTTCACATTCTTACGTAGTGGTAAAAAAATAATTTTCCAGATATGTTTCCTGAGAAGTAACTGGCATGTCTTGAGCCAGTTTGAGTTCATTCTGCTATAGGTTGTCGGGACAATTTCTTCCAAATATAGTGATAAATGACATTGAAGATTATGATGTATATCTTATGCCTTTCACTTTTAACTTACTTCATGTTGCCACTACAAATGCACTGTAAGTGTATGTAATGTTTTCTTTCCTTTTTCAAATGGCATAGATTTGCATACAAAATATAGTTTATATTTCCCACCAGGGTATGTTACTCAGGGAAGGGACTGCAACCTTGTCTAGTCTACGTCATATGAAGAGCGTGCAGGAGATAAGTGGGAAAAGTAGGCAGCACTGAATACCTTCTAAAAAGCAAGTGATTCAGTCTTTGTTAAGGCTTGAAAAAACAAGCTCTAAGAGCATCCCGGAAGGTTGTTTCTTTAATTGCCAGCAAGTATATAAAATTGCATTCCAAGAAACCTGTTGCCACAGAAGACTTCCAAGAGAAATGCATCACAGGAAAGTTAGGAGATGACTGGTATAACTTTTCTGTCATTGATCTCTTATTATATCTGCTAAGCCTCACACAATTATTTATCAGCTGAGAGCTATGAAATAATTCCTGACTTGACGTGAAAAGGGAGAAAAGTCAAATACGTTTTTTTAACATGAACTCAACCCATCAGTCTTAAAGTGCTGATTCATTTGCCCACACAGTATAATTAAGCTGTTAATCTGTAATAAGGAGTGATACATTCAGTGATCTCACAATCAGAAAGTAATTGTAGCTTAAAATATTCATTTGGCTCTCCTCAACTATTTTATTACTCTGTGACTGTTAGAGAGGGCATTCATAGCTTAGGATCTATAAACTTTTACCTACACAGTTTGCTTCCACAACTGGCAGAGGCTTGCCATGAACAGCTATTTATAGATGTCTATACGGAAAGTTTTTTGGGAACAAAATGTCAACTGGAATTCTGAGTCCTGTCTTAGGGGAGAATATTATAGTTTGAGTACATTTGGTGTTTCATTAGATAATGAATCCATTATGTAATTGAAGTTCAGGCTCACACTGATTAATCATGACATTTCCATTATTCATAGAATTGGTGATCTTTTGCATCCCTTTTTTCCCACCTCGTTTGCTGTTGGCTTCTATTAATTTCTCTTCTTACTGCTTTAGGATTTCTTCTTGCCACATTGTGAAATCCCGAGAATCTTCCACTGCTAGAGACTTTCATCTGGGAATTTAAATCACCTGACACCTTGCAAGCAGCTCTGGCATCCCTCTGGTTTGGTGCTTCATGGCATTTTACCTGCCTACCTTCAAGTTTGCACAGCTGTGAAGCCGCCAGGCAGCCACACCAAAGTATTTGAGGAGTGACAGGGAGACATGAAAGACAGAGGTTGTCCTGAGACTCAATTCTTGTTTCATCTGCTAAATTAAATTTCCTCATGTTGTCCTGGAGCCACGGAGAAGGTTGAGTTGCCTGACTCAGAGTCTGTCTGTGCAGCTAGTGAGATTGCCTTTGGCTGTAGTGTGCTGGCAGTACAGAAGTGGTATTGTTTTAAAGCATTGTGTTGTTTGTTTGAAGGAATTCACTTGGTACCCATGAAATTTGTTGTTCTGTAGCGCGCAGACAGCACAGAGATCAGAAGTGGCTCCTGCGTTCTCTTTTGGGTCCTGCTGCTCCTGCTCAGCTCCAGCTCACAAGTATCATCACTTTCCAGCTCAGTACCCACTCAATCAGTCACATTGCCATGGTGTAGTTTTGGTTTTGGGTGTGGTTTTTTTTTGGTTTGTTTTTTGGTTTGTTTGTTTGGGTTTTTTTAGTATAGTAGTTGTTATTTTGATATTATACTGTCACTTTTGAGCCATAATCTAAATCTTGGAACAGAATTTGGAGTAAGGTATGAAAGGAAGAGGCTCAGCATTTTTACATCAGTCTCCTCGTGTCTTTAAAATGTTAAGGGCTAATTCAGCCCACAGATGTTGGTGGAGCGAGGCAGTATTTCGTGGAAGTTTTTCCCCAATGTGCACAGATTTTTTTAGCCTCCAGAGGCTCTGCTGCTCTCAAACATGGCACACAGTGCACAGGAAAACCCAACGTGTAGCTTCCTAGCAGGTCTGTATTTACCAGTAGTGTAGGACTGATAAAGAATGTACGTAAATAGTTTTTTCCATAGATACCTTCTCTGTTTTAATTCTTCATAAATATGACATTAGCAGTTGTTTGGGAGTAGTGGTGACAAATCTCTTTCTATGTGTCCAGGTAAAATTGTTCTGTCTCAGTCCTCTAGCGAACTGGACTTTTCAGTTTGGATAATCACCCATTAATTTTAGTCTATAGTCTCCAGACTATGGCTGTCTTGTCAATACTAATTGCAAGGGAATATTTTTAGAGACAAAGTAGTATATGGCATTTTAGCACAATGGGGGGAAAAAAGGAAAAAGGAATAAGAAGTCATAAAATACAGCTCCGTGTGGATGTGGATAGCAAGACAGGGCGGGGGAGGGGTTTGTAACAATCAGATTGGCATTACTGGAAGCAGAACTCAAGGAAAACAATGTATTAAAAGGGGGAGTATTTTCTATTTCAGTGGGTAATTTGCTAAACCTGTTGTAAAGCAAAAATACTTAATATAGCAAAGTTAAAACCTGTTTTAATAGATAATAGAAAACAAGATTTATCAACATGTGTCTTTTCTATAAACCAACATAGTTAATGTCTTAAAGAGAGGGGCAAAAAAGTTATAATAATGTCAGGTCTTTCAAAACTATAAAACTTCTCAGTAATTTTGTGGAAGTCAGATAAAACAATAATATTTTTACAGTGTTCTCTTTTAATGGATTTTTAGTTATAAAATTTTAATATTTATTCAAAGTGCAAGTTTGCTTTAAAGGATGTGTAAAAATGGAGCCCTGTAGGAGTCTTATTTCCTGGACTTTTCTAATTCTGTATTAAACTTCTGATGCTGGCACATAAGAAAGCTGTTACTCTGAAGGACAGGACTTAGACCAGGCTTGAAAAGTCGAGCTATTTTTTTCAGGGATCTCTTGAAGGCTTACTGGAAGCTCAGTGTTTGAAGGCAGTATTGCTGCCCACACAAATAAGAGCAGTCTATAAAATTCACATGTGAGTTGTACAGGCTGTATGTGAGGTGAACAGGAGACACCTTGACATGTACAGTGCATCCCTGATGTGGAGGGCCACCAGTTGTTCACAGGGATTTTTAACAGGGTTTTAACTGAGGAAACTGATGTTTTCTGTGGACTCTGTGCTCCCAAGGAGTGTAGAGCTCTGCAGTGCCATTTGGCATCCATTTTCAAATGAGGACTGCTCTGGGCGCTGTGCCTCAAGTTAGTAGCAGGTCATTCAAGTTTTATAGATGCACATCATCAGAAGCATGGCAGGCGTAGGCAGGTGAATTAGGCATCAATCCCTACAGTCCCCTTTCTTGGGAAGCTGGGTAGTACATCATTTTTTTTCTGGTGGTTGAAAAGTGACAGACCGGACAGATTGAACACAGTCGTAATGCAGCCAACAGCCCACCCCCTGTGGCTGATCTGTTGGCTTCTTCCTTTTGCCTCTTCCGATCTTGCCTGCTTGTTTGAGCACATAAGCTGTGGTAACAAGAAATTCCTCTCTAATCATGATGCCTTCAGTAACCTTAACACAGTAACAAACTCTGTGTGTAGAGGCTGAGCATCAGTGGTTAGCTGTAACCCTTTGACATTGCTGGAGTAATAGATGCACTCTTTTTCATCAGGAGATTCAGCTTTGAAGAGGAGACATTATTCTAGTACCGTACATTATTGATAAGGAACATGGAGTTGCTGTCACTGCATTTCCTTCACAGTGAAACGTGTGCTGTGCAAGACACACAGTGCAAGAGGATGGTGTGCACATGCAAGAGGATGGTGTAATTCCTCAAATGCTAGTGAAGGCATTTAGGATTATAATTATGGGATCTGCACAAGATGCATGAGATGGAAATATCCCTTGACATAAGAAATCGACAGTGAAAAGTCTTTGAAGTCAGACTTTCTGACCACAGAAGCCACATAAAATTCTGCAAGTGGCTGCCAGCTATGCTCTCTGATTCATACTGTTCCCCCAGGCTTGACTCCACAAGCTTGCCTTGTTTTTGGGCCCTCACTCCTTCCCTCAGTATCCCAGTGCTACTGCAGTTGCCATTAGCATTGGCTGTGATTTGGGACGCTGCTGCAGTTCCCTCTTCATTTGCTGCACACCTTGCATACTTCTGCCTTTGGGTGCTTTACAGCTCATTGTGTGCCATGGCTTTTTAGTCCCCTATAGTCTCTGAATCTAAGCAGGGACATAAAAACTTCTTGTACAGCTGGGACTCGACTCTGCCCACTGGCAGGGCTGCACTCTCCTGTTGTTGGGGCTGGGCTCAGAGCAGGCAGATGCAGCTGATTGACCTGATCAGTTACTACTATCAAAGAGCTGTGATCATCCTCTGGAGTGGAAAGAGGTGAAATAGAGGGAAGACTGCGGAGTGGATAGGGACAGGAATGGGATGGGAAGAAGGGATGCCTCCTGATGGACACTGTACTAAAAAGGAGACCATGCTTTAGCTGCAGGTTGATGCCATAGCACCTTCAGCCTATTTTTCCTTGGCATCCCATGACATTGCATCCCAAAGAAAGAGCACCTTCCAAAATACCCGCAATATTTACCCAGTTGGTATTGCTTAAAAGGATGCATTCTGCACAGTGCCTGTGCTTGTAGGCTTATGTTTTCTAGGATATCTTTCTCCATTTTTCCATTTTTGCTTGTTTGTGAATAATAACAACAATAAAATAAAAAATTGTCCCCTTTCTCTTGTCACTGAGGAGTCCTTACAGCTTGTGACTCAGTGAAGGCCAGTGTGGTACTGACAGCAGAGAGCTGCTGCTTCTTCCCGTCAGTGTTTGACCACAGGCAAGATGAGTGATGATTCTGGGTACGAGTCTGAGGGAATCTTATGTTGGTGTGTACGTGTGTGATTCTGTTCTACAGACTTAATTTGTGGCCCTTATTCTGTGGTTTACAATAGGAATCATCCCATAAAGGCATTTATATTAAATACATTGCTTCATGGTTTTGTCTTTATCATGTGAGATCTTGCTTGATGAACAACTGTCAGGAAAAGGGTGGTGTTCTTATTTCTTCCTCAACAGACATGTTTGGGAATTCACCTGAAACTGTCTGAGAATTCAAGTGAAATTTCAAGTAGAAGTGTTGTCATATTGGAGTGACTTGAACAAAGACATTTGACTGTCAAAGGTTTTTTTAAGTGCTAGAAAGTAATCTTTGATGGACCCTACTGAAATGTACATACATAATGTATGGAGAGGACACCTGATGAGCAAATAGGGAGCAAATCCTTTTCTCTCATTTAGAAGATACAAATTTCCAGAAAGAATGTTACCGACAAGTAGCTCTGCTGATTTCACCTGATGGTTGAGGGCTTTGTGTGTGTGTGTTCAAACTACTACAGATAGGCAGAATACCTCTTAAGGTTGATTTCAGTCTGTACTTTTGAGTCCTCTGAGAGGAGTGGCTGGCCCTCAAGTGCAAGGGTCTGGCAGTTGCTCCACTCTCACTTTTTTTGGAGGCAAGGGATGTGCAGAGGGAGGACCAGTGAGGAACTACTCACACATGAGTGTGTGTACTTGGGTAATGACCAAAGCTGCCTGGTGGACTCTGAAAGTATCTACACCATAGCAGAAACCCTTTCCCCCAGTCAGACATCTTTAACTATACATATATATATTCGATTCTTTTATGCATCTTTTGTCCTGTTCCTGGACTTCCTGTGTGACTTAGCTAAGTCTGTGGGCCCTTTTTCCATGTCGATAGTTGGAGGCACTAATACTTCTTTGCATCACTAGTTTCTTGTGAGAAGTTATCAAACAGGTGCATTCAGATGCTAAGATACAGTCTCTGCACCTTGTTTGCCTTAAAGACAAATGTTTGCAAGTACCTGACACCTGAAGATCAGTAGAAATCTCACTCGGTATTAAAAGTGATGTGTTTTCCCTGAGGACTTCAGGATTTGTACATTTTCCTACACTTTTAGATGTTTGTATTGAGTGAATGGTCTTGGGGGAGCATGAGAAGAAGAAAGCTTGAAAACCTGTTTAAATTGCAAGACTAAAGAACTCTTTTGTGCAATCTTCTGTCTGCAGTTTTCTTGCCCTGTAATATTTGACTTGTGAGCTAGGTTTTCTATGTTTGTACTTGTATTTTAGAAATGTACACAAAAAGCCTTTTTATACCGTGCTGCTACCAGTGCTCATTTCCCTGTGTCCTTGTTCACTTTTGAATTTAGCTTTAATTTTTTTCTTCATTTACAGATTTATGATTAATTCCTCTATTTATTTTAATTCTTTGTCTTCCATCCCTTTTTCTATGGTCCTTAGTGTTTTTGCCTGGTACATATCTCTTGCAGTAGTTTCAACTTTGCTACCTTTGTTATTTATTGTGTTCCAAGCAGAGGAAATTAGATGTTCAAGAAGCCAGAAAGCTTCCTATTGACACTAGAAATGTGAAGATCCTTTTCTTTTCTCTCCTTGAAATGACAAGGAGTAAAGAAAGTTTCTTGCTGTAAGTTTATTGTTGAAACCCAAACTTCAGATAGCCCTTGGATCAGATATTCTGATTATGGAAGCAAACAAAGCTCTGTTTACCCTGACTGATGCTCAGTCCTGTTGGGTTTCTTCTGGTTAATTTACTGAGAATTTGCTGATGTTTGTTCTTGTTCAGCTAAGTTTTGTTGACTGGGTTGTTCATTATGGGTTTAAACTTGTATTTTCCCTTTCCAACAACTTAAAACATTGGTTGGGTTTTTTTTCCCCCCCATACCCATTTACTTAGTTATGTCTTTTGAAGAGGCATTGCTTCATTAAACATTTTCCTTCTTGGTCTGTAATGATCTTACTTCTCCCACTCTAAACACATTTCATTTGTCTTTAGTGGGATGAAGATGTTCCACATTGTCTTTGGTTCTTGGGACCTCTTTGATACATGATCTTTGGTGGTGTAACTGTGCTGTGGGGGGCTCAGAAGACTGCATGTTCTAATTCGAGGTTGGCTGGGTTCTTTTAGCCTGTAATGAAGCAAATACAGTATTTCATTGTCACACTGGTGACAACAGTATGATTATGTTTCTAGGAAATTAAGCATCTGAGACCATTTCAGGTCTTTGCTCTTTCACCCCGGTCTATTCCTGCAGCAGGACTCCAGGGTCAGTGGGAAGCCACTGTATACAACTAGTAGGTGATGAGACGATGTTCATTATGTGGTGATGAGCTGGACCACTTAATCTACTCTTTTGGTACAGCCCAGTATTGAGATCCGTAAACATGAAGGAAAAGAAAATAAGTGACTGTTTTTCCAGGGGATGGGCTATCTTGCTGCAACACCCAGGGCTGCTGCAGGGAGAAGCAGGCTGCCAGCTCGGAATGCCAGGGTAGCAGCTGCCAGCTCCAGCTTGGCCTCCAAATGGGCTGCACATTTTAGCAAGTACTTAGCGCTTTTGGCCAGGCTGGGAAAAAACAACTCCTGGAATTTACCTCCTTCTTTAGCAGATTTCTGTCTGGTCTGAAGACCAGGCACCGCAGTGACCAAAGAGTCAAAGGGAGAAATGAAAAGGATGCACCCAGTGCAACGAGGTTCTTTCACATAAACCCTGTTTCTTCCACAGAGGTCATGAAGGACTCTGTTGACTGGGGAAGTGCTATCTCACCTCTCTCTCCTCAAAGGGAGCTTTTCATGCTCTACTTATTTCACTTATTAATGGTTTCATGTTTCCAGGGTTAACTTCACAATTTCTCATTGCTAACAATCTTTCTGATTTTAGAGTAGAAGTTTTATGGAGTACAAGTGTGAACTTTCTGTTTAGGTTCTTGGACAATCTCTGACTTGAACAGTAGGTAAGTTGAGGGTTAGTGGTGATGCACTACTCTCTGCAGTAGTTGCAGTGAATGTGTGCTGAGTTTTTGCCATTCCTGAGCTATGGAGTAATCACACATAATGTACATGTTATTAAGTTGGGTTTGAGTTGTTTGTTTGAGTGGGGTTGCTGCCTCGGCAAAGAGGATTAAATAAATCTTGAACTACAGGTTTGAAATTCTGCGTGAAACATCCATATTACTGCAGTGTGCCAGAAACTGCAGTTGGTATGTCAGTTCTGCAAGCAAAACATGATTGCAATGCAATTTCTACTTTTTCATGTAAAATCACACATACCCTCCCTGCATGGATTTTCTTGTTCAGTGGACTAGAGTGTGGGTTTGGAAAAAAGCATAATTCATTTATATGTAAATACAACCTGAAGGCTGCAAATATCCGAGCTTTTACCAAGACAGAGGGCATGTACATGAAAACAAATGGACCTGTTGTCGTTAGAAATTCATAGTTTACCATAATAGGGGTGGGGAAAGGTTATGTTTGAAACCATATAGGTCAGCATTTCAGACTTCTGTATTTGTGTTCCAATTAAAGGAGAAAATGGAAAAGCTTCTGGATGTTTACTATTTTTAGGCCAACTTGAGAGGGGAGTAGCAGCAGCAATATTTTTCATATATTCTATTAGCAAATTACATGCCACAAACAAGATATTTGTGTGTTTGGCTCGTACATAGGTTTGTGTGAGTTCTATTTGGTTTGGAGGTGGGGTATTTGAATTTTTGGCAACTATTCCACTTCCTTTTCTCTATGTTAAATGCAAATAAATTTTTCAAGAAAATTGCAAGTAAAAATTATGTCTGTGGGTCTCA
The DNA here is from genome assembly GCA_013400415.1 of Scytalopus superciliaris. Classification (NCBI taxonomy): domain Eukaryota; kingdom Metazoa; phylum Chordata; class Aves; order Passeriformes; family Rhinocryptidae; genus Scytalopus; species Scytalopus superciliaris. The sequence goes on from VXBX01001580.1 coordinate 712,093, forward strand.
CAAAATCTGGGGAAGTACAGGATGTCCAGCATTCTAAAGCAGAAGAGAAGGAGGTGGGGAGAAACAAGGAGATGGTGGATGTTTGTGGTGTCCTGCAGCAGTATTTGTTTTACCTATTTTTTTTCCTTGATATGGTAAAAATATTTCCTTGCTGAAGTATTTTGATTTGGACTTTTAATAGCATGAATTATTTTGAAATAAGTTCACATTAACCACCACAAATTCCTCACTTACCTGTCACTGTTGCTGGGGATACAACTCTTGGCTTCTATTAATGCATCTTCTACTTCAGCAAGGGAAATTGCAATTTAGTTTTATAGCTGTTTTAGAAAAGTCTGTGATAAAAGTGAACCGGTGACTTCTCTAATAAGTATTAAAGACCAAACCCGTGCAATTTGTAGTAAGTGTAGTCTATCCTCTTAAAAATGTCCTGGAGATGTATGCACTAACCTCAGATTAATGCTAATAGGAGTTTCCTAAGATAATAGATCATTTATTTAGTGTTGCATTTCACTTTAACTTCTTTTTATTTATTTCTTTTTTTTTTTTTTTTTAAATGAAAACAAAGCTGGAGTTTGAGTTTATGGTATAAAGAACTCTTTCTTTCCTCTCTCTAGGCATGCTTCTAAGAAGAGTATTGACCATGGGGAAGCCCATGTGTTAATCAGTTTTTACTGATCCCACTGAAGAAAATGAAGCCGCATTTCAGCTGTGCCGAACCTTTTCCCACCACTGTTGGCTGAATGAGAAATGGTCGTGTGATTATGCTGACACCCCAGCATGCATTTGGTAGACCTGTGGTTAACTCGTTCCCTCTCCATGTGTCTGCTCTTACAAAGTTTTGTCCTCATGATACTGTGCTTTCATTCTGCCAGTATGTGCCCAAAAGGCTGCCTCTGTTCCCAATCCGGAGGTCTGAACGTCAGCTGTAGCAATGCAAACCTCAAGGAAATACCCAGAGATCTTCCTCCAGAAACAGTCTTACTTTATTTGGACTCCAATCAGATAACATCTATCCCCAACGAAATTTTTAAGGACTTGCACCAACTGAGAGTCCTCAATTTATCAAAAAATGGGATTGAGTTTATAGATGAACATGCCTTTAAAGGGGTGGCAGAAACCTTGCAGACTCTGGATTTGTCCGACAACCGGATTAAGAGCGTGCACAAAAACGCTTTCAACAACTTAAAGGCGAGAGCCAGAATTGCGAACAATCCCTGGCACTGTGACTGCACCCTGCAGCAGGTGTTGCGGAGCATGGCCTCCAACCACGAGACGGCCAACAACGTCATCTGCAAGACTTCTGTGCTGGATGAGCACACAGGGAGACCGTTCCTCAACGCTGCCAATGATGCCGACCTCTGCAACCTTCCTAAAAAGACTACTGATTACGCCATGCTGGTCACCATGTTTGGCTGGTTCACCATGGTGATCTCATACGTAGTTTATTACGTCCGACAGAATCAGGAGGATGCAAGGAGGCACCTTGAGTACTTGAAATCCCTGCCAAGCAGGCAAAAGAAACCAGACGAAGCTGATGACATTAGCACTGTGGTATAGTATTCTGAATCCAATGACTGCCTTTGTGATGGGAACTAGAATTGGATGACGCTAAAACCAGAGGTTTACTTCTAATGTTCACTGTAAACATTAAGACTTTTGGTTGGGTTTTTTTTCTGTTTAACTGAATTCCGCCACTGTTGAGCTTTCTAACAGAAAGTTTTGTCCGGGTGGTATACTTTAATTATTTCTCTGGTGGTACGCTAAAGCAAGTGAATTAATATGTAAACATTAGTTTAGACCCATTCCACTATTTAATAACGAAATTTATTTTTTTAATTTAAAAACCAAATAAAAGCTAAAATTTGAACCATGTAAAGCAGAGTAATTTATTGACCAGAAACCTGTCCAGTGCCAGAACACCCTTGGTTTGTTCAGAGGAACGACGTGCCTTCTGTTCGGCCTGTGAGAGGTCCAGGAGCAGAGGGTCCCTGAAGGGCACTTCTCACCCATGGGTGAATGGTGGCCCATGTGGGGGCTGCCCACCACAGTGGGAGAGGGGCACAGTGTGGGGAGAGCAGAGTGCCCAGACTCTTGAGTGTAAGGGACTGATGTTTGTTTAAGACCTTAGAGAGTGTTTTGGCACTGCTGGGCAGGAGTCAACATGAAGGAGCTCCATTTCAGGACATCAGAGAGAGGTAAGCTGGGAGTATGTGGTGGGTTCTCATCTTACACCCACTTACTGCCTTGCATGAGCTTCATGCAGGTGTCTTCAGCACTGGGGAATACAGCAAGAAGGCAAGAGCAAGCTTAGTTTACTCTTCAAACTGGAGTACCATTAGTGATGACTAAAAAAAAAAAAACTAATAAAACTGGGGTTTTTAAATCTGGATATAATGTGTTCATAACTAAAAGTGACTTTTTTTTTTAGGTTGTAGCCTTTTTTTAAAAAAATTAAGGAAATAATATATAGGCTAGACATATTCTTGTTGTGTGTTAGGAAATCTGTGGTTTTGTATGATTTTGTGGCTAAACATTTGGGAAAATATAAAGCCCACATGCAGTTAAACTCAGTGTTACATATGAAGTGGATATTTTAAATCTCTGCTGTCTTTAAAAACATGATAGTTTTCTCTTTTCATAGATAAAGTTTTCAAAGGGAACAAATTCACAATAATGTATTCCTCTTGTTCTTTATTACCATAATAAAATGATGCTTGTTTTTGGATCCCTACAGAAACGTTGGAATATATATTACAGAGGGGTGGATAAAAAAATGTATAAAATGCTGCTTTGCAAGAACAAGTGTTAAAGTATAGCCTTAAAAAAGTCAAAAAATCTCCAGACTCCTATCTCCCATTAGATTATCCATTATTTCTGTTGCAGGTCCACTCTTTTATTTTTAGAGGGCACAAGCGTGTTTATCTTATTTCTTTCAGAACATTGTTAAAAGAATAGCTAAAATTTGTTTCAAAGCATGTGCAAGAACAGAAAAAAAGGCTTATTTTTTTAAAATGTGCATAGAGACAACTTTTTATGTCATCTTTGTAGGCTGAGTCCTACCTGAGTTCTGTCACCAACTTAGTTGTTTGCATTGTTTTCTCTCAATGAACAGTTTTTGGCAAATTAAGAGAATACTAATACTTGTAAAGGGCGTAGTCTGTTCAAAAAATATCTGCTGTTTGATATTTCTGTCCCTGCAAGTAAAGATTTTATTTTCTAATGAGAGAAGGCTGTTGATTACACATCCTCCTTAAACTGTGTTTTGTACTTTACCTTTTCCAAGCTCTATCCAGCTGTCTACCCCAGCACCCCAAGCTCTGCATGGCCTCCTGCAGGAGCCAAAAGCAGTAGGGTTAAATATACATGTGAATCTGAAGAGAGTACCTTAAATATTATACTGTACTGGCAATATAACAAACCCTACTGAATGTGACATGTAGTGCCTCTGTGTAGGCTGAGCCAGATTTGTTCCTCATTGTAATTCTCCTAATTTCTCTAAAATTTCCTTCAGAGTAAAATTGATCCTTTTTCTATTGTTGTGTTTCCCAAGTGATATTGAGAATCCCAGCTAGTATACTGCTTTTGGAAAGAGCAGGAATGACTAGCTAGAAGGAGGGACTGAGCTGGAGGTACTAATATAATCAAAAATTCAGTGTTGTTTATTCACAGCTGATTGCAGGAATTTCTCCACAAAATTTGGACAAAATTATTTAAACAGCAACATTTACAAAATTCTGGATGGTCTTAAAACACTTCTTAAACATTTGCAGGTTTAAAAAAAATTATTTCAAGCAAGATTTTAAAAAAGAACCCTTCTTCCCAAAAGACTGACAAAATTATAAGTAAATTATCTTTAGGTTTTCTGGTTTTCCACTTTATTACTTGATCCATAAGACAGAATGTGGAGCTGGTATGGATTTAGCCAACCTGAATTTCTGACTCTACATTTTTAAATCCTGACAAAAAGCAGTTTAAAGCAAGTTGAGCATCACTCTGTGGAAATGCTTTGGAGGGACGGTTTCCAATCAGTTCTCCAGGTCATCTCTCCTCACAAAAGTTTTCCTTTGAAGCCAGTACTGAAATCTCTGTTTTAAAGTGTGAGACAAGGCAATACTCTGACAACCAGTAGATGCAAACTCACCAAGCTGAATTTAGCTGATGAGGAAAGTTACTGAATCAGCTATGTGGACCTGACAGTGCTAGTTTTCCTGTCAGCTCAAATATTGGAGCTATATGTCTTTGTTAAATTGATTAGAAATGGAAAAGAAAGATAAAAACCTCTAGGATAAGAAGATGCTTGTTTTTATCATGTTTACTACACACCTTTCTGTCCAAAACTACTCCCTGGAGAAAAGCTTACACTCTGCCCTTTGAAGTCAATAGCACAAACTTTTAAACTTTGATAAAGTTAAACACTTCAAGGAGTTATTTAAAAAAAAAAAAAAAAGTTTTGATCAAAAATTAGTAAGTTGCTGTATTTTTTGCTGTGGTACCTTACCATGTAAATATAGATGAGAGGAAATGGATGTTTGCTTATTCATAGGAGATAGCTTGTGATAGAAAATAAGGAGGGACATACAAGGCACAATGTTTTTGGTTTTTTTTCCTTTCTCAAGATGCATCAGGAAATGTAGAGCTGGGGCTTAATAATTTAAATGTGTTTATTTTCTCTACCCTGATATTTTTAAAAAATACTTACCTTGGGGTTTTTTTCTGAATGGTAAAGTATAACTGTCTAAATGTAATTTTTTTTCCTTCAAAATAATGGTGATTTTTCTCTGTTAATTTTCTAGTGTTTTTATGTTCTGTGGGTATGAGCTACAATAGTGCATTTGATCTGTGTGTATTTAGGCTCAGATTTTGTTTTTATTTTGTTCCCAGTTTGGTACGGATTTAGATACAGATATCTTCACTCTTATTGGACATTACGTTTTCAAGTCTTTGTAACAGCAAGATTTTGTACTGCATTGGCCATAAATTTCAGGGGCTGACTATGAACAGAAAGTGGGGTGATCCAGGTTCTGATATTCCGAGGGAAGAAAGAAGAAAATAGAATCCTTGTTTAGCAAAGAGATGCCATGCAGAAAATCTACCACATTTTTGTTCAGCGTGAAAGGGGCAAATTGTAAGCATTAGGAAGCAAAAAAGGAAACTAAAAGCAGCTGGAGACTTAAATTCTTGAAGGTGTCATAGAGAATTGCAGCATGTTTAGATCTGCATTTGGGTCTCAAGAGTGAATCTAAATCAATTTTTAAAAGGGTGTCCCTCTACATCCATGCCTGGAAAAAGAGCTGAACTAAACAAGAGTAAATGACATTTTCAGGAGTTAAAAACATAGTCTTTAAATTGTACAAGGAAAATCTAAAGAAGGAATATAGAAGAGCATATAAATTCTAGTGAGGTTAGATAAAAAGCCATAGTATGGCCAAAACAAATGGGAACATTTTTTTTTTCTAAGCAAATCAGTAACAGGAGTCCCACTTCAGCAAGGGCCAGGAGTTAATCGAGTATTGAGGAAGCACTGGATTGATAGGGCAAATGTTCTCAGAGGAACTAGGCTAGCATGTGAGGAACGGAAAAATTCATCCTATGAATTAGTTACTGGTTAAAAGATATGGAACAAAAGTAAGACAAAATTGTCTGTTTTCTTAAAGGAAAATGGTTACTGAAATTCCTGAGAAGGTGTCCCAAAGATTTCAGAGTGGGACCGTTACTGTACAGTGTATTTCTGAGTGATGTGGAAAAGGGAACTGATAACATTTGTCAATTACAAACAGTTATGGAGGGCAGTCCAACCTACAGCTAACTGTGAAGAAATACAGAAGGTTCTCACATTTCTAAGTTAGCAGATGATGATAAAATGAAGGTTGCATTTGGTGTGAATAACTATGAAGTACTGCAGATGGCACATCCGTAGTTATGAACACCAGGATGTTCTCTAAATTGGCTACAATCAAATGGAAAAAACATCTTGGAGGCACAGTGGGAAGCTCTTCAGTGACAAACACCAGAAATTATTAGGAGGGAAATAGTCAAACAGCGTGGTGGAATGGCGTAATAAACCACTGAATAAAATCTGCGATGAATCCACATCTGGAACATTGCGTTCAGTTCAGGTTCTCCTTGTCTTCAAGAAATACGAAGTTATCTCTGAACTACTGTGTAGAAAAAGACAATAAGAATATGAAGTCATTTCTATAGAAAAAGACATCTAACATCCCCAGGCATGGGGGTCAGATGCCATGAGAACTCATGATAATAACTGGAGTAGTACACAAAAGGTAACTTCAGAAAGTCTGATCTCCGTTTCTTGCAACAGAAGATAGAGCAGCTCTGATAAGACAATATCAGGTAATGGGTGTTGGTTTTTTCTTAGAATATTTTTTGTAGAGAGCGTGCATTTAAATGATAAAGTATGAGATAATGTAGAGAAGAAAACACATACTCAAAGGTAGGACTCCACAAATTCTTGGAAGTCAAGATATCATGTAGATGCAATTGTCAACAAGGAAAGTCTGCTCATCACAGGAAGAAGGGATGGTTTCCTTAGGAAAGGTTCAAAAGTCTTTGCTTCTCTTATTCTCTCTGAGGTGCTGCTGTGGGTGTTTGTTGCAGAAGGGAATGTGGGCATGATTTGTATGGCACCGATGCTCTCATACATCTGGCAGGATGCAAATCATGCTGCCAACCTGTGAGGCACAAGGGGGTATTTGTCATGTGGACAAGGAGGTTTCACATGGATGGAGGGAAAATGAAGTCCAGGAAAAGCAAAATCGCATTTAAATGTTGGCATCTCCTCGCTGTGAATTGCAGCACTAACTGCTGGGCAGGGCTCAGTGCTCTGTGCTCAGTTGTGCCAAGATCATGTTAACTAAAGGAGTGACAGCTTTCCCTGGGGGACCTGTGGGGAAGTTATTCAAAGATGTGACATGTCAAGTTATGTTGATACTATTGCAGCTCACCTGGTGGTTCATTTAGTAAGGATGGGAATTTCCCTGCAGGTTCTTCATTAAAACAAGACTAAAGACTTGCTTTTCACAAAGAAATACCTTCATCGTTGTTTCTTCAGGTGAAAACTGGTGTTATGATAAGTACTTCACAGTGCCACTTACGACAGTGAAATATCCTGGAAGCTTTGGTTTTGTTTTGTTCGAGACAATTAATCCGAGCAGCAAAACCAACCAACAAGCATTAACCAGTGTATGTGTGCTGTACTATAGCAATACATGGAGTGGGTGGTTTTTTGCATGCCAGCACGTACATGTGTGTGTGCAGGTCATCCATGCCAGGTCATCTCTCAAATTCACTATTTCCCTGCAGTTATCATGTGCATGACTGTGTCAGATACATGCACATACACATGCACACAGATAGAACAGGAGCTCCTTTGGATGCTTTGATTTCCCCTTTTCAATCATGAAGCATGTTGCTTTGTTGCTTCAAAGCCATGATTCATGCTGCATCTAAGCCAAGTACACCTCCATCTTCAGCCTTTAGAAGCGCTCCCTGGGCCAAGAACCAGCTGCACGCAATGTGGAAGAAAATGTGACACTGGCACAGCTCATCCTCTCTCTGAGATCCATAGTCACATCCATTGGTTATCATATAAAGCTCTCACAGAACTTTGTGAGCAACCTTTTGTTTTCCTTCTGGCTCAGAAAGCAATACAACTTTCTAGAAAGCAAAACAGTTAGGTGGATGATGTCATGCCTTCTAGCATGAAAGTGTCCTGTTTGTAAAAACCAGAGAGTGCAAGTGCAGCCAGTGTCCCTGGATCTGTTCTTCTCTTCTGCACTTGTTAATGAGTAGGTTCTTGGCATAACAAGTGTGTTTGGCTGTGTTTTTCTCCTAGGAGATAGTTATGGCCTTTGGAGGAGTTTCTTGAGAAGGTTGTGAGTCTGAACACAGCTGCTAATTCCAAAGAAGACTCCAGAATGAAAAATGAGATGGTTTTAAGCTTTCCCTACTTCAAGGAAACTTGAGAAGCAGTTAAGCATTTGGGAAATCAAACATCTCTATTATTCTTAATGCTGTTGCGAGGTTTCAAAAGCACATTGTGAGCATCCTGTTGCTTTGGTGGCACAGTCTGCAAGCGTTTCATAACGATGCGGCAATCTCCAAAGCCTATTAGTGGCGGATTAAACTGGACATTCAGGGAAAAAAACCCGCATGAAAAAACCCTTAAACAAATCACCCCCTCACAAAACCAAACCAAACCAAACAACCAACCAACCAAAACCAAACAAAAAGCAAAACCCAAAACAAAAAAGTCCATATGTTAAACAGTCAGCTTAGTCGGCTTCATCTTTCACAATTACTGGTCATTGCCTCATAATCAAAGAGTTTGTGGTCTCTAGACTTCTTCATAGCTCCATTTTAATAGGTCTTTTTAAACAGATCTGCCCTAACACTGGTACTATATGACATGATGCTATTTGTATTTAAATGGAGATTGAAGTTTAACATACTAGCTAAACCTTGTCTGCACTGAGGTCTGTTTGTATACCTGTCTGCACATCTGTAAAAAAAATATTTAGGTACATATTAGAAAAATACACATTTTCTTTTTATAGGTGTGGCTGTAAAACCGTGTTCTTTCAGATATGCTCTGAAAGTTTTCAATGTATAAAAGCAAGAAAAAAACTGGCAAGAAAAAACAGGCTCCAGAACTTTCAGGTTGTCTTCAGACATCAAACCTGGACAAAAAGGAGAGGAAAAAAGCCCTATCAGAAGCTATTCTTGTTTCTTCCTTTGAGGATTAGCTTTGTGCTCAATGCTGCGTTTCATGGCTTACCAAATTTTTATTTCTGTACCTAAGCCAGATTAACATTCTTTTTTTCAGCAAAGTCTCTTATAAATGGAGTTCTTAGCCACAGAGAATACTGAGGCATATCAAGTTGGCTGAAAATAACCTGTGACTGCAAAAAATAAGCTCTCTAGACAATATCTCTATACCCTGTTAATTAAATTTAGTGGCAAAGGAAAAGAGTTGTTGTTGAATTAAGGTAATACTAAAGAGATTTCAGGTTCTCAAGTAAGTGCTGGCTTTTATATTCTTAATGTGGCTGTATATGGGACAACCAACACACCTTTTTGCTATTCTATTTCAGAAGCTGTGGGTTTGGTTGCTATTACAGACCACAAAACCTCTTGTCTCTTTCTTTGTATACTCCCTAAGGATGAGAGCTTTGGGAAATGCCATACCTGGGAAAAGCCACCCTGAGATCAGTTTGTTCAGAGTCCCACTGGCAGCTGGTTTGTTGTAGGCCATAGGTAGGAGAGAAATGGCTGTTTGGGTGACATCTGTGAAGCCTCTCCCTCTTGAAGTGACTTGGATGCCACTAGTAGCAGATACACCACAGGTCAGGATCCCAGACAGCTCATCCTTTTAAACCATAGGGAATCTTTTTTCTACAGAATGATACAAGTTAGTTTTGGGACATCAAACTCTCCAGTACTACAAACACCAGTGAGCCAGAAGAGGGTGTCTAACCACTTCACAGATATACTCAAACTAGATTTCCCCCCCTTTCTTCAGTCTTTTGTTGTTTAGTGTTACATTTGTGGTTGAATAAACTTCATGGCTCTTCAGACTGAATCTTTAAGCAAGCTTGTTTTCATTTATCAGAAATTATTTCCTATTGCTATTAATGTTAGATCTCACTGGGAGATAATTGCATGGGTGGGCAGAGATTTGGTCTTTTCTCATGGTTTTTGCAAGATCCATGAGCTTATTAGTATATTAGGGATTTTTACAAAGTAAATGAGATATGATGTATATACACGAACTTTTTTTAAAAAGTGGCTGATCAATAAATGAACAAAGTGACATTTACTGATTTTATTCTGAAGTTCTGAAGTAGAATTATCTGTTCAGAAGAGCTGGGTAAGGTATAAAGGTATTCCTTCAAACAAGCTCTTCAGTACCTGGAAATATCTATTTCTTTTCAAAAGCTGTGGCAACCCTGAAACTATAGTAGCATGATAGTAGATTCAAATTGCAATGCTGAAAATAATTTATTTTTAGATAAAGAAAATCAGTATCTACCTTGGATTCTTATGCTGTAATGTACCAAAATTCCTGGCTGAACTTGAACTTGTGTTACTTTTTTAGAAAACCTCATTCCCAAATCCAGGAACGTACTTTGGGCTGCATATGAAGTAGAAGTTCTGCTATTGCCTTCAGTGGTAGCAGCATTTCTGCAATAAATGTGTTACTGATTTGGGGTGAACTGAGTGACCTTCCTGGCAATTGCTTTTGTACTGAAGGGGTTAATTTGGGTTTAATCTCTAAATAATGGTGTCACACAGCTCTACAGTGTTGCACCCTCAGATTTCTACAGTGGCCATGAGGGAGGAGCCTTTTCTCATGCTGGTGGCAGTGAGCAGTGACAATTGCCTTAAATTTTTGTTGTTTATATGACAAAAGACATTGTATCTTTTTGTATTTGTCTCTACATAGACCTCTGGAATCTCTAAGGGTGTGTGTATTAGGGCAGGCTTTGTCAGTGAACAAAAAATGTATTTTAGAGGGTTGACTGCATGTTATTAGCTTCTAGTAATGGGTCACAGTGCAGGCAGCATCACCCACGAAGTTACTTTATAGCAAAATTGCTAGAGTCAGCAGGCTTCTGGAAAATACCCACCATTATCCTTTAAATGCTTATATTCCGGGTTTTTTTTCAGAATTACTTTTGTTTCTGCACCATTGTGTTCTCTGTGAGTACCACAGTGAAGGTGAGTGGAAAGTTGTCTAGTGCAGAACAAGCTGTGAATTTCCAAGCTGTCCTGAGGGTGTGGAGGAAAGGTCTTTCATGGAAACTACTTCAATTAAAAATACGACTATACATAATTGTGGACCTGAGGAGACCTGACACACATTTCATGCCTGGCCCCTGACTGCCTGAGTAAATAGATGCCATACTTAGCACAGAGAACAAATGGTTTGAGCTGAGAAGGGTGAGTCATTCAGAGCCGAGTTGCTTTTCCTGAAAGCACACAGAAATGCAATGATTAAATAGGGTTTAGATTTGAAAAATCCTGCAGGCAAGTCTTTAATCAGTGTTGAAATGCTTTTCCTTCTGCTGCCAGTAGATTTGTTTTGACACAGCATGGTGATGACTATAGGTACAGCAGTCAGTTTTAGCTGGTAGGGGTGTATGGGTGACGACTGCTCACATTACGTGAGCACAGTATTGGGTGTCTGACGAGTGTGCTCCTTCTGCTGCAGGTGCTGGATTGAGCTCCACAGAGAACCAGCTTTTCCACACAAACTGAGAAGATGCCTGCGCTGTGTGGGCTGGCTGCCTTCGGGGAGAGTGAGCAGATGGCACCCCTCACTGCAGGCCTGATGATGCTGTTTCTGGTGAACTTGGTTTGAAACACCAGTTCTCATCCCTTGTGCAAAACCACGGTGGTTCATGACACATGAACCTCAGCTGTTCCAGCTTCCTGTTCCAATACACGTGCATATGCACTTGCCTGGGTGCAGAACATTTGACTCAGCTAGGTCTTGCTGGTAGGAGAGCAGGAATTTATATGGAAACAATGTGAGTTAGTGCATACAAAGTTGATGGGCTTGGGTAGTGTCAATATCCCAGGGAAACTATCTGCAGTCTTGTTGGAGTGTGGGTGAGAGAGGGTCAGAGGGTGCTTGCCGTGATCATGTCCTATTCCAGGATTCAGATAAGAGGCTCATGTTTATTTTTTCTGTTTTCTTACTGGCCTAACACCAGAATGTTTTCTGTAAAAATGAAGGCAGAGTAATCAAATCGTTACTTATCACTGCCATAATGCAGAAACACTTAATTACTGCATGATATATATCATGTCAGAACCTCCAGGCTGCTTTTGTCTGAGGGCACTTCCCCAGGGCAAGGAGTCAGCGAAGTTCTTGGTACACCCCTGCCTGACCACAGGGCATCTGCCTCTGAGAAAAATGCACTTTGTTCACTGGACTGCTACACTCAGGGGGGTTCTCTGTGTTCTTCAGTGGCAAACCATCCACTTGTCTCTCAGATGTTCTGGATTTCCACATATAAACTTCATTTCCTATTGGAGAAAAGAGGTCACTCAGAGGGTCAGGGTGAAGGGTGAGGCAAATCCGTACTTTGTGCTCCCAGGGAGAAAAAAGTAGCATGTGTGGATGAAGGAGGACCTGATTTAAAGCAAGGGATACAGGAATGCATGGAAAAGCCAGTAAAACCCAGAAATCTGGCAATCTGTATATTGGAGCAGCCTTGGAGAGAGGGAGGGAAGAGGTGGGAGAGGCTACTACCTAGAGAGGATGGATGGAGATAAGCATTCATTCAGGCAGCTACTGGGGAGCAGCTCCCATCACAAACGAGCTCTGTATGCCTTTTGAAACAGAGGGAAGATGTAGTGAAGAAGGGAGCAGGTTCCATAATCAAGTCATACCTTGCATGCTTCTGTCTGATTTGTATGTATTTTTAAAAATTTGTTATCTGGGAGACCACCTACCCCACTGTAATGCCTTCCTCAGGGAAATCCAAAAGTGTAGAGCGTCAGATCCTTACCTAGAGCAGTTTAATGTGATTCCATTAAAATCAAAGGAACTATTCTCATTTATCACAGTGAAAGTCCTCTTGCAGAAAACATTTTTAACTGCCAGCACCCTCACTGAGCATGAGGGAAAGAAATCTATGGTAACTTGGGGGAAATATTTAACTGGTCTAGTTTAAAGGCGCTCCTATTTCAGTTGTGCCTAGGGATTCCTATCAGAGAAAAAGATACTGATAAAGGGGATGGTTTGGCACAAGTTTAATTCAATATTGACTTAAGCTGTCAGGGCTAAGTAGATCAAGAAGAATAGCACTCAAATTATGACAGCTTCAAGGCTTTGCAGATAACTAAGAGAATCTAATTTTAATTATCATCTTTACTGAATTTTTAAAAGATCATATTCTTTCATCAGTGCACAGCAGGACAAGAAGCATCTACATGAACTCCTCTCCTATCTTAAAGGTAGTAGGAATCCTGGCTTTTAGCCCAAAGCCTGTGAAGGCCAATATGATTTTTAATTTTTTCCCTGGAATTATTTGGTACAATATTGTTGTTGTTATTGCCATACTTCAGGGACAGTAAAGCAGAGCTAAGGAAGAGAAGTTATAGTCCAGCTAGGAAGTAGTAGGGAGTGGTGAAGACTTGTGTCTCTTGTTGTTTTCCTTGTAACTGGATGCTGGTATGACCTCGAAGACATGGTGGCAGAAGAAGCAAGAAGCCTGCGTGTTCAGAAGGCCTACTATGACCATGTTAGTTTTACTGTGTATTTATCCTCTGGAAAGTTGACAGTGGAGCAATTAGTCCATCCACATACACACACACACACACACACACAGATATATATATATATATATATATATAATAAAATCCATAGACGTGCATGGCAAGACGAGTGGTATCTTGTGAGTGCAACATGACGTACACCAAACCATGTTTTCTGATACTTTTTTCCAAGTTTCAATACCCTCCCACCAATTCCTAGAATGTTGATGTAGCTAAATCTTCCCTGAATTTTTTTTTTTTTTCATATCACATTAACTGTTTGCCAGTGAACAGGGTCTGATTAGCAATTTCTAAAAATGAATATGTGAGATGCTTGAACTTTCATCCTAAAATGCAAAAATTTTCTTGTTGAATCAAGACATACCTCCCGCCCAGCTGGAGGTACCTCCCTCACCCAAAAAGATTTTTAAAAATTAAGCAACTTTTAAAATCTTGGTCTCAGGCTTTGTTGCAAGTCAAAATCTGTACTTTTAAACCAGAGGTTTATTAAGTTTAGTAGTTGTAATGATAGTATTATGTCTATTGCTTCTCTAAGAAGGTTTTGGAGAGACAGTTTGCAAGGAGGCATCCTGCATTTAAAAATAACCTTGTTTTGCAAGCTTATTTAATGTTTTAGATACAGTTGCTGTCTCTACCTAAGATCCTTATCATTGTCAAGGAAAGGAGCATTTCTCAGGACTGTTATCACTATAATTCCATGAAATACAGTCAAGTCCATAAAAGTCAACCCTTGTTGCCTGCTGCCAGCCTGTTCTAGGACCTCATCATTCTTAGATGGGAATAGTATGGATGCTGGGATGCTTGATATCAACAAACTTCAGATGAAATACAGGAGTGTTGTTCCACTTTCAGACAAATATACCTTGGTGAAGGTCACCTGTGAAGGAAAAGATATATGGAGGACACTTGGAAAGGTGTTCAGAAAACAGATGGTTCAGTTTTATTGTTTCTCTCGTGCTTGTTTTTCACTCTTTAAATTAAAGTCCTACTGGGGCTGCAAAATTTTACAGTGATTGGAGAAATAGCAATGTAGTGAACTGCCACAACCAAATGAAATGATGTTGAATAAGAAAAAGGAAAGGGGTATTTCTAAGTCAGACTGCCTCAGACTCAGCGTGTAATTTTTTTCAGTGTCTAATTAACATCAGATAAAAGAGATTCTAAAGTCTTTAATAACAATTTGGGTTCTTCATGGAGATGAAAGGACACAAACATCTTTGGTGCATCCTTTATCAAGCCTTGGAAAGTGTGAAAGACCAAATTCAAGATCTTTCAGATAGATCAAAAATAAAAGTAATGAAAATCAAGAAGGTTTATCTTTTTTCTCTTCACCTGTACTTTACCCAGCAGCCGTAATTTAGCCACCAAATCAATGAGGAAGACAAGCTCCATACAAAATATGTACCTTCTCTCATGTCAGCTACAGTGGAAGGAATATTTAGTGTACAGGTTTAAACATCTTTTAATTCCACAAAGTTTCAAACTGATCTGTGTTTCAGCTCTAAGTATACTGATACTTAGGACCAAATTTGCAAAACCTTAAGCAAAAATCTGATTGAGTTTTTAAATCTGGCCTTAACGAGGAGACTTAGAGCTGGATTATTCAGATTGTTTTGGAAGTCAAGATGATTAAAAAATTGTCTTAAAGAACAAGGTCCCTTTAGCATCTTCTTAATGAAGCCTGTAAGTTTAGAAATGCCTATTTAGGAAGAAGGTAAAAATCAGATATCAAAGCATCTTTCTTTAAAAAAATAAAAACAATTCTTCATTTCAAAAGTGCAGGGCAGCCTGGGAAAATGAAGCCAAATCCAGGGCCCCTTCTTCTTGTGCTGAGCTGTAGTGCTCACAAATGCTGAGTGAGGGTCTGTGGGGATTCTGCTGCCAGTAGGGTGGGAATCAAGTGGATAGGAGCTGCTCTTTCTATCTCCACCTCGGGCAAGAGCAGGGTGTGGGCTAAGCCAGTTTGATGGGTTGTCAACCTGGTCATCAGCAAGAGTTTTCACTGCTCCTGCCTCCACACCCTGAACCGTCCCCACCATGCATGAGGCTGGTATGGTGTTCACCCAGATCATCTCCCAGATCACTCCCAAGTTCAGGCATGTTGGTGACAAGTGTTTCTTCCCCTTTCATTTTGCTTTTTTCCTTCCTGTCAGTCACTGAAGGCAAGATTCAGTCTCCTATGACAATACAGAACAATTACAAACCCCAGTAGAGTCCAAGGGCTGGGGAATGTTCTGCAGACATATCCAATTCCAAAGGCTGGAAAACAGTTTGCCTACCCCACTGATGATTCCCATAATGGAGGAAGTGTGTTTGGAAAAGGATTTTCATGTTTTGAGAATGCTGTTTTCTACATGCAGTGTGTTAACTGTATCTCTTGTGCACATGGTTAGAGGGGCTCTGGCATCGTGTGAACAAAACCCAAAGAGCTCCTCTAAAACACATACAGCTTACTAGTGACCACTTCTAAAGAGAGGACATTGCTTTTATATCTTGTTTTCTAAGACTGTCTCCAGGGGAAAACTACATTGACTTCAGTGTCTCAAGTGAGGATTAAGGGCTCAGAGTACCTGAATGCTTAGCCACTCATTACAACTGAAGGTCTTGGTGTCAGACTTCATATCCTAATGGAGTATGTATTAATCATCTGGCAGGGAAAGTCTAGCTTTAGAAATATGTGACATCCTGAAGTGCTTCCACTTTGCTCATCAAATTCAGCATGAAGATCAGTTTGTGCATCTGCAAGCTCTTCAAAAGTAGCTGACAACAGAAGGGCTTGTCTGCTCAAACTCCTGTGGCTTGTTACATGGTGTGTGAGTTCACCTTCCTCTTTTCTTTTTGCAGTTATCCCAGGAAAAGGTGTTGGGGAAACAATAGAAAACTTTAAGACAGACTAGGATAAAAAAATATAATTCATGACAGAATTTTACAATAAGATATACTGTGTGTTTTAAGTAGTCTCCTAATGCACCCAGCTGTCTTAACTTTTTTTCTCACCTGAGATCTGTCATTGGTGGGAACATCTGCTAAGATATTCCACTGTGCTGACATATATGCTATTAAGCAAAGCAGTTGCAAAATTTCCTATAGAGGGGAATGTGATATGCTTTTTTTGCTCATCTCTGCCTGACATTGAAGAACACTAAAGTTCACAGACAGATTTCTGGTTGGTTGGTTTTAGATTAAATTATCAAAGGCCTTACATTTCTCTTAAGTCCTCGAGCACATTTGCACTTGCTCTCCTTTGCTTAATGTGCCTGTTATAAAAATGAAAAGGTGCTGTTTTTCTTAGACTTGTGGATATAGCAGAGAAAAAGGGGGAGTAGGGGTGGGGAACCCAACAGACAAGATCTTGCAAACTGCAGAAATTGAAAAAATTCTTGCTTGCTTTTTTTTCTCCCAATTATGTCAGTTGGCTGCAAAAACATGTCAACATCTCCATACCCTGCCGGAGGCCTTATGACAGTTAAAAAAATACTGTTGCTGTTTAAATGAATGAAGTGTTTTCAACTTTTGAGAATAGTATTCATCATCCCACTTACATTAATATCTGTAGAGGAGAACACTGGTTACCAATCAACTGCTTATTTTACAATCCTATCCCAAAACAGGCTCCAACTCCACTGGCCACTTTGTTAGCTAATCTTGTTCTAGCCCATTGTCAACATTTAAGACATTTTCTGTCAAATTAGAAAACACACGGACTGGTAAATATGCAGTAAGTGGGATTTCAAACAATCCATACATAATGATTTTCTCTAGATGGTTAGAAAGAGTTTGTCTATTAGTAAACAAAATTTGGACAGATTTGCTAATCACATCTTGCATTGCTGCAAACTTAGTTTGCAATTTCTGTTACTGCAGAGTCTCAGGCACCACTGTCTCTACTGGGAGAGTATAAACCCACAGTGAGGCTTCTTTAGAATTTCACTCCATAATTCTAAACACATTTCTCGTGACCATGTGCAAAGTTAATTGTCAGAGTTTCCACTGAGGAACAAGTGGACTTATACACAGAAGGCAGAGTATACTCATGTATGTAATACACAGGCTCACTCTACAAAAGACTTGAACAAAGTCTATATCAACAGGATGTAATAAAAGTGGTGACACAGTGTGTGACTAGTTGCATGGTTTCTGATATTTCTAAAGCAATTAGATATAAATAATCAGACCATGAACACATTTCTGCTGCTCAACAGGCATCTTAGTAGCACTTGGCACCATCATGTGAGCTTTGCAGTGACAGCTGATGACACATTTGTTGGAGGATAAGGTAAAGGGTTCACAGATCAGATCAGCAACAGATCAGTTTTTCACACAAAAAGGAACTAATGAAAATAAATCTTTAGGTCATTTCTGGGTAAAACAAACCAAGGAGAAAATATTAAGAGAACAAGAAGGACTATTACTATATTATCCTACTGCACTGTGTTTCATGATGGTGCAGCACAGAACTGAAGTTGGTGCCAATTCTCTTTTTGGGTCTTAGAAAAGATTTCTAAAGCATTTGAGGAGAGTTGGTTCAAAACACCGTGAAGACATTGACATTGTTTTTGGAGATGTTGTTGATGATTTGCAAACAGCTCCAAGGAGTGTTGAAATTTTCCTGCTTTTTCTTTCTTTTTGTTGTTTTTTTTTTTTTGTGTTGTTGTTGTTATTAGTCTGTTTGAAGAAAACTGTCTGTTACTTTACTATTCTGCTGAAAAATTATCCTGTAACCTTGAGACATGTATTAGGTTTTTTCCTTCATTTTAGCCTATTCAGTTGCAAAGCAAGTATAGTGAATTGAAGCTCTTGGCTTAGATGTTTTATAATTTGTTGACTTCTCTTTAAAGCCAATAATGATAACGCTTCCATAACACTTTGTGGCTGTGCTACTTCTCAAAGAAATAACACACTCATACAGATTTCATTGATCTTTGAGAAGGTTGGAACTCTATTTTGTTAATAAACATCTTTTCAAAGCTATTAAAAGTTTCAGTTAAGCAGAATGATTTTTGTGCTATTGAATTGTTCCTTAACCTTACTGAAACAGATACAAGAGCACCTTCTGTTATTTATGTATTGAAATACACCGCTCTGAAATGGCTCATATGAGGTTGCTCAGCTCTGAATGTGCAAAATGGATGCACTGACCCAGCGATGCATCTGTGGAGCTGGCTCTGCTACAGGGCTTTGCATTTAGCCACTGTGGGACAAAACCACTTCTGGATGCAATTATGCTGGTGCTGCATGAAATCTCGGCAGTCGAGTAGTCCTGCTTAAATAGGAGGCACAGTCTTCATGGGTTTAAATCTGCGTAGTACTGTGCTACGCTAATTTACAACAAGGGTATTGCGCTCAGCCTTTACGAGCCTGGCAATGGGAACGCTGAGCTTGGCTTCCTGAAGCACACAAGCATTGTGAGGAGACAGTCTGGTCCCAGCTCTCCAGGAATGAAGTTGTTCCTTCAGTGGATAGGAACAGTTAAGCTCAGTTGCACAAAACATATGTTGCTTGCATAAGATACATTTTGGGTGAAAACTCTGCTTTTAATTATAGACGGTTGCATAAAATGTCAGTGATTAAAGCACAGATTTAGGAGTATTCTTGGCCTGCAGGATACCAGCCAAAAAGCATGTTTCTCCTCCTGTTTACTCCTCTTGTAGCAAAATTTTTCCAACTTTATGAAAGTTTTATGTTCAAGTGGAAAAAAAAAATAACCAAAGAGGAAAGTAGCATTTCCTCACCTATTCTGTCTGTCGGGGTTTCTCTACAGTGAATTGCTCAGGAGCTGAGGAGGGCTGTTTTGAAACGCGGAAAATTGGAGATCTCTTATCTCACTTCAAAGCAAGGAGGCTAAAATTCAGGTTTATATTGTCTGAGGCTATGTTAGCCTTTGGTGTCTTTTTGCCCACAGGCTGATGGGGAATGCCCATCCATTAAAATCACCAGTTGCCTCTGATAAGTAAAATTCCTTCAGTAATTCTCCAGGCTCTGAGATAATTATATCTAAGGCAAAACTGGCAAGGTTTGAAATGTGATCAGATATATATCCAGCAGAGCATGATCCACTTAAGTATTTGTTCTGTCTTAGCCATTGTCATTCCAAAAATACTGCCATGGAGGAAAATATAAACATGATCCCTTCTTTTTTAGGCTTGTTACCATCTGTATCATAGTTACCAAATGTTTCTTGCTTAACTTGTATTTAAAATTAACCTAATCTATGCATCGCCTGCCTTTACTGTAATCATAATATAGTAATCACAGCTCTGTTCACAGAATGTGGTCTACTTCGATAAGCATTTTTCTTTAGCTTTGAGTAATGTTTTTTGACAAGTGCTATTTTCGCCACTTCTTCTATAAATATATAAGTTCTTATTATTCTGCTGTAGTGATTCACTTCTGTACTCATTTCTGTGAATTACACCAGCTGAGGTTAGGGCTTCTACTGTGCTTTTCAGAATGTTTTCTTTTAGTGTCCTCTATTTTTAGGTCAATTACTGAGTTGAAATCACATTGCATGACTGAAGATAGCACCTGTCCTTTTATTTATATCCTCATATTTTCTGAGTTCCTGTTGCTGCTTTTTTTGACCTCCCTTCCCCATGTAACTGCTTCTCATTATACTATTTCCTGATTTAACCTAGATTACACAATATCCGTGTAGCTTCAATAATCCCTTTGAAACAACTAATTGAGCAGAAAATGCTAGCGGGAGACCTATGGGTTAACCCCAGCAAAGACAAAATCCTCAAACACATAAGGAGGATATTTTCCTTTTTAAATGAGGTGATTAATGGTGAGATCCTATCTTACTCTGAATGCTGTGCACGAATTACTTTGGCAACCTTTGTTGAGAGTGAAATCATGTTTAAAAGAGTATTTACTGGAAAGCCAGGTTCTGCCTGGTTCTAGGACGGATCCTTACCACCAGGAGGGGACACAAAAGGCTGCTTTCCCTTTCTCCAGCTTCTGCATTTCTTAAAAGGGCTGGCAGGAGTCATTTGATTCCCATGATAGTTGCCAGCTAAGCATTGCCAAATGTTGGAGAAGTGAGGAAGAGCCATGAATGTGGTTCTGGTCTCTGTCTGTAGTCAGACTGGCTGCTTGTGACAGAAGTGAGAAGAGAACCAAAGCAGCAGCCATCTGACCCTGGAAGAGCACTAACTTTGAGTTACCAAGTTTGTACTGTCAAAGGTAATGGCCAAGAGCCAAGGCTCTTCTGTGTGAAGTACCCAATTAAGAGCTGAATGAGTATTTGGAGGTCTTGGCAGATAGTCAGGCTTTGTTATCATCTGACCTTTTCTAATCTAATTTAGAGTATGTCATACATAACTTTATTTATGATATGTATTTTTTGTCTGTAATTATTATACTGTATCCTCAAAAATAAGCAGTACTGATATATCTATGTCAGTGTAAAACTAGAATTACTCACAAGTGTGGCTGATTTTAAATATATTTCCAATATGATTTATGGACAGAATTTCGTATGCACAGAGTAACTTAAATTTCAAGACAAAGCAGCTTTTCATAAAAAACTTCTCAATCAAAAATCTGGATGGGCTGCAGTAAGGTTTAGGCAATTTCAGACTCTTCAAACATCAGAGTTCCCCACATCAGTATTCAGTATATATTTTACTGTGATCAAAATAAGGCAATCAGTTTCTCGTCCTGTGTCTTTGATTCTGCATCACTTTACCTAGGAACTCCTATGGGTTTTGAGCTGAAATCTGAGCTGTGCCAGCTTTAAGATTACTTCTTGGATCCCACAATGAAACTATCATCTAATACTCTGATAAAGAACAGCAAATAAAACAGGAACAAAACAGTAAGTAACGGGTATAAAATTTTACCAGTGATGGATGAAGCCTTTTTCCCAAATATGGCACTGATTTTTGGCAAGTTAGGAACATTATATCTAATTGCCTCTTTCTCAACAACAATATCATGCAATTACAATTTTGATTGTGAAGGTGTGTATCTAAAATTAAACCTTGAGAATAAGGTTGGATGAGTTATGTGGCAAGGGTATAGAGTTCAGTATGAGTTTCTGAAGAAAAAATGCACTGCTCCCTTTTGCCAGTCAGTCTGAACAAAAGCAGCATCTGAAGAGCATTTATGTTTATGGTATTTTGAGCTCCTATCTCTGGTGTTGCTGTTACTGCCATTAATTACCTGCTTGGGTTTCTTTTCACTTAGTGCTGATTCTTGGCCCTGGCAGACTGACTCACTGTGAATTGACTGAGAAAGAAATCTTTCTTTGTCCTCAGCAAATCTGAATAATTAATTTTTATTTTAATCATTATGCTCCTTAGCCGACAGTCTCTTCATGAAAGAATGAAAGGGACATGTGTAATTAAAACAAGAAAGTGCTGAAGTTAAACAACATGTCAGTCACTCCAATAGTTGAATAACATGCTATTTTTTCAGGGTTACATGCTTGCCTTCTCAGCACTATTTACTCTACCAGTAATGCTTCCAAAGCCCCTTTTTGCAGTAACCTTCTGCCAAAAGCTAAGTAATTTGCAATTAGCAGAGAGGAAGCTTTATCTTTGCACCTCGAGAATATGAGTAATTTGTTCATTTAGGCCTGGGGAGTGCCAGGAGCAGAGGCCGGGGGGGTGCCCAGGAGCGGGGTGGGAGCTGTGCCCGATTCAGCACCTTCCCTGCACAGGTGTTCTCAGTGGAGGAGAACCCGAGCTCTGCAGTTCAGTGCGTGGTGCATTAGCAGCACCTCATTAGCTCCCATACTGCAGGGGCCCTGCAGTAATTGCGGGGGTGTTGTGACCGGTGCCAAACAGGAGGTACTTTGTAGTTGCTTCAGGCTGAGTGAGCAAGGTGTGTGTGTGGGGAGGAAATCACTGTGCTGTTATGAACGTGCGTATTTTTTCTTCCTGCTTGGAATTGCTTTGGTCTAACAGTTTGGCTTTCACGTCCAAGATGCTCCATAACATTGCTGCCTTTATTGAAGAGCTAAAAAGCACTAATTTAATCTGTACTGGCTCTTCATGCTCAGTCTCAGATTTACCTAAATCTATTCAAAAAACACAAAGGAAAGATGTCACCCCTCCCAAGATGTCCTCTTCAAGAGCAAAACCNGCATTAAACTGGTTAAATTAATCGTTAAGCTAAATAATTTAAAGGTTTCAATATAAATTTGAATTTAAAAAACCCAAAAAGTAAAACTGTCACATGACTCATGTGTAAAAGTAGTATTTAAAGTGTCTGTCCTGAATGTCTGTCCAGGCCTGCCTTTATGTGAATAAAGAATTCTGACTTTCCTGTATATAAGTCAAGATCATTAGATGTGTTGAAAAATAATCTAAAAATACTCCTTTTCATTGCCAGCATGGATAACTGCTACAGAGCTCATTACTGTGGTCACAAAAATTACCAAACTGGAAGCTAATGGCTTTGGGCAGGTCCCTCTGCATAGCAGGATACTGTTTTCAGCGTGGCATCCTCCTGACCAGCCATGGTACTTTGGTGTGCTTTCTTAAGTTTTGGGATAAAAAGTGTTATTTACAAAATTCTCACTGATGCCAATGTTAGATCTTCTCTGCTTACCAACTGGGTAGTTAAAATGGCTTTAAAATTAATCTGTGCCCAGGGATAACTGGATGGAGATAGAAGGGGTCTTGCCTAGAGCAGAAGTGCAGGGCAGGCACAAAATGATCTGTGCCAGTGACTGGACAAGACATATTTGGGTACGGACATTAACATGACTGATATGTTGAAAGAACATTGAGGACCTACAAGGATTCCAAATGAGGAAATCCAATTACTGCATGATGTGGAAGAACTTAATGAAAAAGTAATGATGGCAGTGAAATTGTAGCTATTCTGGCCAGCACTCCATCAGAACTGCAAAAACAGATCTTAAAAGGAACGAGGCGAAGGATCAGTATAATAAACTTTAGTTCACATTTCATTAGGCTTGAGCCAGAAGAAACAGCATGATATGCTTTGGTAGTGATTCCCTTTCTAAATGGCAGCAAGACTGTTAGGAGCTGTGCTTCCATCTCATGCCAGTAGAACCACTCCTATTCCGCAAGTAAGGCAACAAAAAACATAACAATTAGCCTCTTGTCTAAATCTCTCTTCTGACCCTGAGTAGGTTTCTGAAGCAACCATGGGGACACCCACCTCTAAATAACCAGCCCAGATTTTTCATGACATCCAATGGACTGCAGAGGAGGAAGACTCTGAAGGGATCTTTTGACTGAATGGAGTTATCTCCCAAGTGGGAGAAAGAGAGTTGCTTTAGAGCACAATTCCTCCTCTTCTGAAGGTGATGCTTAATTGACAGATAGGACATGCCTTGCTTATTCCACTGACTGGAGGGAGACTACAGGGAGCTACTTATTATTATAAATGTCTACGCTTTAAATGTCTAAGATTGAGTGAGACGAGCCTACTTGAGGAGTACCTAAGAAATATGCTCAGTGAAGCTTCCTCTTTAATACAAGGATGGAGAGCCCACTATACATGCCTTGGAACATACATTGAATGGATGTTTCTGTGCACAAAAGTCTATAGAAAGAATTCTAATGAGTTCCTAAAAACTGAATCTGATGCTTTTAAAATTATGTCATGTACCTTTAACATTGAAACATGTTCTGTTTCGATGCCTTAGATTTTTCAATTATGTTACACTCTTAAAAACTCAGTGAAAAAAAAATTTGATTCTTACTTACAATGAAAGCTAATCAAAGGAAATTAATTTCTGTTTGTTTGAATGTATTGAATCTTTCCTATGAAGACAAAATCCACAATAAATTTTCTCATATCCTATATACCAATATTTATTTTAAACTAATTTTTTGGTGAAAACAGGCCTTATCAGCCTCTCTCAGGCAACTGTCTTAATTTGGAATTATGTTTTCCAAGGCACTGCAATCCGGATTTCCAAAGCACCATAAAATTGATAGAATTTCCCTATCTACCTCAAAAGCAAATAATTTTATCTTTTCATTGCAAATTAGCTGCTCTAGAGCATCCATCCACAGCAAATTAAGGTCCTGGGTTGTAAATCTGACTTTGCCATCTGCTTTGGGCATGGAGTTCAACCAAAAGCCTTCAGGAGTGAAACTGAGTCCATCAAAGGGTAGAATCTGTCTTCTAAAACAGAAACTTGGCCCCCAGTTGTACGGATTGGCACATCAGATGAAAGCATAGGAATCAAAGCCAATTTGGGATCCAAACACATTAATTGAAAGCAATAGCTTGAAGCAGACAAGACCACATTTCTCTAAGGCTAACAGTGTGCTCTGATTTGTATCTTTCACTTATCACTGACCTTAGTGAGATTTCACAAGTAAAGCATGTGCAAGTTACGGAAGTTGTTGCTTTGCATTTGAAGCTGTACTTTCAATTCAGTTGGTGAGAAAGTGAGAAAATAATTAAGGAAGCAGTTGTTTGGGCTTGGAAAAGAGAATGAAGAAAATGATTATGACAAACTAAAGGCTCACAGATGAGCAAGGACAGATAGTCTCACCTGAATGTTCTTAAAGAGCAGGCAGAGATAATTACAGAGGCATTATCAATCATTTTTGACACCTCATTAAGAGCAGATGAATTTCCAGTGGACTGAAGGACAGGAGAGCCAAGGAACAGCCAATAGTTAAATAGGTAATAAACAGGGGAGACAGATGTGGACCTTTGAGGCAAGCTTCAATATCCATAGAAACAGTAAAACAGTTTATTCCTTTTGCTGTGGCTTCCAAATGTACAGGTTTCAGCACCTGTGGGAGGAAATACTCTTGGGTCCAAGGAGACGCAGTCAGATGGACAAGAATATGTCAAGCTAGTAGTTGCTGACTGAGAAATAAGACAACCCCTACTCTCCACCCCGATTCCTCATCTGTCAACACCAAACACAGTATTTCATATTTAGAATATACTTAGACAGAATACCAAACAAAGAAATACTTATGATCAATAGAAGAATCCAAGTAACGGACTAGAAACATGATTGCTCAGTGATGCTTAATCTAATTTAAGCACTCCCTGTATTGGGGAGTGATTTTGAATACTAGTACTGGATTTCATTTAGGAGACAGAGGCATGCATGCAGAGAGGCTACAAGTGCAACAATGGGCAGCCATGTCCTGGCAAAAACTAATTAAACCATGCCCTGAATCTTCATTTTTCTTGCAAACAAATTCCAGACTGAATTATTCATGTTGTTCTGAAGCCCTTGAAGAGCATTCTGATATTTCCTCATACTATGGAGTGAGTTGTTTTGGTCAGTTCATTTAAGACAGATCTTTTGGAGATTTCTTCATTAGAATATGTGTGATTGTCCATTAAGAAAGAACAGTAACAGAACCATTGATAAACTGGGACAGATGTTAAATTAATATAAAGGCAATGATGCTCTGCTGATATATGCAAGCTAAAGATCTGTCCTAATGCATACTCAGAGAAGTCAACCATTGCCAACCATACTATCTGTGCTTCATTGCCTTATTTCCTGCATGACCAAGGAAAGCTAAAGAAAATTAGTTCCTTCATCCACCACTCACAGCCAGGAAAGGATCTGTCATCATCAGTCATGAAAACACTTGAAATATGGATGCAGTGTCTTCATTGCCACGGCCTTCCATGTCTAGCTTATTACTTTGCTTTAGCGGATGTAGGGTTTTTTCCCAGTGCATCAGTTTCAGACATTTTTGTCAGCAGAGCAGGATGGGGTAGTGGAAGGGAATGTGTGTTTTACTGCAGTCTCTTCTTTTTCTTCAGTTATTTATAACATTTTTAGTCATCTTTTTGTAGCTATTGAAGTGTTAAGCTTAAACTTTATATTACTAGAGTTTCTTAGAAATGTCATGATATGACATCACTTAGCACTTGCCAAGTGACCCTGGTACCTTTCTTCAGGTCTGTGGTACATGAGGACTCACTGTTAGGACTGTTTTAAGCCTTTATTTTGTTAGAAATGTAGCTACTGTTTTAATTTTGTATCTAGGATGGACAATAGACTAAAAAGTGCAGCTGCTTTCAATTATACTCTAATGTTCTGTTTCAAGATAACTTTCATTTTTCATGGCATTGTGCAGTTGCCCTGCCCCTTCCCTGCTGTCTTCTTCACTCAGAGCTTCTAACCACTTGGGAATTATGCAGGGATAGGGATTAACAGATGTCATTCATTTGCCACTGCTTCTGCTTTGGTACTAAGACCAATTCACTTAGTGAAAAAATTATGTTCTTACAAGCCAACTAAAAACTTCTGTCCATGAGCAAATGCTGCAAGAAGATATCCAAATTAATAGGATTCTGTTAGGGAGAATCCACAGATAAAGCATTTGTAGTCCTAGTCCTCCCTTCTCCTTCTGTATCTCTCATCCTGGGACAGGGAGTTAGGTTTAGAGAGGGGGTATTTGTTGGTGAGGTGGAGGAAGGGCAGCAGATCCAAACTGCACCTGCAAAGATGGCATTCCTGCATGTAAAGCAAGGGTGTCCCAGTCCCATGAAGTCATACTAGCTGGGGTCATGAAGACTCTGTCAGGAGGGAGAGATAAGGATCCCAGCATCTCTGACACTAACCTGGCAGATATTGAGACACTCCTATGATGCCCTTTCTAATGCCATGGTTAGGCTAAGCTTGCCACCAGTGTGGACAGTTTAGCAGCCTTGGGGTGACACCACTACAAAGGCTGCAGGGGAGCAACACAGATTCTGGGAATGACTGCTGGAGCTGTAGAGGTGAGTCCCTTCACGGAAAGCAGGAGACAAGCTTTCCTATCCTCCCTCTGGTGAAGATTTACTCTGACTGTGCTCCTTTGATGCTGGGTTTTGTTAGTCTCCAAAAAGTTGAATTGAGAGAAATAAAGAGCAACGTGCAAAAGGCACTTTGTTTCATTGGGTGGTCATCCAGGATACAGAGGTGAAGAATGACTTGCAAGGACAGTGGGGGTGGGCATATTGCTCCTTAACCTCATGCTGCTCATTCTTAATTTTCTCCTCAAATTAGTTAGGCATTTCTTGTGGTTATAGTGAAATCAACTCAGTAGGGGCTTTGCTTGTATGTAGGGAAGAATCTTCGGGGGGGGGAGAGGGGGGGGGAAGGGAGTGTTTGAATTCTCCTGCTTTTCTGCATAAAGGTCCAGAATTTTTGATTTTGCAGATCCCCAGATACTGAACTAAGTCTAGGGAGGAACACTAAGGCAAACTTCCTTCTAAGGGCTAGCTAGTGTCTGAGTGCAGCACAAACCATCTAACTGTCATGCAAGTTACAAACACCAGAAAATGCAATTGCTGCTAAGCCCACCTTGAATTGTGCCCTCCATGCTGTAGCAGCTGTGCACACTTACTAACGCCAGAAACTCAGAGCTCGTTTTCTAGACAGGGGTAGAGAAGCTTGGCTCCCACTAAAGAAAAGCACACGCATGAGGAAACAAGATGCTTGCTATTTTAAAGTGCAATTCTCTCCTGTGCATTCAAAAGAGAGAAGAAAAAAAAGTGCTGGAAAATCTTTCCTCTTTGTTAACAGGAATTTTAAAGAGAGAGCAGCCTGCTCCCATACCAAGTAGCCACAGGAGCAAACAGACATGCTTCTGGCAGATGAGGAGGCTTTCCTCTTCCTTAGCAGCTGAAAAATGGAATCTGATGTATAAAATACCTCTTGTAATTAATCAACTGGCTTGTTTATGCCTCCTAATCTCAAATTTGAAAGCTGTTTGGAAACCTGGAGCACCTTGGGGATAAAAAAATGGGCATTAGGCTTATTTTCTAGCAAATGAAACTTTGGGAGTCTGCCAGCATTAGTCAGCCTTCTTGGACCATACCTTATCAAGGCAGGGAAAGGCATCAGCTGAAGTCTGACTACCTAAAAGTTCAGAGAGTGATGAGCAAGAGTGACCTCTCCCAAGATGTGAGATAAATAATAAATGACCAAAAATGGGATAGACAGCTAAAAATAAAGTCCAGCTATACTGTGGTCCCTAGTAGGAGCAGTGAGGATCATTTCACATTTCA
Source organism: Scytalopus superciliaris (assembly GCA_013400415.1). NCBI lineage: Eukaryota > Metazoa > Chordata > Aves > Passeriformes > Rhinocryptidae > Scytalopus > Scytalopus superciliaris. The sequence continues at coordinate 740,371 of VXBX01001580.1, forward strand.
GCACCTTCTCCACTTAGTTGCAAGGAAAAATATGTCCACGGAGTACCTCGCTAAGCAGGTTTTTTTTGCCCCTTGTTGGTCAACTTCCAGCTTCCTGTACTGAATGAGTCAGCTTTCTAGCAGAGTTGTGGGGGGAATTTGCACACCTTGGCTGGGAGCCATATGACCCTGAGGAGTGTGGTTGTCCCCTCACGTCGACACTGGGAAATTCCACTGACTCTGAAGAAGTGGTTGCCAAGCGAGGGTTGTGGTATTAGAAGGTGAAAATGTATTTGTAGCATCTGCTTTTGAGAAGGAAAAAAAAAAAAAAAGAGGTGTCTTCAGTGAACAATAGTCTGAAGAAGGTGTTGAAGGGGTTTATTTGACTCAAGCTTACAAAACCCTTGATGAAACAAATGGGTTTTAAATGGAGGAGCTGGACACAGAGTCCAGTTGACCTTAAGGAAACTGCAGGCAAGGGGTAGGTCTGCAGAAAAATGTGGGACTTTATGGAGCCTCGTCATGGAAAGAGAGAAATGTGGGGGCAGGTTGGTGAAATCTCTGATTGCTACCTCCAAGCTCTTACCTTGATGGAAATGGACACAAACTTACAGTCAGGTTAAAGGCATTTACTGAACTTGACTACGATAGAGAACATAAATTTTCCAGATCAAAGCAGATAACTTTGGTGACTGAGGGAAAGGTGACAGAAATGTCAGTTCTTTCCAAGCCCAAGGGTCTAAAGCTGGGCTGAGGAATGAAGAGCCCATCTTAAATTGCAACGGAAGGAGTGACTTAAAAGGGAAGAGTCACAGCATCACAGCTTTGTTCATGTTGGAAGAGACCTCTGGAGGTTATCTAGTCCAGCCCCCAAGAAAGAAAACATTACGCACAGAGCTACTGCTTTTAAAAGACAATAATAAGCTGGAACTGCCTCCCCTGCTATGTACTGAGCAACAGCTTGGAAGGTACTTTGAGTCAAGGAGCAGGGGGAAGACAGCTATTAGATTCAGCAGAGAACTGAGACTGAGCAACAAGAAGCTATGACAGGAACTGCAAAAAGGGAACAAGTCAGAGACAACACACAGAGATGACGGTCTCTTCACAAATCCTCCTTCATATGAGAATTTCCTGTGACTGGCAGTCAGGAAATAAAAACAGACAGGGTAATGTTGGGTATGATCATGCTGGAGATCTCAATGCGATGATACTGCAAAACCTGGGGGAGAGAGAACACTGAGGGCAAATGGCAAAGGAGGAAATCACACAGAGCAGAGCTTTGGGAATGTGAACTAAAAGTCAGGCAGTTCACAGCACAAAGGTTTTACCTTTGCATTGAGGATGTGTAAGCAGCATCTTGGCTCCAGCAAATGCATTTGGGAATAAACACAAACGGTGAAGGCCATGCACTAGCTAGTTGCACTAGCAATTTCCACAGTCCACAATAGTGCAGTAGTTTTGATTAATCATGCATGTAACAAGGCCCAGTCCAATAATCACTTCTATAGGAACAGATCCTGCACGTCACTGCTGATTTGCCTCTGTGTGCCCTCCATCGCCTGCTGACTGGGTTTCACTTTACAGAGTGTGGGTTGAGACATGCTGTACTTGCCATACATATTTGTCCCGTTTTATTTGATACCACCAACAGGATGCTTCCCTCTAGTAGTACTACTGCAGATTTTATTTCACAACAGAAATAATGCATGCTCTTGGATTCTTTCCATCACATATCTTCTGTGTCTAGTCTCTGAAGATGAAGATGTTTTTTAAACACAGTGCTCACTCAGCATCTTCTTGCCCGTGTGGCACGTGGCAACAGAAAAAGGATATTTACAGCTGACTCTTAATGCAGTCTTAGACAAGAGATGAAAGCAAGAATCACAATGAAAGGCAGAAGATGTATATTGGAAAGAGAAAAATAATTATTTTAGGCCACATGCTATTTCTGTGTTAGAAATTTAAGGTCTGCTTTCACATGAAAATTCACAGTGGTCTGGTTTTCTTTCAAACTGCTCAAAGAGCTGTTTCTGGTGTCACCTACGGTGTCATTTTTTACATGGCAACTCACTTGTTAGCCCATTTCAAGCACTGTTGTCATTTTAAGAGGCTTACTAGGCAGTTTCTCATTTATTTGAACTGTGTAAGTCTGCAAGGGACAGGCTTTTTTTTTGGTATCAGATTATTCTTTGTGAGTCAACTGCAAATTCCCCTCCTTTTTTTTCCATCACGTTGTAACTAGAGTCTTCCCTTTGCAAGGAAACAGTCTCATGCAAGTAAAATTTTAACTTCAACTCATCTTGGCTTCTGTTATACTTCTTCACAGTCCACCTCTGACAGAGAGGATAATTTTCCCAGTGAATGACATAATGAGATGTTTTCAAATCACTTGACTCCTTTTATAGCTTTCAAAAATAGTGCTGCATCCCACAGCACACAGGAGGTCCCAGATCTCTGTGCAAATTTTTAAGTAATGCTGTTTTCACCTCCTAGCACTGAGTTGCAACAGGACCCACCCTGTTGCTCTTCCTTCAGCCCTCTGATAGTGCCCATTGCTCCTCCTTCAGCCATCTGGTAATGCCACTGGTAACACATTGGTTCTGGCAATATGACAGTCTCACCTTACCTTTAGGATGCAATCTGTAATCAGAAACCACAAAAAACCCGTACCACTATATTACCCATATGTCTCTAGTGCAAAGTTCAAACTGGCTTTCTTGGTTTGTCCTCAGTTAGTAAGTGGAATGAGCCTGTCACGTTTTGATATCGATGTTGGATCAATCCTCGTTTGTAATGAGCAGGGGAAAAAAATTAGAAATCACTCACTCATTTATAAGTGGTGTCCAAAGATTGCTAACAAAGACTGGATGATCAAAGCCTGGACTGCCTCCCTGCACTGTTTGCAGTAAGTGCTCATCAACCAGTGTGAATATGTGTTTTGTGCATGAGGAACACAATGAAATCACATCTGCTCCTTTTCATGGTACACGATGAGTGTAACTGTGGTCCATCAGGGCCTTTTCCCAGTGCTGGCAGATGGTAGAGATTGAATTGGTCATAAGACCCCAAAAGTTAATGAAGGCAGACATCTGCAGCACAGTAGTGTGTTCCTGAGCTACTTAGAAAACTCCCCGTGCAGCCAAAAGAGAGAGAAGCCACTTCCAGGGAGCATACCTCTGCCTTAATTTACATGTCTCAGGGTGGGCTGAATCAGGCTTTGGGTTCCATTCTGTATTGACCTCCCAGTCAGCACAGGTGACCTACATTTAGGAGAGTGATTCCCATCCCCATTTTATTCAGGCAGAGGATGTGCCACTCCAAATACACTTCAGCTGGGTGATGTCTGTTAGTGGTGCTGGCTCTGACTTCCATCTGGTAACCATGACTGCTTCAGAGGTTATTCTGGGGCACCCAGGAACAGTTTAATTTTTTTTTTCCCAGTTGGAGGCAGTTTCTTCTGTCTGTCCCTGAGGTCTATCAGTTACTGCTATTGGAAATGCAGTTTCCATCCCACTGCAGCAATAAAGGTGAATCAAGCACAGTGAGGGGCTCTAAAGGCTCATTTCATTGATGTTTGCTGTTATTAAGTACATACATAACTTTCCTACCAGCTGGAGATGGCTGTAATAAGGCCAGTCTCAATAATATGGGAAGGGACCCTTTCAGGGAGAAAACACAATGGCTCATACCTCTTTCTCACACATTACAAGTTTCAGAAAACAAATTTCTGTTCACAGGATATTTTTCAGATGTTTCTTCCCTGCCTGGAGGAGAACGTTGGGGGATAGACAAAGACACCTATTCTCAATTCATAAAAAGAAGACTGTGATAACCATTCAGCATGCAACAAAAGGATGAGTATGACCAGTGTTGCCAGAGCATACCCAGCCCCACAGCTGGGGGTAAACCCTATAGGCATTTAAACCAAAAGCATAATCACAAGCATAAAATAACCCTCACAAGCCCATCCATTGGCCATCTCCAAGAGATCTAAAGGGTAACAGGATGGAAGATCTCAGAGGGACTCTTGTCTGTTTAATCAACTTATTGCTTAAGGAGCTTTTCTTCTACCACACCAAGTAACCTCTGCCTAATTAAAACCTGGTTTTAGAAGTATTTTCTTGACAGATGAAGATCCAAAACATGAGTTTTTGTAATTTCTTTAACATTCATATTTCACTGTTAAAAAAACAATGCATCTTCTTGTAGTACAACCACTTGTGGCTCCCAACATTTGAGTCTGATAGTCCCCTGTTCTTGTTTCTTGCTGAACTCTTCTCACTAGATTAAGGATTCACTGAGCCCTTTCTTCCTTTTTTTTCTGCTTCAGCTGTTACCAAGCCACTTCACAATAAATAGATCAAACCCTCTCAGAATTTTCTCAAACTCATCAGGTTTCAAATCATCTCTGCACATTTTCATTTTCCAACATGTTTTTCAAGATGCCTGCATCAGAACTTTCTGCAGTATTTCAGTTCCAGTGAAATAACTTTCCTGCTCCTGCTTGTTTGTCTCATGTTTATGCAGCCAGACATTATATTTGCTTGTATTGCCAGAGCATCGCAGTGGGACTCTGCTTGCACTGTGGCAACTCTGAGACTCTTCTCAGCTTTGTTGCTCCTCAGAGCTGCAGATCCAGCCTACAGTCTATGCCTGTGTGACTCAGCCATATTAAGAAGCTTTATTTGATTACACTCCCTACACCTAATCACCGTTACATATAGTTGTCATGTCCTCATCATTATTTATATTACAGCAGCATATGTGACATTCACAGATCTGTTTTGAATCAATAGGAATGTTGCATTTATTTCCAGATCACTGATGAAAAAGGTTGATCTACGTTGTTTCTAGTACATACACCATGGGAGGCCACTAGAAACATACTCATTCGGGGGAAATTTCATGTTAGCAACAGCTTTGCAATCTGCCATTTAGCAAGTTCTAAAATCATCTTATCCAAGCTTTATTGACACTAATTGCTCATTTTTGCAACCTTGCCATGCAGTTGCTCATTTTTTAAAAGCTCAGATTATCCTATGCCAGCAAACAATACACATTAAGCCACAGAAATCTTCCACGTCTACACAACAGTGTTCATCAGCCAAACACATAATTCATAGTAAAACCAGGCTGTTTTGGCAAGATTTACTTTTTAATAACCTCGTATTGACTGTCATGCAATGGTATTCTCACCTTTTATCTCTTTATTAATTAAACCTTTTTTTGTTTTTCCATACGGGATATACCTCAGGATAGCAAGGTGATTGCCCTTATTAACCCATCCTTCCTTTTATTGCACCATCACCAAAGGACTGAATAACTGACTGTATATTTTGATGCGTTACGCACGTTTGATGATTTATAAACATTCATCTTAGAGAGATGGTAGAATTTTCCTTTGTTTTCAGTGAACTGGGACACATTTAAGGTGGCATAGGTTTATCACCTGCTTTTCTCTGAGTACAGAACAGAAAATCTACAGACAATTTCATTCCTTTTTGGCCTGTTGCAGTTATGAATGGTCCTATTTTCACTTTGAAAAGGTGGTCTTTTATTATTTCACTTGCCTGTACCATGGCTCGAAAAGTTCTTGTCCTAAACCTGGCAGATATTTTTTTTCCTGTAATTTCTTTAACTTCCTCCATGTGTTTTCTACAGTGCTAAATTCTCACTGTTGTTTACCTCTCTTTAACACTTACACAGCACTAGCTCATTTACTTCTGTATTGCACTGGGAGGCTTAAAGCAGAGAACCATTATATATGCATAATAATAGCAAACCAGAGAGCATGGTAAGAAGATTAACACAATTTCCTCTGTCACAGTCTGAAAGCAAAGAGCCTTTCAAACTACTCCCAGTACCCCAATCTTTGACTTTGCTGGCCCACCTGAGCCATGCAGAGCACTCAACACCAGCCTATCTTTAAGAGGACTGACGACCTCAGGGCAGGAGGTTTCAGGCTTCATCTACCAGAAGTAGGGAGTGGTTTCTGATTAGAAACCATTGTTTCATGCTCTCTGCAGCCCTAAACTACTGTGACTTCACTGAAGATGCTGAGATCAACTTTTCCAGGTTTGTCTCTTAAGAGAATCAAAATATTGCCAGGATCCTAGGGAGGCTTGAGTGTTTGCCTGTTGAGGTTATGAATTAGTGTAGTGGCTGAGAGTTTTCGGTGATGACTGAGGTGCAGTGAGCTGTGAGTAGTTGCCATTATATTTAGTGTGATGAAGGTCTGGTCATCAGGAGCACAGAGTAGCTCGGGTGAGAAGGATCAGGTCTAAGCCCCTGTGTAAAGCAGGGTCAGCTTTGAATTCAGACCAGGTTGCTTGAGGGTTTGTCCAGTTGGGTCTTCAAAAGCCTCCTGGAGTAGAGATTGATTGCACAGCTCTTTGGACAGGCCCCTTTGCTACCTTATCCTTGCAGTGAAAAAGCTTTCCCTTAAACCTAGCGACAATCCAGCTGTCTCTGGTCCACATGCCCAAATATGAACAGCTTTTCAGCGACCTCCTTGTACATATCAGGTATCTGTTGTTAAGTTTTTCCAAAGGCATTGCATCTCCTGATGGAAACAGATCCCTTCTCTGACTTTCCTCACAAGGCAAGTGTTTCAGCCCTGGTCATCTTGGAGGTCCTCTGCTGAACTTGTCTGGGTCACCGGTGCCTTTCTTGTATTGTGGGGCCAAGGGCAAAGCCGGACACAGTACCCTAGATGGAGTCTAGCAAGTCCTGAGTAAATGCTCCCTTCATCTAACAGTTGTCTTTCAGCCATAATCCTTTTTCTTTACAGCTTTTCCAGGTCCTTTAAGTGGATTGCTTGTACCCTGCCTCCATTTTTTTGTGTCATTGCCACTTCAGTACAATGATTTGTTGCCCAGCTTTTGAAGCTCTCACAGCTCTGCCTTGCAGTCTGCCTGAGTAATCAGCATTCAGAAATAATTGATATTTTGAACAGATCAGAATGGGTCCAGTTTTGCTAATGCTGACTGCTGTGGCAGACTGTACAGCAAAACCAAAGAAAATCAAAAAGTTATTGTCTCTTCCCAGAACAGAGATTAACAACAACAGCTCTGTTTCCTACAGCAGTGGCCATGGGGGACTTTTCTTTGCTAAGAAAATATGCTCTCTCTTCCCAGCCTACAGCAATTTGTATCAAGGAAAGCCTTTCAGCACTGCCTTGTTATTTATTCTGCCTGCATGGCCCCTCAGTGCAGTGGCTGCCGCCAAAGGCAGACTCAGGACAAGGCATTGCCAGAGAATGTTAAAAGCAGAAAACATTCCAGAAGCCACACAAATGGATGCAAAAATACACTCTCTTCTTCCTCCAGAAAAAAAGCAGCAGCAACTGTTGGTTGTACAAAGACTTCATGGAGCATTTAGGCTAAAGAGCCCTAAAAAGTCAGGGCAAGCATTCTAGATGCTGTGAAAATGGATGTGATTCCACATATAGAGTATTGAATGTTTCATTTTACAAGGTTTGCCTGCATCACTCACTACATTGGCCAGATAGCTCCCTTCAAGATCAGACTTCTCTGTTAGGCAAGGAGCAAACCTCAGCCATGGTTTTCCATTTGGTGAGCTCCAAAGCACATATGCACAAAAGTGCCTAGTATGCCATAAACCCAGTCATTAATAGGGGAATTAGCTACCCCTGCAAGCTCTCAGAGAGGACAGGTTGGAAACATTCAACAACTAAAACCAGGCAAACTTTCATGGCATTTTAAACTTCTGGGGTTTTTTATAATTTCAAATTTCCATACTCACTTATTTCCACATGCTCTGTCACACTCCTTTCTCAGCCTTGCATGAGCCTTCTCTGTGCTTCCCACAGGTGATCCTGGATATCACCTTGCTTTGCCAGGGTCTCTCAGATTCTTCCTGGTAGGGTCCATCTTTGTTCTCTCCACCTATGTGCTCTGATTCAAGTCACAGAGCAAACAAGGTTGAAATTCATCAGTCCAATGGGAAATTGTGCAAAGACAGAGGTTTTAATGTTCTTTGGTGAAGGTAATTTTGAATAGGGAAAAGAGAATGTTTTCAGGAGGTAATTTGCAATCAATTATGACACTTAAAACTGAGAGACAAATCTTGACCCAGATCTTGGGAGGCATGTGGAATAGGTGCAATACACACAGGAAAATTAACATGATCTGAATGTGCAAGGTAGCCTGATGTGCAAATAGAGGAAGCAAAAGCTTGGGTTCTATTTCTTATGAGCACGCTTTTCCCATCCTTCAGCTCAACCTGTTGCAGCTGCTCTCCCAGACATTTCATAAATTTGTAAAACCTTTAGGCTACAAGGCCCAAACACCCAAATAAATAACTCATTCATCTCTTTTCTAAAATCAACACTATACATTCTGTGATCTATGATACTCAGTGAAATAAAACAGAAAAAAAGAGAAGGTGGTGACATGGTGACTGGGGTGCTCCATTTTAAAACAAGGCTGTTGGGCACTTCTAATGCCATGATTAAGGACAAGAGCCCATTTTTGCATACTGGTTTGTTCAAATAACTGAATTTTCCTTAAAAACTGAAAGAATCAGTAACTGAAAGGAGTATGTAAATCTGGTCAGCATACTGCCAGCCTGGGAATGTATTTCATTTTAATCACTGAAACACATACATCGACAGTTGTAGGAACAGAATGAAAGTTCATTAAGCCCTGTTCTAAACTGAGAACTTAAAGAGAAATCTAGACCTAATTCTCATTTGCTTAAAACAGCAGTGGTGAATTTCAAGGAAATACTTCATTGTGAACACAGTGAGGTGAGAAACTCTGTTCAAGTGAAAAGGCTTTTTTGTGTTATAAGAGATGACAGATCTATTCCATACAATCCAGTGCATGTGAAAGGTCATTCTAGCTCAGGGAACTACTGCTCCCATCACACTATGGCTAGTTACCAATTTCTGGAATACAGCAGTGTGTCACTGGGGGGAAAAGTCTGCCCCAAACATGCATGGTTTGGATAAATCAGAAAGGTGATAAACAGTAGGAGACTGTGACCCTCGTGTTACAAAGGCTGACCCAGAGACACTGAGTAAATGCACTTGCCAAAAGTGACGATGAGAATCAGCAGCAGCACCAGCTGCTGACTTACTGAGCTGGTTTATTCTCCTTGAAAAAACAGTCACTGAAAGCACATCTTTCTCTCTGATAAATTTTTCTGAGCATGCTTTGCTTTCTAAAAGGTGGTGAAACATAATCAAAGAACATGTTCATTACTGATGTTTGTCCAAGAAGTTTCTACTAGTATCAGTCTCTTTTCCTCTGTACAATGCCAGATCCATTTTCACAGATCCATTTGCATCACATTGGGGAAGTCCTATTCATGCATCATTTGCAATAAGAACCATCTGTTTTACTCAAAACAGAGATAACAGACAATGCAGTCTCAACACTGAAGGGATTCACTTTTTAATCTTTGTGCACATTTGTTAAAATAATTTACCTTTGAATTTCAAGCTAAAAAAATCTGTCAGAGCAAACACTGGCCTGCAAAGATCATAGTGATTTAATTAAAAATGTATAAAATGTCAAAGTTGGCTTAATGCTCCTGTGGGAAGGAAATGTTGCCAAGTTTCCACTCATCTTGAGTATATATTGGTTTATATGAATTTAACTGAAATGAAGACAAACTTTCCAATCAGAAGGAATGATAAATTAAAATTAAGTGTATTTACCTTTGATAGCAACATTGGCACAAACAAAACTATATACAATATCTATAGCCCATTCTCAACATTTCATGTCAGAGGGAGCAATAGCTTTCTTTTCAGCTTCAGTAGTGCATTTATATATTCACATCTACAAGTTATTCCATCTCAGCAGAGAAGTAGCCAATTTTACCCTAATTAAAGCCTCATTATACCCTCTTAGTAGAAACACATTGCTCTCTTCAACCTCAAAACACTTGCTAAGTTTTAACAGTGCCCAAGGCCACTCCATAAATCACTAAAGGCAGTACTGTTAGTACTGGGGATTTCTTGGCTCTTAGGTCTACATTTAACCGCTAAGCCAGCTCTCAGTCTCTCACCCTGGCCCACTGTTTTTGGTCTATACCAAGTTTTTTAGGTCATAAATAAATGTAATGTCAAATCAAATACCCTTTATCACAGCCTTCCTACTCACTCAACATGAAAAATATGCAGAAAAGAAGGTGAATGAATGTTCCTTGTCAAGGAATAACCCACTGTATATTTACCAAGAGGGATAATATGATTCACTTACACCTTGAAGGTTCATGATCTCTTTTCCTCCCATTTCTGGCAATGTATTCCTTATGCTATTCTGACAATATAAAATCTTTCAATAGAAAACAAAGAGCTAGTAATCTTTTTTTAAAGGTACCATAGTGTTATTTTATATCCAAGCAACTGCTTCATAGATAGGGTTGAAATGTAAAGCAAGCTACTTCTTAACACCAGTGGAGAGACGTCCCCAGTGCCATTAGAGTGAGATCTTCATGGACACAAGTTTGTCCCTGGTTAACCTGGCTCACAGTATAGCAGGGGGCTGCATCCCTCATACTGTGTTGGTACCAGACTATAGATTAAGGGGTGGGAAGAACCACTCATATCTTTTCTCTCTGTATCCGAACAGGCACAACCAGACAGATATATTTACTGGTATTATCTCCCAAGGTATTCTCCCCTTAGATTTCTTTACAACATCTGTTTCCACATTTTCTAAGGAACTGTTTCACAAGTCAGTGTCATATACCAGGTTTGGTACTTCTCTTGATGTCTAACCTAAACCTTTCTATTTTCAGCCTTGACTCTGTGCTTCTTTATGTTAACCATTCCCTTCTCCAGTCCTACACCAAAATAAACCTTCCTTAGACATATTGCACTGAATAGAGTGCGATAGTCCTGTCTCTACCTCTGCTGGTAATGCTCCTGAGGACAGAGCCCAGGATCTGGTTTGCCTTTGTGGTGGTCTAAGGAATAAAAACTGGTTTCATTGCAAGCAGGTGAAAAATGGACAGACAAGACATTTGGGAGCCATTTTGTGTTGGGTTGCCAGGAGGCCATTTTGTGTGTGGGCTACCAAGGGGCCATTTTGTATGTGGGGAGTTTATGGGGTGTTGGGGGTATAAAACAGGAAGGGCAGAAAGCATGTAGGGCAAAGGGAGCCATTGCCAAGGGATCTTGGTGGCTGGGATAGGGATTCACAGTTGTTTAAAACTTGAAATTTCCAAGCTAGTAAATTTGAACAAGGCACAACTGCCTTTCCCGCCCTAAGGCAGCCAATGGGAGTTGGGCATCTACACCCTTTCCTTTTAGGGAAGGAAAATTCCACCAAAGTCATAATAGCTTTTCCCGCCTGAAAGTAACCAGTGAGGTTTAAGCACCCACCTTATTATCTCCTCCTTCTAAGGAGAGATGTGGGGTGGGCTCTGGGAGGAGTTTGCCTACAAGAAAGGGCACACTCCCCAGAGAGGAGGAGTCTTCCCTGGGCCTGCGCCATCCAATAAAATCCAACTATCCACCAATTCTCACCTTTAAAGGAAGTGGAGTGAAGCCCAACCTAGGAGGGGTTGGCTTCCAAGAGGGGGTGGTCGTGCAAGTGTCAGAGACCACAAAAAGTGTGATCCCCACCCCTTGTGTGTGCTCACACCCTCTCACAGCCTGAGGCACCCGGCACATATTGTTAATATAGTTCTTTGCTTCTCAGTTTTTGGCTGTCTCTGAAATTTCAATCAAGAGTTATTTCTCAGAGTGGCAGAAGCACAATGCTGGCCCAGGTTTAGCTTGTTGTTCTCCAGAACCCCCATAAGAGAATCCCTATTGCTGCATCAGCCAACATTTCCTGTAATTTCCTTCTAAGTTCAGCTACCTGACCTAACTCTAATAATGTGCAAATCTTGTAGTTCCATCTTCAAGTAATTTTAGTGCTCTTCCTCAGCCTCACTTTCAAATCTTGATGCTAGGTAAATGCTTATTTTTAAATCCGTTTCATATTAAATAAAACCATGTTAGCATCTTACTTCTTCTGCCATGTCAAACAAAGTTGTGGTTTGTTTGACTACTACATGTTTCATCTTGTTCAGTAGTGTCCTTTGCTGTATTTTTTTCCAAAAGTCTTGGTGAACTCCAGGGCAGGAAATGCTCTCATCATCTGCACTGGGATTTTGTACAGCATCAAAACAAAGAACTGTTCTCTCATTATGCCAAATTTCCCTGCTTCATGTCCACAGCTCTCCTTGGTTCTCAAGTGACCCGTAATCTGCCACGCTGGAAGAGAGAGGCTGAGAGCCCTGGTACAGCAATCCTACCCTGAACCCTACAGACTGCACCGTCCCGCTTGTGTAATCTGAAGCTGTCACTTGTACATGGATAAAAGAAGTCTAGTTTAGGAGTTAGTGCATAGAAATTTTCAACTCTTTAGATATATCAGGCCTTGAACTGCCTTCCACATGTGATTCAGAGTGTTGGCTTGAATCAAATTGTGTTGATAACTGATCCAACACCTAAAAGTTTCATTGAACTAGATATTATTTAAAGACAAAAGAACAATTTTCTTATTTCTTTTTTCTTCCCTCCCCGCCCCCCCAGACATGCAAAAGAGACAGAAACTTGCCTACCTTCTGGATTTTTTCCTTTATCTAATTTGGCATTTTGCAGAAGAGGTTGTAGGGCACATGTTGGTTTGGTTTTTTTCATCTTTTTCCATTTGGGTGGCTCTAAGAAAGATAGGGTTTCACACAAGGACAAACTGTTTTATTTCTCCTCTAGTTTACAACTGAAGAAGTGTTCTACCTTCTATATTGCTTTCTTTTAGTTCAACAAAAAGGGTTGCCTAAAATGACCTAAAAATCTTATCTCATATGGAAAGTAGTCTGATAGTTTTTCAGACTGAAATAAATGACTGAGAATGTGTAGAAAGAAATGGGGAGAAAGCTCACATTTATACCACAGCCCTGAGAAAAGTTTACTTTTCTGACTGAACTTAAACCTGCATTTTTCTGTAAGACTACCTTAAACATAATCATCATAAAGAGCTTAAATCATGTTGCAGCTTATGGGTATTTCTGTATTATTGTCAGAATAAAGGTAACCCTGATGACATGAAATGCCAGTAACACCATGCTCAGTGTAATTCAGATAAGCTAAAAGCAATGTAACCTTTAAAAAACATAAGGCTGCTATTTAGCTACTGCACATATTAGCTATCCAGCACTGCAGGCTAGAAAAGTGGATGATGCAAGTGTCTAACCTTTAGTGCAAATGTATTTGTACATGAATTATCCAAGCTTTGTGACCTGTGGCTTTCTAACCAAACTTACCTTCCAGAGCAGAACAACATGGGATGAGACATTTTTCAAATCACAGGAACTATAAAAAGGAAGGGGGTCTGGCTAGAGTGGGAGACACAAACAAAACATGTAGCAGGGAATAGGGAAAGTGATTCAGTCCATGTCTAATGAGAATGGGAGACATGCAAGGGGCTGATGCAAAGCAAGACAAGAAATATAAGGGAAATATAAAGAAAAGTTGTTACATCAATTTAGACCTAGTGAGGCAACATAGACCCAATGCTTTTAAACAGCCTGTGAGTTCATATCCACCCTTTCTAATGTCCAGTCAGCTGTAAGTATAAGATTGTAGGTTAAATAAATACAATTGTAAATGACAGCATTTAGCTGTTTAATTACCTGCATGTCCCTGTAATTTATTGGACCTGCAAATCTATCTCCAGGAAGGTGGGAACAAGTTAATTACTCCTCAAGCAAAGGCACAGATCTGTAGCTACAGGTGCTGAAAGTGTTTTCAAGCATAGTATATGAGGTGTTTCATCCAGGCAATACTTTTACTGGGGGTTTTGGTTGGATTCTCAGCTGAAATTACAGTGTACTGTTCCACTCCATACTCACACACAGAACATATACTTGCTTCGACTTTTGAAAAAAAAGCCTTTTAACCATGGAAGCATGCAAGATACTGCATGCTTGTTTCACTTGAATATTTGTGCATACTGCTTTTTCTGAGTCTGAGCAGAAGGCAATAGCCTATAATTAGTATGGCCTGATGAGAAATCTATAAATATGTAAAATATTCTTTTTGTTTTCCAGGAGATTGTGTGAGTTTGGGTTTTATTTAGCAGGAGAACAGCACATGATTCTAGTAAACAATATCAATGACAGATTCAGCCCCACTCTTCACTAGCAAGAGTGATTACCCTTAAGACAAGGTCAGATAAACAGGAAAGGCACACAGGTATGTCTAAGTGAAGCTGTGATTGTCTACAGCAAATCAATCATCTTTGGACTTTAAAGTGTCTCTTTATAGGATTGAAAAACTGAAAATATGAAAATAAAAATTATTCGCAGCCCAGTGTGATGTAGGCAATGGTTTTTGTGCAATTCATTTAGTGCTGACAGCTGCCTTCCATACCCTCTCTTGCCAGAAGAAGGGGTTTATAGGGGAAAGGAAGAAAATTGCCACAGTGGTGTGGAGAGGTGTGAAGTGTTACACACTTAACTGCATTTTATCCTACTTTCCTCACGTGACAGTCCTCACACAATGCATGTACGTAAATAGGCTTTTTTTTTTTTTTAGCACAGCCTTCTTCTCAGAAAACTATTCTGAACCTCCTTACGAATAATTTTCTTACCAGCAATTTATCTTCATTTGATATAATGATGAATGTTCATGCAAATGCAATGCAAGCCGAACAGGAATATCTCTCCAGGATTAGAGTTGTTGAGTGTCCAGCACAGGAGACCAGCTATAGTAATACCAACACATCCCTCAGCAGAAGGATAGATTGTGGCAATGCACGTAACATACAATAACCATAAACCACAGATTACAGCCTTCTATGCTCTCTTTATTGACCATGTATACATTAGTGGCACTCTCAAAAATAAGCCTGAAGTAATCTGACACAGATTACAAACCCACTGCCTTCATTTAAAACCTCCATTTCTGGTATTAGGTCACTGGGAATGTGGTACTGTCATGGAAGTGAGAAGGATGCAGCTCTACAAAAATAATTTGAAGGAAATTACAGTAAGAGAGGAACACAAATTATAACACATAACGCACAAACACATGTGGCACGTGGCACTGTGTGTTTGCACACAAAGCAACTCACTCCACCAGGCTGGCTGCTCCCTGTCCCAGTGCAGCCCTGACTGCTGGTGATGGAACAAGAACCCTCCCACTGGCACTGGCTGCTGGCTTCCGGTAAATCAGTCAGTCTGACATCAGGAAATGGCAGTGACCAATCAGTGTTTGTGCTTGATATGCCTACAGCCAGGCCAGGCCAGCTGTTTTCTGCCTGTCTCTGCTATTTGCTCTCTCCAGCTCATTAGCTGGTGGTCAACATGAACTGCAGTGATACAAGGCACGTCTCCATGTGACCACTGTGCTGTTCTCACGTCTCACCTGCTGCAGGTGTTGGAAGCAGCTGTTACTCCTCCTTCCATTGTGGCCAACCCTGCCCACAAAGAAGCTGTCCTGTGCCTCCTAGGCTCCCAGGGAGTGCACAGCCCAGGGAGCCGGGGCAGAGTCATCTCCCTTCTCATCCATTTGAGGCAGGATAAGCTTAGCCATAACCTGAGACTTCACTCTAGGGGCACCAGGAGCTGCACAACAAGCTTGTTACATGCAGATAAAGCAGAAGTCACGTTTAATTGTGCATGAAATAAAAACTTACCCCAGCTGGAGGTCAGGCAGCTGAACCAGCCTTACTGGGGCTCTTTAGCTGCCTTCCAATGCCAATGCAATTTCCACAGCCTCCAGCTCCACAATCCCTCCTTTGATGTGACTCAGTGATATTTTCACGTGGTTAATTCCACAACCTGATCTGCTCTAGCACTGGGAAAGGTTTATACCTGACCTGAATCTCTGCTTCTTTACAGAGAGCTGATGAGCCTTCATTTTATCCCTCACGGTTTTGGGTAAGCAAAACTGTTTTTCTCTCACTTCTTTTCACATTTCAAATGTTTGTATAGCATTATTATATTCCTTTGGATTTTGGCTTTTTATTGAAGTGATATGAGAGAGGAGAAGAAAGGATATTCCAAGAAAGGGATGGAGAGAGATCTGCCTATTAAATTATGGGAGAAACTGAGCATATTGCAAATATACAGTAGGACAACATAAAACATAAGACTATGTTTAGGTAAATAGGTGTCGGAGGATGCTATATGTTTGTATTCACAACAAAATATACAAACATACATAAGTACAAATTAATTTTCATCATAAAAATGCTTCATTAATTAGTAGCTCTTTTAATGCTACACAAAAATTCTTCCCCCCTTGAAAAAAAAGTATCTCTGAATGTCTCTAAATGCAGCCAAGCTTCTAGCTGAACAAAATTTCTGTGAGAAAGGACTAGGGAGGAGTTTATCCCTTTACATGCCACTTACTGAGTTTTGTGAGCCTTTTTTCAGAGCAGCTGGTCCTAAAGGAGGATACTAGCACAGATGCCTCAGCAGCCTGATCCTGTATGGCAGGCTTTATCTCTCCATTTTTAATCTAATTTATAGAGCATTGAAAACACAAACATTATCTGAATGCACAGTAAAGGAGTCACAGAGCACAGCAGTATGGGCTGAAGCAGAAGCCCCATCATCTCCAGTGCCTATTTGTCATACTGTCTTTAGCTCATCTCTGTACTTCCACAGCCTGTAATGCCGAGTCTCTCTAGGGAGCACCCTACCAGACACCAGATACCCACTGTTTCCCACAGGCATGGGATAAGTGATGGCAGCTCTGGCTGCTGCTCATGTCCTGATCACACAGAGGTAGGGGATGGCTCAGTCCTGGCCTCTATTTATCCTGTCCCTGCATCTCTGTACTGCACAGAGAACTTGCACCCAGATACTTCTGAACTGGTGGATAGAGCTCAGACCCACGCTTAGAATATGGCTCAGGCATACACTGCACAGGTGCCATGCTGCTGTGTTGGGCTTTTGCAGGCTACAAATTTCGTGTGGCTAGGCAGGGTTTTGGGTTGCAAATACCCAAAATTCCTGCACCTCCCTTTTGGGGCAAACTGCTGACCCATGAGACCTCAGATTGCCTTCCCTTTCCCTTGAGGAGTTTACCACAAGAGCCCCTCTCCCAGGCAACTCATGTCTATGTTCTTAGCTGGTCTTCTCAGGTTTTGCACTGAAAAAAGGTTATTATCATGCCATCCTCTCTGTATGAAAAAAAGCTCAGTTTTCTTTCTATGAAGCCTGAAAGGCATTCAGATCTTCAACTGCTGCAAAACCAGCAACCCTCCCCACGATTTAATTTTCAAAGGCACTGACTTAATTCCCAGAAGGCCGGTAATGCTGGCTGTAATCAAGGGGGCTGTACCTAAGAAGAATAAGAATTGCCCTCCAACTGGTTACATGAGAGCAGAAAGCCCTGCAGAGAGAGGGTAGAAATGCCCCTTCCCCTGTATGACCAGACCTGTTCTAGTGGGACAGATCTATGTCTGCTTCCCACCAGCTTTACTTCAGTGTAAAGGTACTGATGAAAAGAGCTTGTCTCTTCAGTCTCAATAAGCTTAATTCACCTGTACCTCCATCAGCTAGTTTCTGGTTTAATGCTATTAGGCTAACCCTAAATGACAAAAAGATCAGAGGGAAAACCTGGGGAAAAAGTAATGATTTCCAGCTACTCAGTCTCCATTCTGAGGGAGTCATTTACTGTGTTTGGAGGTGCATGTTTCCTCTGTGGCAGAGAAACAGGGGAGATCTGGCATTTTCAATCATCAGCTTCTGAAAGGAAAACTGAGAGCAGTCTGTCTGCTAAAATCTGGTGAGGACTGAATTATGCAGAGAAGAAAGGAGGACCATATAATTTGCACAGCATGCTATATATTTTCTTTCTCTCTGTTCTCTTTCTGCTTCAGCAGCCTTCTCTGGCAAAATGCTGAAATACAATCCTGCCTTCTGAAAACACAGTGAATAATTCTTTTCTAGACAAATTCAATCCCGGGAAAGCCACTGATCTTAATGGCAGAGTAGCCAATTGAACAAAGCCTCAATCCACTTTATGGCCAAATAATCTGAAAGCTGCTATTAAAATTTTCATCAAAAGATGCTGGCAGAGAAAGACAGACATTTTATAGCAATTATTGCATGAGGAGACCAATCCCTTAAAAACATGCTTTTCAGTATCCAGGATGCTTCTCTTGCTGGCTGGACCTTGCATGTTGCTGAACTGCCCTTCCTGTTTGAACTGTGGCAAGACGGAGCTGCTGCGGGCGCGTGGGCCGGGCGGCAGCGTGGGGTGCAGGGCAGACGGACGGTGCTGCCAGCCGTCTCCAACGCCTCTCCCACGGCAAATGTCATGGACGGGAGAACTGGGAAACAGATTTGACTTACAAAAACTATTCCCATTTCCTCTCTGTGGAGCCCGGTACCTCTGCTTCCTCGCTGCTAGGGGCCTGTCTGTATTTGCTTACTTTTTCTGCTTTCTGTTCCCTTCCCCCATCAAGAAGGTGGTGACCATTCAGGTCCGAACTGACACTGTACCTACTTTATAACCTATTTTCTGCATTCACAAGTGTATCTGCATTAATGCATTTTAAATACTGGTTCTCCATTGTGTATCTATGGTAATTAGTATTTATTTTTAAATTTTACATTTATGTATATTAAATATTTATTTTCCTAAGGTTGATAGATTCCACTGTGATTTTATCATCTCACCTGTATTTCTGTTGTTTGTTCAATAATAAAAATTGTCAAGATTGAAGGAAGAGTGTGGCCACTTGAGGAATGGTTTCAGTATTGCTAAAAGAGCTGCTGTGAAAAAGAATTGTATTTAATATGATTCCATATTAATGGAGGTTGACCTTATCTGAGGGCAGCCTTAAAAGGAAAGTCTGTTCAGTCTCAGGCTTGAGAGTAAACAGGCATGTGGACCTTATGTAAGTAGTAATAAGTGTTTACAACATTGCTCAGATATCTTCATTGTTCTCAGCTGCACTTCTGCAATACTTTTTTTTGTTTAATTTCCTTTCTCTACTGTAATCTTAATGTAGTCATAATGGATTTGATTATAAGTTGTTGCTCTTTCTTGGCTTATTACAAACTGCTGGCAAACAAACCATAGCTCAAACATGCTCCTGCAAAATCAGCTATTTAATAATGCCAAAAAACAAACAAGTTCTTGGTGAGGAATCTGTAAACCAAATAAAGGGACGTATCTCTGCAGTATACTAAAGAAGCCTCTGCCAGCAGTTAGGAGCATGACTGACAGGTGAAGATAAAGGGTAGCAGTAGAGAAGACTGTTTTTTTAAGCTTACACAAAATACTTGTTTTCTACAAAGCATGCATCACAAATGTAGCAGAAATGCTATGGAGTAGCATGTAGGATGTGTGAAAACCTCTGCATGATGACCTGGATGTCTGATTTCAGCCCCTCTTAAGAATAACACCCATGTCCCTAACTTAAAACAGTACAAAGCCTCACAGTCTGTCTGTGCTCTTCCCCTCCTGGGAGGCAACAATCTCAACAGAAGATGACTATTTGTGAGCCAGTGGGTAAGAGAGATACCAGCACTGGGATCTGTAGCAACTCTGTGAAAAATCTGGCTCCTCATTTCCCTTCCATCTTTTCCAGGCACTTATAACAAGCTCTCTTTTGGGGTCAGATGCAATACTGTGTTCCATCCTGAGGTTTTATTTCCTTTCTTTTTAATAACAAAATAAAAATAAAACATCTATTTATTAACTTCACTTCTGAGACCACTTTGACACCTGCATCACTTTCATCTGCTATTCCTTGTCTTATGCTTGGCTTGTAAGCTCCTTGAGCCACAAACAGGGTTTCCCTGCACTGTTCCTGATTGCCAGAGTAATAAGAAAAGAAAATAGTAATTATAATCTGTTGGTGTTTGTTCATAATAATAAATAGATGCTGAATGTTTCCTCAAGTGAACAAAACCACCATCTCTTGCTTTTAAAATCCTTAGATTGGAACTAATCACTCATGAAGTAATTTTATGTGTATATATGTGATTTAGACTTGCATCCCTGTGGAGGACATCTTACAAGCACAGACTGAAGTTTACTTGGCAAAGCACAAGCTCATGTACTCCTAGTGCTGAACTGGGCCTTCAGGGAACAAGTCATGGCTGCCCAGTCACAGCTGGATGACTCTGTACTGATTAAATTGAGGGGTATAAATGCTAATTGTTACTTTAATCTGCTCTCGTTCATACTGAGTCTGAGAAATGGTCTGAAACATGATTGACTCCCCGGAGCAGAGAGAACCCTGTTAAAGGAACTGGGATTGTAAGTCCAAAGAGGGATTTCTTCAGCCTTACCTGTCTAACCCAGACTATACAAAATTATGCATCAACTCAAAACCCCAGCACATTGATGTTACGGAGTCTGGCATGTTTTCCAAGCAAATCCATGAAACCATTTCAGTTTTCCCCAACACAAGTCTTGACTGAGTTGTGCTATGGTGGCTGTAAGCAGCAGCATGTGTAAATATTGAAATATCACCTCACAGCAAGCAGAACCGTGTGAAACACAACTGGCCATCAGTAGGACAGTCATAATGTCATAGAATGGTTTAGGTTGGAAGGAATATTTAAAGGCATCTGGTCCAAACCCCCTGCAATGAGCAGGGACATCTGCTAGATCAGGTTGCTCAGAGCGCCTTCCAACCTGACCTTGAATGTTTCCAGGGATGGGGCACCCACCACCTCTCTGGGCAACTTGTTCTGGTGTTTTACCACCTTCACTGTAAAAAACGTCCTCTTTTATATCTAATGTAAATTGACCCTCCTTCAATTTAAAACCATTGCCCCTTGTCCTGTTGCAACAGGCCCCAGTAAAAGGTTTTTCACCCACCTTTGTTACAGGCCCTGTTTAGGTACTGGAAGGCTGCTCTAAGGTCTCCCCAGGCTTTCTCTTCTTCAGGTTGAACGACTCCAATTGTCTCAACATGCCTCCACAGGAGAGGTGCTCCAGCCCTCTGATAATCTTGGTGGCCCTCCTCTGGACCTGTCTAACAGGTCCATGTCTTTCCCATGCTGACGAAATGTAGACATGTAAAAGGTCAAAAGATCCAGGTGGTTTCTTACGATTTAAAAAATTTTTAGAACAGAGATCAGACATCTAGTCACTCCGAAAAGAATCATCCAGAGCCCAGGGTCTGAGCACACTAGCCACTGCCATACAAGGCCCACAAATTTTAGCACATCCCTATATCCCTAGAATTTTTTTAACACATAGAAATTGCAAATATATCATGTCCAACATTATTCTGTAGCATTTACAATACCTGATGCCTTTGTCACCACACCCAGTATTTTCTTACCAAGGCTCACAGAGACCTGCTGAAGCTGTGTTTACCTGCTCACTCATGAGGCAACATCTGCTCTGCAAAATGCTGCATTGGCTTCCAGTTGTCTCCCAGTTCTGCCATGGTAGATAGAACACCAGCTCTTCTTTGTAGCCAGAGGAGCCAAAACCAGTACAAACTTTGCTTAATTGGGCTCTTGTATGAATGAACACTGGCAATGGAGCAAAAGAACCTTTTCTTCTTGCAGATGCTGGAGGCCCACCTGCAAAAGAGGGTTTACCTTTGGAGGTGTGACTATCCAGACAGTGTGCTCCATCCTCTCTCTATGCGTGCAGTCTTGTTCTTCACATAATCAAGGGTAGATAAAGACCACATGACCCACGTGGCTGATCTTTGCCCAGATGACACCACAGCCGCTCATGGTCCTTCAGCCTACATGTGGTAAAATTCTACTCACCAACACTCAATGGAAAAATTTAAGCTTCTTTCCATGAGATTGCTACTCCTTCACTGTGTTTTCCTAGAATCACAACCAAGAAATTGTACATGGAGTTCTATGAATATATAGCAATGCCCACAAAAATGCAGTACTGAAAAAACTGAAGAGCTTCTGTCTCAGAAAATTTTCTGCAAACCTTATCTATTCTATTATTTTCAGCAACTGTCATCTGATCAAAAATACAGCTTTAGAGATTAAAATGTATAGAATTGAAGGAAGCTAGCATATGCTATTTTAGTGAGTGTATTATCTAAAGTAGGACTTCCATCTGTTTCAGACCTAATTATTACATCATCTTTATGTAGCTCAATTTACAATGAGTGAATTAAACGCTTATGTGAGTGCTTCATACAATGTGCAACACAGCTGTGTCATTTTTATAGACAGAATGGGGCAAAATGTTCTAGACACACTGAATTTCATTTTTCTACTGTGTATACAAAAAAAAATTCCTTTGTAGAAAATATTTTTCCCACTCCCTTAGTAATAGACAATTGTATTTTGGAGAGACACACAGCATTTACTCGGATTGCAATAAAATGCTGCATATTTTTATCTGCCAAAGAAAAGACTGTGAGTTTAGTGATCAAAACAGCAGTCTCTGTGAAGAACATTCTGCTGGTTCTTCCTAACCTAGCTGTTGCCAAACAAAGACAGATTAAGATTAATTGCAGTAATTAAACAAAGGGACAGGCTACAGCATTAGTAGCAGCAATGTATTGCATTCGTTGTTCCCAAATACTTTATTCAACAGGAAAACAGAAAATCACAGGAGCTCTAGTCAATGTTATGCACATTTTCTGCAAGGATTAACTCTTCAGCCGATACCAGTTACAAGGCATGTGCATGTGTAGTTTGCCATAGCATATCAGTCTTTAAAAATCCCTCTAGCTAGTAAAAACAAGCTAAATTTAGAACAAATTTCTTGATTAGATTATAACCCTCTAAAATAGTTTAATGGGAGCAATTTTTTTAAACTACCAATTTCTGACTCGCATTTCAAAATCCATCTGACAAGTTGTAGTGAAAAGCGAGGTAGAATACAAATTAGTATATAGTAAAAGCCCTTGTTTCAAAACTGATGAGGAATAACTACCACTTTCTTCTGACTTTCCCCTTATCCCATATTTTAACTTGCTTTTGGCTTGGGTTTTGGTTTTGTTATTGCTCTTTGACATGCACTCTGCTTAAGGCCAGTTTTGGCTACATCATGGGTTCAGATTACAGTGTCACTTGGCTCATGGCAGGACACTGCAAATGAACTATATTGTGTTCACAAGGCTTGGCTGTATACCCATTTTAAAAGCCAGGATATTGGTTGATGTTTCCTCAGAATGGAAAATAAAGGACTTCTGTGTCTGGCAAAGACACACCCTGCCAGGGTAGAAAACTAGATTTAAAAACCATGCTCATACTTAGGATAGTCCAAGGAACATGTCTTTGTCCAAGTCTTTGTCTAATAGTTTATGAGCTGAGCACAAATTCCATGTGCCTCCGAAGCATCTGCTCTCCCAGGACACCTCCCATCCCTTTTGTTCCCACACAGCTGGACACAGGAGCAGTCTCTGCATAGCAAGACACAATAAGAGATTATTTCCATCAAAAATAGAAAATAATTCCTCTTATGTCCACTTCAGTGTGGCACAGACACAACCTGTTTTGCCAGGGTTGGCACAGCTTAGGGCTTTATCATTAGTCATTAGGACAGAAATACACACGTTAAAAAATCAATAGGCAGTTTTGCAGGCAGAAAGGTAGCAGAAAATAAACAGAGCTGTACTCTAGGAAGCAATTATGTATTTTCCTTATTTAAGCTTTGAACTGGAGAGTGAATCTGATGCTGGGAAGCAAACATTAAGCACAACTGAAGAGGGGAGAATGTGTCCCTTGCAAATAATTTCCCATGAATAGCTGCCTGCTCTGACATCTTTTGATTGAGCTATTTCTAGAGCTAACCCTCTGCTTGTAAATACTGATGCTAATCTTGTTTCAGAAATGTTTCATCTTGGCAAGGCATTAATAAACACCATACCAGAAAATGCCTGGAGTCCAGCCACGCACAAGGCTTTGCTATATACATCAATCAACAGTGGAGGTAGGTGAAGACCAGAAGGATGTTCAAATGCCTTTGGGTTCTTCAGACACGTTTTGATTCAGCCAAAACCTCATTTGGCTTTCCTTTTGCACACGAAAACTTTAGCTTGTGTTAGTGCTCCCAGAAAACAAATGCTGGTTCATGGATGAGAAAAGAAAACCTGATTTGATGGAGAGAACAAGATCCCTGTAATGGCAGTCATTCAGCAGGATGGCACAGGTAAAGCAAGGGGATACCTGTTCACACTGGTGGGCTATAAATCACAGCAATAGCCATTACAGACTATTCACTAATCACTTACAGAAAGGGGGTCTATTGTGTAGGTCAAAAGTGATTTGTGATAGAAGACTTAAAGGAGTCTGATTTTCAGGAACCAAGATCTTCAAGGCATTCTCATTCTTCAGGTGCTTTTGAAAGCCATAATGTATATATATCACAGTCGGTTCAATAGCAACCAAATTACAGGAAGTCATGTCTTATTGCAATGAATTATTATTATTACTTGCATTGCTGTTGACAAATGTTGGCAGCCTGAGTTAAAAAACTGTAGACGGGTCTCCTCTTTGTAGAAAGTTTTGCAATATGTTGTACAAAAAAGACAAATGCGGCTCTTAATAACGTCCAATCTCAATGATGCATTAACAGGGGGGAGAGAGCAATGTTACTTTTCCTTATTCAGTGCATAGTCATCAGTGAACTTTCACCACTTATCTGAGGCTCTCATCATTTATGCCAGATGAAAAGTATTAATAGCAACAAGTGTCACTGGAGGAAAGCAGCGAGTGGGTTTGCAGTACAGCCTGTTGTTGATAAGACTGATCCCCTGACCAGCTGAAGAACGAGACTACAGCTGCCAAACAAAGTGCTTTTGTTCGATCTTGTTGCTGCAACCATGTAGGGAAAGGTGCCAAGTATGATTCTGAAGCAGCCTTTTAATAGCAGATAGCTAAAATGAGAGGTTGCTCTGAGTGGGAACACAACACACACAGGGGGTGACAGTTTTGCTTGATGTGTGAAGACTTACTGTTTATACAAGATGAGGCACATGGCATTACATAATTGTAATTGGATGCTTTTTTGTCTCAGGAGACATCTGAATTGTAGCCTAATCATTTGTACGTGACATCCTGCAGTCCCTATTAACAAAACAAATTAAAACAAAACAAATGTTTGAATTGTACACAGATTAAAAATCCCAAATAGAATCTAGCAGGGATCATGTTCACCTTAATTTGTCCATAGTTTTGTGTTAGATCCTTATAACCAGCAGGATGTCTATGGCAATATACTTATAGGTAAATTATTAAATTATTATTAACAATGCAGGCAGTAATGTTGTCATTCTGTTTCATTCCAATAAAAAGAGAAATGTACTTTAGGATAAAAGGCAAAAACTCACTACACAAGTCACCATCTAGTGGTACGTAAGAACATGTACTACTCTGTTTAAGTTTAGAAGTTAAATAAACCTATGATTTTAGGGATTTAAAAGAACATATTCAGTGCTGCCAAGAATGAACTTGTGAATATATATATATATGGTACATACATAAATATATGTTTTGTACATATATGTTCTGTATTTTAGATGCATGTATTAATATATTAGCATAGAGAGATATTTTAAGCAAATTTGGTGTTACTGCAAAGTTTAGTTCAAATAAAGTTTTACTTAATGTATTTAAAATTATGGAGCACAACAGTTGGTAGGTTACATGCTTTTTAGACCTTTTCTTTGTATGCATTTACATGTGTAGCCTTTCTTTGTGTGCATTTGTAGCTACATATATGTCTGAAACTGATGCTCCACCGCATATGATGGAAGGTGTCTGTATTCCTTACTAGCCAGCTGAGTTGCAGAGGCAAACTTGTAGTTTACTAGCACTACTCAGTAATTGCTGGAAGAAGTGACATCTCCCCCACTGCAGATATCTGTTCAGAGGGAAAGCTATTAGGACTGACAGAGAAGCTCATTCTTGCTCATTATATTCCAAGCCCTTACAGATGAGGCAATTTTTCACTCTTCTCAGTTGTGATAAAAGCTGAGGACAAATACAGCATTATAGTCTATTCAGCCTGTATCTAAAAATGTTCTCAATTTATTTATCTCTGAAGAAAAGCTGTATGCAAGCCAGCATTTTTTCTCTACCCCAGTCTACCTTTCCTATTTGCATTTATAGTTAGCATCTTCACTCAGGGCCAAATATTTGAGACCTTATTTGACTTTTACCCCTGCATTAGTCACCATATGAGATTCGTCTGACAAAGGACTAAATTAAAACTTCACAGAGAGGATGTGCACTAGACCTTCTTGATAAAAACAGAAACCACATGGCAAACAAGACATGACATCAGATTACAAAAGTGGACTGATCACAAGCCATGACATTTCAGCTCCTGGACTTCCAAAATGCCAGAGGATACAGGGGGTGGAGCTGTAGGCAGAGAAATGAGATAGGCATGATGAGAGGAAGGCTGGTCTGTAAATAAACAACTATGATTAGTACTTGGCCATGTGCAGGATTTGTTGCTTGGACTCCCATGGAAAGAGCAGTATGACTTGTTACAGAGACTAATACAAGCTGCCTGACTTACCCTTTACACCACAAGGTTGTTAACAGAAAGAATTTGATCCCTTCATGCTATTCTAGCATCTACTTTTGGGAAACATTTATAATGGAGATCTCTAAACTCAAGGCTTTGTGGTGGAAGATCTTCCACTTGTGAGTGCTGCAGTGATTAAGACAGACTTCATTAAAGGCAAGAGCACAAAGGAATGCAATGAAACTATCTAATTAAACACCTGGAGAGCTTTGGGGATGAATCTTTGTAAAACATTGTCTGCAAAGCAGTCACCAGTTTTCAGTTCCTGCCTCCTTGTACGGAACCTGGAGGTAACAGAAGGGAGAGTACTCTCTGTATGGACTCCTGTACTGGATTTGGTTCCCTCAGTGGCAGGTACCACACATCAGCTTAGTCACAGGGCCTGCCTATATCATGTATCCTGCTTTAAATGCAAATCAAATACTTTACCTTAAACCCCTTCATTTAGCTAATGCATTTTAGCTCACATTTATTCAAGTTTAAGAGCAGCCATACAGCCACTTACTGCAGGTCAGCTCAAAAGAGATAACTGCTTAGATCTTAGTTGTCTGCTTGAATCTTTAAAGTCTGCCTGGGTGGTTCTCTGTGGGGTCTGGGAAGAAAGCTGAAAGAATAGTGTCTCAGAGTCAATAATGCTCCTGCCTCAGATCTCCTGAGAGCCCTGATGCCAGTGGGAAAAGTGCAGATTCATGCTTCCCCAGATTACATACTATCCTTAAAAATTCAATTCTTTCCTGAATGAATTTCCTGATTTTCTGTATTATTTTGTTTTTAAATGCATGCAACCTTACAAGTGGCATCTGTTGTCTGATCTCTCCTTCCTGTGCTCTCAAAAAATGTCTTTTCGCAGATGGGCTAAAAGACGGGAGAGAATACGTAGTGTTGGGGCTTTCTAGTACAAGCACAGAAGAATTAGAAACCAAAACACTCTGGAAGGAAAAAAAAAAGAAGAAAGTGGGTTTAGTAACACACAATTCCTGGAAGAACAGTGAGGAAGATGAGTAACAGGGATAAGCAGGTAGATCTACAGGTGGTGCAAACTGGCATTGCTGAGGTAAATTCAGGGCCACTATGCTGATTTGCACCATCAAGGACTGAGAACTGAGGGAAGAATGTTTAACAGCCCAGTGAGGCTCAGATTTTACTTTCTGTGGAGAATATTGTTCCAGTCCCTCCCACGGTTTTTCAGTGACTGCTCCCTGGTGAGAACATGAAGAAATTGTCAGGTCTATTAACCTTAACAAATGTAAATATGAACCCAAAATGTGGAAAAAATGCTTGGATCTGAAACAAATTTCATTCTAACAGACTGCAGAGCTGAACAGTCACTGTCATAGCCAACACAGCAATAGCAGCCACCGAGAAAGAAAATTGTTCACCTCATTCTTTTTGGGGTTGTCCTTTCTGCCTGTTTCTTGGTTTGGTGGCACCTCATGTAAACAGCTGCACTGAAGGAGGTTGGAATCATTTGGGTGATTTATCCCAAATAAATTGCCTTGTGAATGCAGGCCTTTCTCTTCCAGTCAAGACTGTTCACAATTTTTCTATGCATCTGGAAACAAATCTTACCCACCAATTCACTCACAAGGCTGCTGCTAGGAACAAGACATTATGCTCTGTTCTTGTAACATCTGACTGGAATGAGGAACTGTGTCCCCTTATTTCTGTTTCCTGAAGGAAGGACATGTCCCATGTCCTCTGTCCCACAGGGAAAGAGGAGTTCTTTCCCCTGAAATACATTGTTCCTGAACACGGGGAATTCTATGGTATTAGCCTAACACCAATGCTGTAAGACTGTTTGGAGCATGACTTAGTTTGGGATGGAGTCCATGATCTTACATTTCCCATGAACACTTTTGCAATAAAAACAAGTAACTAGAAAGACACTTAGACCACATTTCCATGGCTAGACCCATACAGGAGAGCCTGACGGATCCCACTGCAGTGGGTTGGGATGCCAGGAGCTATGTGAAATGGCATATTTCTCCTTGTGAAAAAGCTTTTCCAAAATTGCTTCCTGCAAGGACCATTACTCTGAAAGGGTTGGGATGGGGCTAGAGGGAGAACTGGACTAGGGAATTCTTCACTTGGCAGATCTTTTGCATTTCCTGCCAATGTACACAAACATGACTGCAAGAAATACTGGAAAAGCTCCCACTAAGATTCAGTCTGTGCTTTGGGACTGGACAGTATTTGCAAAGCTTGAGGAAGAGAGAAACCAGTATTTGGGTAATGCTCTTGGGTTCACTTCTCCAAGGTCCATATTCATACAGAAACAGAAAGCTGTGCACTGCAATGTTTAAGAAGTCAGAGACTGGGTTCTGCTTGGTGTTCTCGTGACCGAGGTGTGTACTCTCTCATACTGCAGGGCAGCAAGAGAAACCAGGATTCTCTTTGCTTGACAACTTATCGCTCATAGGGCTTTGAACTTCTGAGTGATAAAAAAAAATAAAATAGAATTGAGAAGCTTTAGGGGAGTTGCCTTTATATGCAAGAATATTTACTAATATTTATTGTACTATAGTTATACAAATCTGCTCAATAGGACAAAGGAAAAAACAGGATTAGATTTTACAGAATAACTTTAAAGTATATATGGACACTAGGTTCCTCTAGCTCCTTCTGTGTTTAGATCAAAAAAAAAAAGTATTTGGATCCAAATTTACTGTTCTTTCATTAAAAAGAAGGCATTTAAACTTCAGTGGAGAGTTGTTTTCATTTTTGAGCTTTCTTCTGTTTTTCAGTTTCCAAGTCAGAGGTAAAATGGATAGCCCTTCATTTTATTTAGCATGAAATGAATTACAAGCAAGTGGGACCTCTAGGAATAAAACATCTTCAGTCTATATGTTCATGTAAGTGTAAAATGTACTGCAAGGCAGAGTGCTTCTCCAATTTTGCTAGAGATTTGTAATAATAAAAAAGTGGACTCTGAGGAGAAGTGAGCCGTGAGCTGTGTGATTTGAACAGCTACATTAACACACACAAAAAAGTGCAAAGATTCGAGACAGTTCTCTATTAATAGAAAAATAATACAGCACCCAGAAATGCATAAAAAGGAAGTAAATGAAAGTTTGGATGACATACTTGATAAAAGGAAATCTAGACTGACTGCCATTTGAAAACTAATAAAGGCTCCCAGTTGCAACTAAAGCAGGGGAAGGGAGGCAGGAACAAATGAGCAGACAAAGGAAGGAAGGAGGAATCGTACGTGTTGAAACACACTTGGCTAAAATAGAGTGCTGGAATGAATGAGAACTGATACCAAGATGATAATTTACAATACAGAGATACAGAGAACATTCCATCAGTGTTTGGTAGGAGGGAAAACTAACGTGTGAGTCTTTCAGAAAGCACTGACAGTCTGTTTATAATACCCACATCTGTCACACCACTCTCTGTTGCAATTACACTCCCCTTCATGGGAAAGGAGACGATTATGTACCTCCCCTGGGAAGGATGTACTCGTATGAATCTGCAGGCAACATTCAAAGAACGATCCACTCAGAACTTGCCTAATTCAAGAAGCAATAGAGCATACAGTGTCAGTGAGCCACATTCCATACATAATAATGCTAAACTAAAAGAAGAGACATACTCAGCACTAAGCAGACCTTTGATAGCAAAATAAAGGAAAAGAGCTGTAAACTGGAGGAAAACACCTAATACCTAAATAACTCCTTCTGAGCTGCAAGCAGATAACCAAGGCTGGATCTTAAGGACAGATTAGAATAAAACATCTTAAAAAGAAATCTTTGCTTGTTGAGTGTCTAGCAGAAAAAAAAATAAAAAAAACAATGAAAACCAACAAAATAACCATATGTCTATAACTTCCGCTTGAAAAGCACCTATGAGAAAATGTCTATCCACCAAGGAGCCAAAAATCCCCCAAAAATTAATGGTCAAGCCCATATCTTCAGACTCAAACATATTTGTGACTATTTCCTGCTATTGACTCTACTCTGAGGCAACTGAAAAGCTATAGTACTTTCAATTTAAAGCTGATGCTCAATGATTATATTCTAGACTGTCCATGTAGCTCAACCTTGGAAAAAACATACAGAGAATCAATAGGATTCCATGCTAACGATGAATCCATAACAGCTCAGAGTAGCTTGTGCTCTTCCACTGATAGCATCAGTGTAATGGCAGTACCCATGAAATTACAAAGATTTGAACTTTTGCAAGATAATGATCGAATTGATTCATGTTTAGGAAAAAAAAAAAAAGAAGATTAAGGCCACGTGATTTTAGCACCAGAAGCAAAAGAACACATTGTAAAAGCTCTATGTAAAAAAAAAAAAAAAAAAAAAAAAAAGGGAATGAAATTTGAAACAAATATTACTGCTGGACTAAAGCGTTTGTATAGACTTGTGTGGTTGTGAATCACTCCCTTGAGATTATCCCTGGCCCCTCCACCTTCCCCCATACATACTGTAATGACATTTGCAAAAAAACACTATAGAGGTGCAGCTGCACCATGTTCACATTTTCCTGTTTCAAAGAGCCAACCAGACACTACCACCTTTGCTGTTCTACCTTTTCTGCCTGTCTGTGGGAGCATAAAAAGCAGCACACACCAGAAACTGCCAACACAGCTTCCCAAACCAGACAGGGGAGGTATGTGGGTGCAAGGGCAAGGCTGGAAATGATGTGACTGACTCTGTCGTGACTCAGGACCTTGAAATGAGGTGCGTTTTGTTCCCAGTGATAAAGCACCAAGCCTTTTCCTATTCACCAAGTGAACACAGTAGTGTTCTTGTCAGAACCTTATGCCTTGAAAAATTAGGAAATTGGCCAGCAATGGGGATATGCAGCTGACACCTGACACAGGTGCCTTCACTACCATAGTTGCACAAGTACCAGTACACCATTTTACAGCACTGTTTTTAATTTTCATCTCAGATCCCCAGTATCTCGTATGGAAAGTGTTCCTTGTAATTAAAGAGTACTCCAGCTGTTTTCATGTTGCAGCTTTGTGGATTTGCTCTGGTTTATGCATATTGCATCTGAATTAATGTACACTTAAACTAACAGGGCATCTCATGTGTAAAGTATCATAGAGAAGCTCATGCACCCTCTTCTCACCCTGGAATTATAGTCTATTTATATCCCCCAGCCTATTTGTTTCAGACACACCTGCACAGGAGCTTTATTTCTCTCAAGCTTCCATTTACATTGTGGCCTTTATTGTTCCTCCTACCTCCCTGAGCTTGCAAAAGAAAGCTGTGGAGTTGTTTGTATTTTTTGTAAGATCTGTGGCAGTGTACCATGTTTAGAGAGTTTAAGGCCAGAGGGGATCTTCAGCTCATCAGCTACTGCCCTTCAAACCATCCTCTGATTAACTTGTCTTTGGCAAAAAAAGACACATCCTCAGAGAACATTCCTGCTTTGGAAGTCATTGAAAGATGGAGAATCTATCACTTCACCAGATAGTTTGTTTCAGTCACTCCTACCAGAACAACCTGTGTCTTTAGTTTGAATTTGCTGTTCTTTAGCTTCATAGTCATGGTTCCTTCTGTGCCCTTCCTTGTTAGATTACAGATGATTCACTCACGATATTTTTTGCCTAGTATGTGAGTATTCTGTAACCAAGGAGTTTCTTTTCTTATAGATTCATTCTGTAGTGCCCAGCATCAAATGCGCAATCAGCATTTATACTGCTCCTTGGAGAGAAACAAGTTAGATCACTTCTAACCTCTTTTATTTATACAATTAAACATGTTTATTACCAAAAAACCAGCAGTAAATGGCTCACTGGTTAACTGTCTTTCTCCGCTGCTTTTTAGAGTTTCACTGACCGGTCACAGTGTGCTGTTACCTGCCACAATATGCCCGTAGTTCATACAAGTATTAACTAGCAAAGATTAATGTTGAATAATGTAAAAGTATTTGTAATTCCAACTGCTATCAAAGAGAAGTCTGGACTTCTGTTACCCACAGTGGTGCATATACCTTCTTTCAGAAAAGTTTAAATATATGTTTAAATGCTGTAGGGCATTTTCATTGCTTACACTGAGAGACATGCTCACTGTGATGGCTCAGTTGAAAAAATATGTTGTCTAAAACACAATTGTGCACTTTTAGCAATTAAGCATTTCAGAGCTGGAAAATGGGTAGAAATGCATTCCCTGAAATCACCTCTGTGACCCGCTCAGATTTCCCTGTAAAAGCCAACAAACTGATAGAGCTTCAGAGCTGTTTTCATTTACCTGTCAAAGATGTAGCACTGTGCATGGTCCAGCTGTTTTCTGTGCCACCAGAGCTCCAGGAACACCAATCCATGCTGAGTCTTCTCTCTCAAATCAGCTCTCAGCCTTGCCAGGTGCCTCCAGGCAGGTCTAGCTCTGGAGGGCAAGGCTGTCCTTTCCTTACAGAACATGGTTGTGGATTTTTTTCAACCACCTTCATTTCATTGATCCTTCTCACAGAGCAGGTCACTGCCCACAGTTACATCAAGATAATGGAGAGGACAAAGAACTGAAAAAATATAGTAAAAACTCATGCTAGACAACACTCAGTGGTCTACACAAAGTCCTTAGGTTTGCAGCTGTACCATGAGTCACTTATAACATCTGAAGAGCTTAAATTGGTTACAAGTTTAGTTTATTCTACAAAAAACACTGTGTTTCATAACATCTAGTTTTCTTCAAACATACATGTGATGCCTTCATCATAAAATTCATGTGGTTTTAAGAGACTTGATATTCAGCATTTTTTTGTAAAATGTCCAGGTTTGTTCATAAAAGGAAAATACTCTTTCTAGTCCTGCATTTGAGGTTGCATTGCAACAAATAATCTTCAGAGTTACAAAAGAATTCTGAGGGGAAGACAGAATGTTACTCTAGAATACAAGTTTCCAGACATAGCACTGAGGTGATCACACAGTGTTCGGTTTGTTGATAATTTGAATCCAGATTTTTCTTTGGTCCTTCAGAAATGCTTAGTATTTCCTGAACATTATTTTAGGAAAAAATTTCTGTATTTTATCAACTACAGCACTACAAGCTTTCATTATTCTAATGTTAAGATCTCATAAAAGCCATCATTGTGAAAGAAGAATAGAGAATGAAGTATCAGTTATTCAAAATGCCTTTTCATCACTCCTGTCTCAGCCAAATAAGTAAATTAAGCCTAAAATGCAACTTCTAATGTAAGATCAACATTTTCAGACTCCTTAGTTTGGGTTTTAGAGATAACCACCTTGCAGAGAAATTCCTCAACATTTCCGTGCACTCAAGGATTTAAAAAACGAAAACTGCCATGTAATCAAAAAAGGCATTTTGTAAAAATGGAACAAATAATTTAAATTTTCATTATATACATTCAAGGCCATATAATGACTCATATACAGCTTCCCTTTTTGTATCATGCAGTGTGTGGATGAGGAGATTATTTATAATAATATTATTTTCAAACTGTATTAGCAACTGGATAGTTTAATCTCCCTAAAGTAGTATTTGCATGCATTCAATTTTTTTGCTCTGCTTTCTGGCTAAATATTTATTACATCTTCCAGTATTCCTGATGTAATTTCTTGCTGTCTTCAAAATAGACAGCAACTAATACTTAATAGAGTTAAGTACAACTATTGGAACTTTTTAGTGTCTCTGTGTATTGGGATATCAGTGGCCTTTTCAATTAAAAAAAAAAAAAACAACAAAAACTTTTGCACTTACTAATAACAGTCTAGTTTTAAATGTACTTGGAAAAAAATCAAGTTCTTGCCACAAAGATGTGATCTGCCATTCTGCACTTCATTACTCCTGAAATCACTTCATGACTTTCTGCACTCTTACATTTTTTAGCAATAAAAAAGTTGTTCTTTTAAACCATGCTACACTTATGTTTGTTATGGATCCCACTTGTCATACTGTCTTACTTCTCAGAGCCTGTTGTGAAAAACAGAGGTTCTTTGCATAAACTGCTTATAGCCTTACAACAATTATTGCTACCTTTACTGATCCTGCAAAATGATTTTTCCATTCATTTGGGAAATTGCAAAGTTCTTTCTACTTAGGGAGTGTATGGTGATTTACTAAAGAAATTACTACTGCCATCACTGCCAAAATTACAATCTCTCTAAGGATCTAACTCAGCCAGTGAAAAATGCTATGGTATTTAAACTCAGACTTACTCTGCATGGTCTGTACTGAGACACATATTAGATACTGTATTCTGCACAAACATTATTTAGTTACAATAAATGCATGTGATAAAATGCTCTTTAATGTCTGAGAGCTTGAATACACAGGCTAATCCTAACAGTAATTCCTCAAGGTAAATTTCAACTATGCTGAAAATACATCTCATACTTCCTTTTTTTGTTAGGGTTAAAATTCTCTTCATATAAAATGAATAAAGAAATATGGGATTCTGCAGTTTTAAAAGCTCTAAACCAATGTAAAAATGTTATTTTTATGGAGATCACAGATCTGAGTTGTCTAGGGAGATAAGAAGTTTCATCAAAGGAAGGTTTGATTCAGTAGTCCAGAAGTTCCCCCACGTCAGAGTCCTCTGCCACCCCCAGGAGGAGAGTTTGCAGTGAAATTTATAATGAGCCTTGCTATGATACCTGCCTGGAAAGTTCCAAGATCTGTGTGAAGAATCCGTTTCACAGCCCTGTTATGCACACACTAGGTACTAAAACTCAGCAACAAAATACCCTTGTATCTCTTTGTGTCTAGTATTTCATTTTTACAACACTGCTAACAGCACTTCACAAAAGATGGCTCTTTTTCTTCTTGTGAATTGATCCTCATCTGGGTTGCAAGTAGAAGAAACAGCAGAAGTTATTTATGCAGTGCCATAGCTGTGATTTCACTCCTAGGCAGTCTTGGGAAAATATTAAAAAAAAAAAAAAAGTAATGTCTATTTTATAAATTTTTTCAATAGGTTTTGTTAGAAGACCTGATTTTTGACAACTTCATTCCTTAGTGTAGTTCTGCAGAGGTTTGATAGACTGGCATTAACGTTTCTGTTTACATCTGTAATAGAAGACCAAAACAAAAGACAGTCTTTTGTTCCAAGGGAAGAGCCTCAGGAACACCACCTGGAACTACATTTATCTCTTTTGTTCAGGAATTCCCTCTGCTCAACGTTCTTAGCTCCTTACCCCAGTAACAAGGAGGCTTTGATAACAGAGAACATTTTCTCAAATATAGGTCTAATTATTAGCAACCTTTACTATTACCTTGCTTTCTGGAGTTGCACTCCGAAGTATCAGATGCAAATACCCCTTTTGACTACCTGGGAGCATCCTGAATTCATTGTCTAGGCATGTTCTTGAATTAGGATATTTTCTTCTGTTTAAAAAGGCCTTCCTGGAGGTCAGAACCATTCTAAGATAATTTCAAGCTACAGCATTCCCACAATGTTTCATAAAGTATATATCATAAATCACGTTCATCACATGCATACCTTACCCATTGCATAATCCTCTGTTCTCCCTGAGCACTCTCTGGAGATATGGTGCTTTAGAAATGCAGGTAACCAAGCCCTTTGTCGAAATTACCTTTCCTCTCTCTTTCATCTCTTTAAGAATGAGATGGCATCATGGCATCATGGACACCAGATCTTGACACTGTAAGATTTAGGATTTTTTTTTTTTTCCCAGATAGGAAACATGAAATTCTGCAGGACTTGGTGAAATGTCTGTTACTCTGTTGTCATTGCTCTTTATTTCTTTTGGAAGAATAAATATTTTTCTACCACACATAAGGAATTTATATTGTATACGTTTTCCTCTCAAAGCAGAGATATGCTTGCCTCAAGGGGATTTCCTATGAGTAATTGCCTAACTGGTGGTCACTGAGCTGTAATTACTCCAGATGAAACCAATTGTCATCATTCCTTACAGTGCAAACTGCACACACGCTCCAAAAGGCATTCCCATTAGTCATATCTTCAGCACAACCTGCACATTTTTCCTGCTGAAAACAGATACTGATTTGACACTGTGCTGAGATGATATGATGTATAACTGATTGTACATTTCTGTACAGTATTGGATTAGACTAATGCACCCAAGGTTTTCAATCTAATTACCCCTGCTCAGCTGATGGAGAGAGTTGTACCCTGTGCAATTGCCTTGGCAATTGCCAATATCACTTTATAATAATCTACTTAAAACGAAAGCATCCTAGTGAAACAGGAACAAGCTGAGTTTCTTCCAGAACTTTTCTAATGTCACTTGTACTTTTAAAGGAACATAAGATTTTTCTGAATTGGTAAATAAACATTTGAATCCTACTCAGGAAAAATCACAGAAAAAAACACCGAACATTTCCATGATCTTTGAAGGAGCATTTACATCACATTGGCTAGCAGTCATCAGTCCATCGACGCACTCTGGTATGATTTGGTCTTGGCAATATGTGATGATAAATACTTGAATTGTACAGCTGGCCCTGGATCTAGACCCAAGATTTCCCCCAGTGTAAGATTAGCTAATGCATCTCCTTTTACTCCCTGAACAATACCTGTTTGATAAGGAATACAGTCATAGACAGCCGTGTAAAGTTTGGCAGGGAAACTAGGCAGTGAACAATTCATTAATACCCAGCTGGACAAAGAGAGGAACAAAAGCTTGCAAAACGAGCAGGAGACAAAATGTATAGACAATCTTTGGTCATGAGTAGTTCCATTTTTAAGACAAAAAGAATTGACAAAACCCCACAGAATTATTTTTTTTTAATGTTTTCTATTATCCACTACTTCTCATGGATGTGTAAGTCTCATCATTTTGCTCCCCTAGTTCTGTCAAGGAAAACAGGCTAACTTGAGAGTCTTTTGGGTCTGTGAATGATCTGGATATAAAAAGAGTGCTCAGATTCAGTGAGGAGATTGCCAAGAAGCTAAACAGCACCACCAGCACCTTAGTATCAATACAGAGAACCCAAAAATAGGCACAATTCCCTTGCTCAGACTTTTTTGTGGGAGACCTTGTTACAAAACCAGTGTGATACTGAATTGACTGTAAAATAGATGAGGTTATTTTTGTCCTTGAGGAAATGGACAAAAATAGCAAATTGTCAGGAATAAGATGTTGTTCACCCAATAGCTCTGAACAAGCTCTGTAATGAAGTAGTTTGGTTACTAAAAGTGGTGAATAACATGCTTAAAACCACACACACCTGGGCACTTGGAGACATCAGATATGACACTAACTGTACAATAAACAATTTCAGGGAGAACTATGGAAGTCCAAATATGGAATTCTGATGCCTGTCCTTGGCTTCAACAGCATGCTAATGTCACAAAGACCAGACACCTGGATAAGTATGACCCATTAGGGAAGAGTCCTCATGGTTTTTTTCAAAGAGTATATCGTATCTTGCAGGCTCAGTGGAGTTACTTGAAGAAGTCAGCAAAGACTTAAATAAGGGTGGAACTTGCTGGTGTGGTGCATCTGTGTTTTGAAAGCACTTTCAGAAAATTTCCTCACATTTAATTTCCTTAGTACTTCTAAAAAAACATGAAAAAATAACAGAGAAGGAGTAAACAACAATGATGTTGAGCAGAAACCAGTGAAGATCTACAGTGATGTGTGCAGGAGCCAGTTCTGGTTAGAATATTGATAAATGAACTGTCTTTGAAGAACTGCACAACTTACTAGACTGAGTGGCTGGGCAGCTCACAACAGCTGAGAGCTTTCAGTACAGATAAACATAAAGGGATGAGCACTGGACAGAAGTACTTCTAATGTCACATATTAAATGATGGGCTCTGAGCCCCACACCAATACTTAGAAGTGAGATTGTTTCATGAATGCATCAGTGTATTGCTCTGTAGCAGTCAGGGGGAAATAGAAGTTAGAAAAAAATGTAGGCATTAGTATGAAAAATAAAGCTCAAGAGTAGTACATTACTGTACCAATGTATGGATCCATGGTTTGCCCACACTTTAAAAAATACAGTTTTAATCCCCATGTGTCTGAAAAATTATATTAGAATTAGAAAAGACCCAAAGAAAAGTAAGAAGGATTATCTGAAAAGGCGAACATCTTCATAGAAGAAGCAATTGAGCAGGCTATGATTTCTGAGTTTGGAAACATTAACCAGAAAAATTATTATTGGCATGACAATGGTAACAGGAAGCAACTGTGAGCAGTGTTTTTCTACTACCAGAACTTCAGATCTTCAAATGATCTGGTAGGAGCCAGATTCAGAAAAAATAGCAAAGAAAATGGTTATTTGTGCAAGTTGAAATATTTGCCAAAGAATGCCATGGATTACAGAGCATTTATGTGATCTCCTCTTGTTCAGCAAGTACTCGGCAAGTGAGAATGTGATATGGGGTCAGGGCAATCATATGAATCTATATGTCCAGAGCCACTGTTTGATGATTATGGATTTGATGGGATGGTTAGGACCTGGGAAAAGGAAACACAAAGCAACCACAAAATTATTACCAAGAAATCACGTATGGTACCTTCTTTTTACTTTTATTTAAAATCATGAGTGTTTTCTGAAGAGGCAGGAGTCCTGTTGTCACACCTGGGTCTCACAGGCGCAAAGACAATCAGCAACAGAGGGCTGTGTGTCAGGGCAGGAACCTGCTGGCTGGAAGCCAGTGAATCACTGATGTTGTGTTCCAGGTGGTTATAAGTGGTAGAGTAAGAAGTTCAGGGCCTTGGAGAATTGGTACAACCAATAACCCTGCTGTGCACTGTAAATCAAGGAAAACAGCTTGCAATTAATGAGGACTGTTGCAGGGCTTGTCAATATATTCTGTTTTACTGATTGTCAGAAAGGTCCAAAACCTCTGGGTCAGAATCCTAGTGGGTGTAAATCCTAGTCAATTAAAGTTACAGCTTTAAAGGTTCAGAATTAGCTAAAAAATTAAATCCTATGAAGAAGGGAAGAGCAATCATAAGATCTGGTCAAATTCCTCCTCTACCTCTCCTGACTACCACCTATGACTGCTTCAGCTTCACAGCCAGAAAAGCCCCATCCAGTGAAACAGACATTGGCTACATGGTAATCTGCTGTACTGTCTTGCATGCCTCATTTTCACAAAAAAAGGCCCATAAATCTTTTACCTTTATGTGATCACATCAGAGCACTGGGGCCTCATCTAAACCCCCTTAAAGTCAGTGCAGACTGTCATTGACTTCACCTGGCATTGGAACAGACTCTGAGAATATAAATCTACAGCCTGTCAGCACACTAAATAAAGATCTGGGTTCAATTCAAGTTGGACATAGATAAATTTAATAGTACTGACATCTGTGAAGTTATACAGGTCTGCAAGCAGACCAGGCTTCATTCTGTTTTTACTGTTCAGTTGACTTCAGTAATTCACACATCAAAATGGCATTTGATAATGATTTTCACTATCAGTGGAGGCATGAAGCAGAAGATTAAATGGAAATCAAAGTTTCCAAGGGCTAATAGTAATATTTTACAAATGGGAAAGAATACCATGCACTGTTTATGCCATCTGAGGGTTTCAAAAAATCGAAGCCAATCACTCTTTCAAGACAGCATGAAATCAAGCCATATCTAGAAAATGGTGCATTTATTAGGATTTCAAGAAAAAGTGTTCTTGCTGTTATCTCTGGGATAAGATAGACTGTATGAGAATGACATAAAAATATTCTTGTCTCTAGTGTTTGATTGGCATAATCTGTCCTCAACACCTACAGAATATGATACTCTGTTACAGGAATGTGGCATCAGTCTTTTTTAGGAGGAAATATTTGGAACATCTTGAAATATGTCATTGTCATGTATGTGTCTGTGTGTATGATAGAAAATAAATTCTGCTGCTGGTCTCTTGAGATATGTCTTCTTGCACATAGAAATACTAATTGCAGGCTTCATCATAGCATAGAGACATAGCTGTGTGTGATATCTGAACTGGAGAAAACAAGGGAAAGTAAAACAGAAAGGAAAAGAAAATTCTTGTAAATATTTATCTAATCTGAATAATTGTTTTGAAGGGAAGAAACCAGAAGCTGCTAACATGTTTCTATTCTAATCTTTTCCATTGCTATAGAACAAGTACCAGAAATTCACACAATTTACCACTGAATTTTTGTTGAGTTTTTCATTGTTTGCTTTTTACTGACAACATTTTTTCCCCTGTATCTCTTAAGGAAAATCAACTAGTGTTGTTCTTTGTAAGGATTACATTAAACAAGACATATTGGTGAGAAAGAAGTCACATAAGAAAACTACTTGGAACTGACCAGTTCTTGCCCAACTCTTCATTCCTTATCACACAGTGAGAACCTTGAATCAGTTTTGAGAAGCACTCAGGACTCACAACATCCCATCCACTCCCACATTCCTATGCAAAACAGGACCAGAAGCACAATCTGGGATGCAGAAAAAAGCCCTCCTAAACTCTGGTGGTCCACATAGTTTCCAATAGCCTGTTCCTTTCCAGTCAGTGGAAGCTTGCAGGGCTGCACTGCACAGAGCAAACACTGGGGTATTTTGTACATACATTTTCAGTCATATGGGAATCAAATCTCTCAAATAGGAAGGTCAGTTCTTGTCTGGATGAGAGTCTCATTGCAAGCATTCTTGCAAGAGCAGTTTCTACAGGATCAAGATGGGATACCACAATCTGTTCTGATGGTTTCTTTCACTCCAGCTGGTGTGTGCTCCTACATGATTATTACAGTATGCCAATGATCCATTTCTATTTATTATCTTAAAATCATGCACCGAACATCTAACTTTTGTACTACATATGGAGTGTCCTACCTATAACCATAGAACAAGAGCATAATTTAGGTTGGAAGGGACCTATGAAAGTCATCTAATCCAACCTCCTACTGCCCCCACCCCCCTCAATTAGTTTAGGCTGCTTAGGTAGTTAGCTAGTTAAAACTTGCACATTTCCAAAGACATTTCTGCATCTGCATTCTTCGACTATTTGAGTGTATCCAGGTAGAGTTTGGCCAGTTTCCTCATCTTCCATAGGCACTAAGGCTGTCACTGGGACTGTCCAGGATCCCTCCACCCAGGGAGCTCACCAACACATTGAAGCACAGAAATAGTGCCTATCAACTGGCCTACACAGAACAGCAAATTGTCTGAAATTCCCACCTAGATAGCTTAATAACCAGTTAGTTGCTTTGCTGTGAAACAAGGAAGAGGTGAATCAATCACCTTGTCTCAAGTCAGTCCATTGCCTCATCCCCAGAGAGATCACCTGAAAAGTTTCCTGGATCGGCCAGGGAGCCGAAGGCAAAATGCATTGGCTATGTGCACAGTTACAGTGCCAGTACCCATCCACCTCAGAAAACCCGAATTTAATCATTTTATCACAGCTGTAGTTTAAATTAAAGCTTGTCAAAAGTGTTTCATTCTTGGGTCTAACCAGGCCTACCACTTCACTGAATGTAATACTAACACACACATAATTACGGGGTAAGAGAAATTTTTCCCACTTCAGCACTTCCATGCATTCAACCATGTGATACTGTCACATTTATAAAGCATGATTCTATTTATGTGTTCAAGTAGCTGTCATAGCAGCCTCAGCATCAAATAGCTGCTCTGCTGGTGTGAGAGCAGATAGTTGCTAATAGGAAATGTTACAGAGCCCTTGTGGACAAACCCCATGCTAAGCAATATTGCTGCTTGCTGTAGGAGTAAATTTAGAACAAATCTGCATCTCTAAAAACTGCCCCTAGATAAATGGGTGTTCAGCTCAGGGTTGTGCCACCAGGGAAGTACCTGGCTACCTGCTCTTTAACAATTCATTTTAGAGAAGTCGTTAAGAATGGATGTCCAACTCAGACACACAGCTGACCCATAGTTCTCACCCTGGGTTAAACTAACTAACCAACTAACTAACTAACCAATGTAACAGTTCTGACAGAGCACCAGTACCATCTTTTGTTTTTCCTCGTGACACACTGGTGATTACTTCATCAACAAAGGAAACTGAATGTGGGACTGAAATGGTAAACAAAATCATATAAACTAATCTAGAATGGATGTGTGTCCCATATTTTCATTCACATGGAAGCCTAATATACTAAGAGACTACTTGCTGGTACTCTAAAAACTTTTCCTATCTTTTCCACTGGCTTTGTGTTACTGAGCAGAATACAGTGATATGAAATGTGCTTAGGAATTCTTCCTATGTGCCTCAGAGGAGGGACCATCTTCTGGATTCATGGGGTTTTTTTCTATATTGCTTTCTGTAACATGATGACTTTTCAAAAAAAAAAAAAAATGGTCTAATTCTAGCCATTGATATTTTAGTGACAAATACAGCCTTCTGCAATCTTATAATTGACCTTGATTTGAGACAGAAAATTGTTTACAATACTTATTGCTTTGAACAGGAAAAATCTACCATCTAAATGCAAAAGATGCAATTACGCATGACTTTGGCTTACAGGGTCAGACCTCTCTCCCTGCAAGAGTGTCCTATAGTCCAGAATTGCAGTAATAAATTTTTTTAAATTACAAAAAAAAGCATTAATTATTAAGTATATTGATTTATATAAAATTAACATTCTAAATCAGTAACTTTATTATTGTAAAATTATGCCTTTCTAGCCAAAACCACTAACAACATGTAGACCAAACCCGTGAACTTACAGATTCATCTGCAATAAAATTTCTAGTACTTGCCTTGACTGAGAAAGGGTTTCTGTGGCTGCCCCAGCAGGATGGCTTAGTAGACAAGGTAAGAGCACAGCAGCAATCAAAGTGGAAAAGTACCAGTACCTTAGCCCAGCAGGCTGTTGTCTTAGGTATCAGGGTACACAGACACTGAGGCATGTTCCATAAACCTGCCTCAGATCTGCTAGCTGCTCCTTATAGACCTTGTCATCCAGTCTCCTCTGTGAGCACAGTAATAAATTGTCTAGAAGCCACTATGTCATTTGGAGCACTGCCAAGCTTAATCTGCCTGTGGAGGCGTCTGAAAGCATATTTGATACACACACAAAAGTACCTGTTGTTACCTGTGGAACTTGAACACACTACATGTCTTAGCCCTTCTTCTTCAGCTGAGAGAAGCAACTATAGGTCTAGTAAAGCAAAAGTATTCAGTTAATCAAAGTCATCAGAAGAGCCCAGTCAAGGAGATTTGAGCCTTCAGATAGCCAAGAACTCACATCCTGACTTTATCTGGAGTTCCTTGCTGAGAGTGGAGCACTAGTTTGATGTGCCATGGGAGCCTTGGCACTGAGGATGTACCAAGCAGCGGTCTATATTATTAGAATTTACTTGCCAAAGGGTCAGCATTCCAGGATGTCAAATTGCCATTGGAGAAGCGATTCACTCTACATAAGTCACTATTCATCAGGAAGGGATGAAGACTTTGGGGCAAATTGAGATGTCATAAAACCTTATTCATTAATTATACCACATGAGATTCTATCTCCAACAAGCGATTGCCATGCTGACCAGTTTAGTGCAGATGTTTCCCACATCTTACCTGTCTGTTCTGGGTTCCTGTTGACTCCTTGGTCTTTCTTCACAGGCTGATCTTATGCAGGCTTTGGGACACCATCATGGCTCTGTACCACCATACCTGCATACTGCTGGCTCATGGTCTATATTGGCTCACCAATTCAAAGTGTGGCCTTTTTCTGTCTTTCAAGAAAACCAGAGAAATAGTTGGATCTTCTAGAAGTCAAAGGATGGAGGGCTGATTTCCTGTTGCAACTCACTGGGCAGCTCCCACCCATAACAAGCTGTCATTACTACAGCATGTTTTAGCCATGCTGAGGGAAACAGCAGCATCTCATGGTGGCACAGATGATAAGATATAAATAGGGCTCTAACGAAAGAGATCACTCTGCACCCATTAATGTCAGAAAATCATTTACCAGTGTTGCAACATGACTTTATATCCTGGCTGTGGTCCAGCCTTTGCTACAATTACCATATTAACTGCAATTATGTGAGCCTGCAGCTAGAATGTAGCTAGTATCTGTAATTTATCTAGGGAAGAAGTTTGATTTTGGCTCTCTTTTTTCTGATGTAACGTGACTCAGAGTGCATTTTGTGCAGAATATTCCTTCTCTGGCTGATACGTTGTCTGTTTCTAGCAGGTTTGGAATCAAGATGCTCTTTCGCATCTCAGGAAATCTGTGATGGGTTTCCCTGATCTTGCGCAGCTTGGGTACTGGTTGTTTGAAGATGTCCAAAATATTCTGAAAAGTTTGTATCTCACTCCAAGGTGAGTTTCTTAAGCATAAAAAGGTCACCCCAAGCCTTTCAGTGTGCATACTCTGCTTAGGAAAAAGCAGAACCCCACCAGACAAACCAGTGGGAGCACTGGGAGAAAGGTCACGTGTTAAAATACTGCCCGATGACTCAGACTTGAGCCAACTTTTCTCTTTCATTGTCAACTTAAGGGGCATGATGTGGGCAATTTTAACTAATACTTTTCTATGTTTTTATAGGGCAGCAGGGTTAACAATCATGACTTATGAAGCTGACTGTAGCACAGCATGGATCAGTTCACAGCTAGTTGTGAGGCACTTAAACACTGCAGTG
This sequence comes from Scytalopus superciliaris, assembly GCA_013400415.1. Taxonomy (NCBI): domain Eukaryota; kingdom Metazoa; phylum Chordata; class Aves; order Passeriformes; family Rhinocryptidae; genus Scytalopus; species Scytalopus superciliaris. The sequence goes on from VXBX01001580.1 coordinate 785,302, forward strand.
GAAAAAGGCCATGGATGTGCCTGGCCAAAACTATCAGTTCTTTGACTTCCCTCAGCAGGATAGAGTCCTAAAAGGCAGCCTTTATTCTCAGAGAAATTCCTTCTTTCTCCTTAAAATAGCCTAGACATAGCTGAAGCAACTGAGGAACAAAAGGCTAAAGGCTGTCGGAAAGCTGAGCACTGCTTAAGCTAAAAGGGAAATGGTTATGAAACATTAGAAGGAAATGTAGTAGCCCTGCTGGGTCTTCAGCTTAGCAGAGCATAACCATGACCAGCTCTTGTGATGACCCTGAGAGGTTAGGAGGAGAGCAGCTAGGATTTTTGTCCTTACATCAAGCAAGATAAAGAATATTACATCAACTCACAGCAATGTGGGAAAATGGAAGAGCAAATATTGATTGACTGTTTTTTTAGAGTGAGATGTGAAATGAAACATATGTCACCACAGCAATCTCTGACAGATGAGATCAGAGAAAAGAAGAGGTGCCCCAACTAAACAGTATTCCTGGCAGTTTATCTGTGGATAATCCACATTACTCTTTTCACAGAGCTATGATCTGATATTTAATTTTTCCACCACATTGTATTTTTGGCAGGATGTTTTTACTATCTCACAGAAGAATCAAATTGTTTTGTAGCTCTAGGATGACAAACTCAAACTCTTCTTCAGGGTAATACTAAAAACTAAAGAGGTAGAAAAAGACCAGTGATGCACAGCCCTTATGTGTTGTTTTGTTACAAGATATGTATCATCAACTTCCCACACATTTTTTTATGCAGGAGATCTATGGGATGCTCAGCTTGGCGCTACATAGTATGCCACCACCATCAAACAAATGACAGGAAATTGGCAGCATGCTGTGGATTTGCTTTCTGCAACTGAATGGAAAACACTGTTCAGTATGGATCTCCTGCCCTTCCCTCTTCACCTACTGCTGCCATGCCTTCAGGTTTCCAAGGTGGCTCTCAAACTGAAGAAAGCCCCAGTCCTTCATAGGTTCAGTATAAGGTTTGCCAGTGTACAACAAAAACCTAACCACTCCTCAGGTGTCACTTGGGAGCCATACAGTCCCTCCCTCCCCTCTCCAACAACACTCCAGAGAACACTTTATTTTTCATAAAGAGGAAAGCTGGAAGGGAAAATACTGCATTAGGAATTTCAAGACGATTGAATTAGACTGGGTGGGAAGCAATCACTCCATCTGTGTTTGTGTTACAGTTTCATCTGGAAACTAAGCAGTCCATTGCACATGCCACCATAAATGACAGCCTGTGCCCCAGGCAGTTCACCCCAGAGACAGTTAATAATTACAGCCAGCACCACCAGTGCTCTCAAGTGACCAGCTCTGAGTCACACCTAGTATTTCTAGAGTAACTCCAGCCATATTCCTTATACTCTTAAATATTCCATAAGCTGCTAACAAGGCATTTGCCAATGCAGTTCCGGAAGGCCTTGAATTGTGCCTCTTTCTTGCCTTAAGTGGAGACTAAGACAAGTCAAGAAGTGTGTTGTCAGTGCTGTATTTTCTCATCCCTTCATCTCCAAATTTAACTCTACCTGCACACAAGGCAGCTGACAAACTGCCCCACCAGCAACCTGCATCCCCTGAAAGTCAAAGGCATTGGCACATAGTCTCATTGCACCTAAGATGCAAGGAACTCCAAAGTGAGAAGTCTGTCATACTGCTTTTAACAACTCCAGGCTGAACTGATTTCCTTGTGGGATCAAGCTTAAAAATTCACAGCATGACTAGAGATGACAGCAAAGGTCAGTGTTTACTTGTATTATTTGCTGGACCGTATCTATATAGCCACAGAGAGTGGCCCTAGGTACACTCCAAGCTGAACAAGCATCTTGTCCACATGATTTACCTGACAAAGCAAACCATTCCCAAAGGGGTGTTGATATTTCTTGCAGACCCTGCAAGATGATTCTGCCTGCTGTTGGGTTGGGCCTGGCACTGAGTTCTGTGGTAGCGTGGACACCCACCTCCATGTCTGTGGTTTCAAGGCAGAATTCATAAGGCAGTTTCCTTCCCCGTGGTACCTTTTTCTGCTCCAAAGCTAACCCAGAGTGAATTTCAGCTGTCTAAACGAAATCACAGAATCATAGAATGACTGGGGCTGGAAGGCTCTTTAACCTAGAGAAGAGAAGGCTCAGGGGGGATCAAGGAGTGTATCATTAATGTGTATAAATATCTGAAGGGAGAGTGAAAAAAGATGGAGATGAGTCTTTTTCAGTCATGCCCAGTGACAGGACAAGAGGCAATGGACACAGATAAAACCACAAGAGGTTCTCTCTGAACATCAGGAATCACTTTTTTACTTTTTTACATCACTGAGAGTGATGGAGCACTGCAAAAAGGTGTCCTGAGGGGCTATGGATTCTCCATCCTTGGAACTATTCAGAAGCTGTCTGGACATGGTCCTGGTCAACCAGCTCTAGGTAGCCCTGCTTGAGCAGGGTTATCGGACCAGATGACCTCCTGAGATCCCTGAATATAATGTGTATGTGCATTGTTTTCCCTCACAAGAGATTATTGGAAGGAAGGCGTGTAATTTCCAGCAGAGTTAACTGGAAAAGGAAGTACAATTAAGTCTGCAAAAGACAGCAAAAAGCTGACCAAAACACTCACAGATATTACAGTGGATCAAACATGTGAAAGGAAAAGCTTGAGGAAGGACAGATGTGAGGCCTGGATCTTAAGGCAAATACAGAGGGGCAAATCTTATCCCTACCAGATGGCTCTGTGATTACCCAACATTTCAGCACAATGACAGAGTTTGAGATTTTCTGTCTATAGTCTTGCAAGCAGTAGCTTCAGATGAGTTTCAGTAGAGTAAATATGCACCATTGACTTTTATTCAGTTTTAATAGACTTTTGTAATACACATTTTAAAATGTGCTTCTACTTTATGACTTCTACTTTCTCATACCCTCCTCTTTAATCTCTTTCCTCCTAGATCTTTAATTGTGTAGAAGAACCACTGTGATGTATTTAACTTTCATATAATTTCCGCATTTAGCAATAATACCCCCAATTAACTACAGTTCTCATTAACCAATTTACTAATTTATAATCAAGGGCAATGGCTTTAACAGTTCTAATAATATGCCTTGTTAATAATGTCTTAATGAGGATTATCCTTATACTGCTCTCAGAAGGTTCCCTTTTTCCCTAAAATGAGAAAAAGCATATTAATGCAAAATAACCTTCTACCTCCTGGTTAAGTATTTTGTTGCAATGAAAAGGAAATATGGAAAAGTACCATACATTTTTTATGTCCATAGGCTGCCACTTACAGTAGGTGGAGTGCATGATGCACTAGTCCATAAATCAGTTCTGGCCTCAGCCCTCTTTCTTACTTGGTGTAATTAGACACCAAGAGGTTCCTTTTATATCCTCAGTTGAATTGGAATGTACGCATTCTTATCAGTTTCACTGGATGGAGCAAAGAGAATACCATTAATTAACTCAGGAAAAGAAGTAAAATCAAAATGAAACATCTAGTCAAGCTTTTACCAAATTAAACTAAAAAATCAAATCTAAGAGAATCTTTTCCTGTAGACCTACCTAAGGAAACACAATAAAACAGAAATGACTCAACATGTGTTCTGCTAGCAGTAACATTAAAAATTTAATGTCTAGAATAGGCAAATAATGAGACAGGTTTACCGATGATAAACAATAAGTATCTGGTATGGTCATGCTAAAAATAAAAGCTCACTCATATACAGGTAAAATTAAAAAGCTCCAAAAGAAAGCTTGCATTTAAAATGCAAAGGAACAGAAACATAAGTCAATGCATGGTCAGGCAACCTCAGAGGTTTAAATGTTGGAGGAAGAAGCACCTGGTGAAAGATAGCTCTGTAATGCACCTGAACTGACAGGGAACTGAATGTATCTTTCATTGTACAGTTCTGCCAAAACCGAGAGCAGCCACAGCCTGGTCTGACAGCCTGAGGAACAGAAATCTGCTCACTGTCACCTATGCAATGCACATTTTGCTGTGCTGCATTCTGTACACTAAAAAGCCCCCTGATCTCTGATGATCCTGATATTTTAAGACAAAATTACAAACCCTTTAAGCCCTCCACCTTCCAGCATGTTACTCAGATGTGCCTGTATTCTCCATTCCAGCACTGTTAGGACTTCAATCATGCCTTCAGTGATCAGTTAATATTTTAAAGCACACTTAGGTTAGGAAAATAGTAGAATCTCATTAGTCTTAAGCACTGAAGACATGGCACTTGATATAAGTACCTGTGCTGAGGTGGGGAGAAACTGACCTTCAAAAGTCACTATTTACCTGGAACATTCAGAAGTGTTGGTTTGCCATAATCAGTTATTTTCTTGCCTCTATTTTGTTTTTACTGAGTGGAAATTAGAAAGATAAAAAGAGCAATGTCCCAGCAATGTTTCTGTTTCAGATAAGCCATTGCAGCTATAGCTCTGAAGTGTTCAGATACATTCAGTTCAGGTTTTAGCACACTGTAAAAATGTAAATGTCACACTATTTTTCAATCCATTGCAGAGATGTCAGATCAAGGCCTGTTCACCCTACACACCTGACTACACTTTTAATCTATGGTTTTGGTCAAGCACAAAAGTTGAAAGTAAACTTAGCATTGATTTGTATAAGAAAAGAATTCTCTAACACAAAAATTTCACCAGTTTCCACTATTCCCCAGAAGGTTCTCTTGATATCAGCCAATACACATGGATGAAAACCTCTTTGCACTAAACTGCTCAGGAATTTTCCTGTAGACTTCATTGGAGGCTGTATTTAACCTGGTATCTTATGAGGAGCAGATTTTACTTTCCTTTGAGGAGTCACTGTCTTTACTGGTGAGCAGACAGCATACTTTATACAGCAATTCTGAGGCAGCTCATGCAAGTGATAAGTACTCACTGGACAAATTTGGATGCACTCTGAGACAGTGTAAGAAGGTAATTAAATAAATTCATAGAATTAAGTTTAAAAAAAAAAAAAAGTTATGTTTTTGTCCTCTTCCTTGGTCTTCAAGACAATTTAAAACCTCTGATTTGGTACTGAATTTAACAATGAGCTCCTTGCCCTTGACTGTGTACAAGCTACTTCTAAATCACTGGCATGCCAGTTCAATTCCATCACTTATTTATTTTTTTAGGCTGAAAGAATTTGAAGCCAAACTTAATTAAGCTTCTGACATTGTGAGATGGCATACAGGAAACTGTTTAAAATATAAGCCTTGTGTGACTTGATTCTTGATATCAATCCTGTTGTAAATTCCTAACTTATAATTGTTTAAAAACATGTCTTAAAGCTGAACTGTTTTTCCTATGACTGGTGTTTGTCATCTTTAGCACAGCCTTCCTTTGCACTGAAAGACATGCATTTTCCTATAGAATACGTTATATGCACTGAGCCAGCTGTTGATTACAATTTGTTTCTCCTCAGATGAAAATACTTGGGGTGCAAAGCCTTCACAGACAGCTTCACTTTTTCTTTTGAGTTAGAGGGGAAGAAGAGGGGATGGGGCCAATCAGCACCTGGTCTGACATGCTTTAGGGCTTACCTGACTGTTAATTAACAATAATATTTTCCTCCTTATTTTTGCAGGACTGCCTTGACTGTGACATAAATAAAGATGACAGAGGCCACAGAAAAAGACAGATGTAAAGAAGTACAGATGAAGGATGGGAATTAAAAATATGCACAAAACACGACAGTCATAAAAACAGGACACTGTGCAAGTAGAAACCAGGATCTCCTCAGTCCCAAATCTTCCTATAAACCATTACACAGCTTTAGGTCACTAGCAGACTTGATCAGCTTTTTTAAAATGGAACTAGTAATACATTTTTTAATCTCTTCTAGCCAAAATCTTGGCCCTATTAGGCTTCTGTGGGCTACAACTCACTGGGATTTCAGTGCTTATGAACTCCTGCATTCCAACCATTTCACTTCTTTGAAAGCCTATGATACAGCCAAAATATGACTTATTTCTCATTGATAAAGTGGTAGCTGTTCATTCACTTGAAGAGTAGATTTGCCATTTGATTATCCCCTGGACATTAAAATACATTGAATGGATGTGATAGACTAAACTTTGCTTAGGGAAACTGATTGAGCCCTATGGTCAGTTTTTCCCTGATAACCTGGGACTGATGTCTTAAGCAAAGTGTTTTCATGCCAAGTAAGGGGAAAAAAAACAGATAAGAAGCAGATCCTTCAGAGTTGGTTGTCCTTTCCTTCTCTTTCATCTTTTTCCTTATATACCTCAAGATAATTTTATTTTTTTCTAGAAAAGAATAAAAATGGCTACATACCTCCTTTTTGCTGCAACCAAATTGTTTTAAAATAAACCTGGCTCACATATACATCAGTCATTCAGTGTTGTTTCAAACTAATCCACCCCAAGGGATCTATTAACAAGAACCTCAGTTGCCCTGCCTCAGAAGCAGGCCATAACAACTGAAAAATAAAAATCCATACAAATAGCAGGGGAGATCAAAAGTCTCAAAACTGATCATAATGACACTTTAAATCCTTAGCTGAGAAATTAAAAACACCCATGTTCTGTTCAAAACATATGAACAGCATATGAATGTTCATTTACATAATCCAGACTGGTTTGATTCAAGAATCAGCCAACGGGCTGCCCGACTTGACAGATTACTTTTTCACAAACCACAAAGTCTAGACAGATCTCCACCATTTCATGGTACAAAATATTTCAGACTTCAGATTACAGTCATTGGCTTTTTAGACACAGTTACTGTAACCCATTTAACATCAGCCTGGATGTACCACCCGAACACTTCCCTCTACTTGTTCTGAAGGGCTGTGGCAGAAACAGGAACTTATTCCACCTCTCTTCATTGCTAAATAAAACCCAGGTCTGTGCTAAACACTGACACATTTGGCTTCAAGATCCATCTTCATATGCTAAGGTAATACCTCTGTTCTGGCCTCCTGGGCCAGCTATTACTTCTTCCAGCTTGTGATGGAAAACAGGTAAACCATAGCAGAAGCGAAAATGCCACTATTCGGAGTCCTCTCGAAAAAAGAGTAAAAGTTTGGGGAAGAAATCTAGTAAATTCTATGCCAAATAAAGGTTCAAAGAAAGGGCTGTCCTGGTGATGTTCTGTGGATGCTCAGTATTTGTTGGGATCTGGCCTCTGTGTTTTTACTTATGAAAGATGAACTCAAAACCCTCCTTCCTTGAGTCAGCAATAACATAAAAGTAATTGAACATCCTGCAAGGAGAGCTCTGTCATGTTCCTGTATTTCACTGGTTCAATAACCTGATGTTATTAAAATTTCTTGCAATCTTCTTGCTATTAGGCAGTGCCTTATTTGATCAGTTATGAAAGATGGAGGGGGCTGCTGGCTTATAGAGTCTCCTTCTGATACGGAATTACATGGTAGGTTGATTCAACCTGCATGTGGAAGCAAAAATAAGAATTTCTTTGCCTCCTTTCTCATTTTTCTATTTTGATTTCATTATATTTTTTATCCAAGGATGTCATAGACTAGTAATATCCCATGACTCCATTTCACACTTACTTAGCAATGGTATTTGTGACTTACCTCTGGAGCTATCTGCTTATGTGAAGGTATGCAATACATCTTGGGATCAGGTAAAACCTCCTTTTCCTCCTTTTAGTTGATATCCTTATACAGTTTTAGCTAACCATATTACCAGTTGTTTCCACTACTCTTCTGTAGCTTTTTCCACCTTCACTTCTGTATGAGTCAAATACCAAAATGAATGTCTGCTTTTACAGCATATATCCTAGGGATGGTGGGGGGGAAAGCATAGGAATTTGCTTTGACATGCTTCTGGTAACAATTGTCTGGAGTATTCTCAAAACAGATTGATGTATTATCTTTCTGAATTTTCTTTTATTCTCCACAGCAATAACCTTCCTTTTTACACAAGTACCTAAAGAGCAGGTGTTTAACCTCTCCCTGATATCCCCAGATGTTAGGATGTTCAAAGCATATTGTCTAGCAGAAAAAAAAATCATGCCCAGACTCAACCCTAGAATGTACCATTTTTAGATCAATACATGGATACATTGGAATAATAGGAATCTCAGGTCTGTTTATGATGGTGATTGTAATGTTTCCCTCAGGTGATGACAAAGAAATGATCTGGGCACTAGAAGAAGAAAAAGAAAGCCCATCACTCTGTTAGAATCTACATTTACATCACACTAGACATGCTCTTTACATTTTCTACTATGCTATAAGCATAGAACTGTGTGTTTCCTTCAGTTCTCCATAAAATCCTGTGAGAATCCAGCCTCAATGAACAAGCTTCCATAGCAAAGAATAGCCAACTCATTTGCAGAAAAGAGGCTTCAGGAGGTATGACTATATGACAGAATGATAGGCCTTATTGCTCTTGAGTGTTCTCAGCTTTCTTAGGTGGAGTCCCTTTTATCCCTGTCTTTGCCCCTGTTGATGGAGAATTTTCATACTATGACAAACAACTAAAATCTGATAACAACCAGAATCAAGCAGTCAGTTTACAGGCTTATTTATGAGAAAGATTTCTCCCTCTCGGTAAAAACGATTAGAGCTGCTGTCATAAATCCTTTGCTGGCAGATACTTCTGATATCCATCAGCCATTTCAGTGCCATCATTCTTTGCTGATCAAGGTGCTCAGCAGACTCTCTGCCACCCACAAACAATCTCTCTTCCCTACTGGCGATGCAAGAGCTTGGACGCACTAGCACATCCTGAGCCTGCTGCTGGGTCTGGGAAGTCCTGCCTGGTGCTTGCTCAGTTCTTCATGCTCTACTTCACATCTTTGGAAGGTAGCACTCATTTTCCCTAAGGTAACTGTAGGTGCCTGAAATTTAGGTTTGGACTAAATCAATTGACTATATTGACTCTGTCGCCCAAGGGGAGAACTAGGTATCTACTCAACACTGATGCTCCCCACCTGTCTCAGGATGAAAAGACTGCTTTCTTCACAGGCTTCACTCTCCCTCTTCAGTAAAACAGAAAAGTGTCATGAACTGATTGGGCAAGAATTTTGAAATACTGATGCAGGCTGTGATAGTCAATACTATACCACTGTATTTATGGCTTTTTAGCTTTCTATGTAAGCAAACAAGAATTAGGAATACCACATGTGTGTGTAATAGTCATGTCCAGTATATAATACAACATAGTGACAGAGCTGTATCATTATGGGACATTGTGACAAAGTGAAATATCTACTATACAGAAATCTGATATGTATAGCTGCAGTACCACAAATATACATCCATGTCAATCCATACGACGTGGCTGTAGCTGATTCTGATTATATTATGGTCTAGCTGACTCTATAGAGACAATTCTGCTGGCTTTTACAGGGCAATCCCTTTCCCAAATACAGCTGCTTAAACTGTGACTAGAAAACTGTCACAGGCTCCCTGTACCAGAGAATAAATTGAAATTATGACACCAGGAACTACATTTTTCTGTTCTTTATCTTCTTACACTAATTCATCCTTTCCCAGTTCTCCTCTTCTGCACTGTTTTTCTGAGTCTTTATGTTGTTCCCTCGCCCTTATTCCCTTTAGATTATCTGTCATTTTAAAATTCTAGCAGCATGGTAACCATTTCTCACGCTTTTAATGACAGCTCATAATTGCTGACAAGAAAGAGAAGCAAACCGTGTTAAAATGTGTATGCATAAAATTGTCATAATGTCATACACTATGCTGAGATCAGTAATGAGGAGGTTGGGCCTTAGTTAAGATAGCTAGACAGCAAATATATACCAGAAAGAAGAAGCAGAATATAAAAATGAATAAAATAGCAGCTGTAGAAAGCCACTTAGGCAGAAACATCATGAAATCAGCCCTGTAATGCAGTTCATTACTGGGTAAATGGGTGAATGGGTGGAATTGCAGTCCATCCCTGCTATAAAATATGGCTTTAAAAAGGCCAGCTTTGCTAAGGACTTGGCAGTCAGTTCATTAAGACAATACCTTTCTGCAACTGGTGCTCCCAAGAAGGGGCCTTTACACTAAAAAAGGTAAAAGCCAAAGCAGCAAAGTTGAGAAGAATTCACCTTTTTACATTCCTATAAGGAAAACTTGGTTGCACTAACAGTACATTCAAATTTAAGTCATGACAGTCCAACCCAAAAGAGGCCCAGTGTGCACTGCTGGATATCCAGTATGTACTTACCGAAATCATCTGCTGCTGAAAACCTGATCGTGTCTCCTGAGGTTTGCATAAGTGGTTCCAGTAATTGGAGTTGCACTTGGCCAGCTGCTGTTTAAGTTGAGCTTCCTCAATTAGAGACCTACTTGTGTTCCCCAGGGAATTGCCTCACTAGGACATCCGTATGCATTTCTGCAGACCCATTTCAGCCTGTCTGCATTCAAGCTTACCTATCCAATGTGCTCCTCAGAAACACCAAGTTACTCCTGTGTCAACATAGATACTAGTTGGAAAGTATTAACTTTGATTAAGATAAACTGCAGATGAGCACTGTGAGAAGGGAGAGAGGTGAATTGTCCAGATGCGTTTTGGAGTTCAGAGGAGAAAAGGAGGTGGCAGGTCTCAAATCTAATACACCTTTTACATGGTAGAGGAGCTATCATACAAATCTATTTCAGTGGTCTGGGCATGTGCAGGAGAAATCCCAGATTTCCACAGTCCCTTTTAAAACAGATTGCATACAGCAGTGAAGCTTCAGAGGCAAATCATCTCCTTTCATGTGACTAGCCAGTCTTGGCTGACTAGCTTTTATAGTCAATCTGTAATGTAAAAACCTATAAAATACTAATCTTAAGTAGAGTGTACATTTGGCTTCTCTCTGACCTGCTTCTGATCTCAGCAAATCAAGTCAGTGTCTGATTAGTCCCAGGCTTCACTTCTGGGCCACAGAGTTGTTATCACATAGTATTTCCCTTTTTATATTCTACTTTCTCCTACCATGAACTAATTTTCTTTCTGGGATCTGAATGAGATGGCCACAGCCATGAGGTTCTGTTACAGATGGCTTGATGGGACAGCTGAGTCATGCACATCTTTACCAAACAAGCTAAGGAATGAGTGCTCTTTGCACTGGCAATGGAAGCTAACACAAAGTGTTCAGGATGAGGAAATGATGGAGTTTCACAACTCCCTCTGTACAACTGTGCATCTCACCAGCTTCCCATCACAGAATGCTCTGGGTGGTGCCTAAGGTACTTAGATGACTTTCAAACATACATTTCTTTGCTCCAGTGTTTCCCATGCTTAATGCCTGTTCTCAGAAAAATCCACTAACATTCTCTTTGCTGTAAGTGCCCCTAGTGACTTGACATTTGGAAATAAGCATCTTATGTGGCCTAACATGTCAGTTAATTTTAACAGTGGCAAGACTAGAGATGGCAGTCCTCCTCACACAAAAATATGGGTGGCATGCTCATAAATCCAAATATTAGTGGTCTGAAAAGGCCAACAACTTCTCCCCCTGTTTCATGGAAAAGAAAAAGAGGTAATTTCCATAGAAAGAGAGGCATCTGCATACATTTGTTATGTGAGCTCACTAGCATGTATCCCTGTCAACACTGCCAGCTTTATTAGTCAATCTTGGTCAAATACTCAAATCTGACAGATTTTACTGCTTCATGCCCTTTGTCTTCAAATACTGTTGTTATGTCTGGAGAGCACTGCCAAGGCAAAAATAGCTTACTCTACATTTCAGAGCCCTTCCTTCAGTGTAGCCTGGATTCTGTCAAGCAAAATTTCACCTGGGGGAGAAAACAAAGCAAAAAGTAACCCCTTGTGGTCCTTGAGTTCCTGGGTCACTGGGATTAGGCTGATCTTGTGGGCATCATCCCCACACAGAGCTGGTGGTCTACAGGAAGTATCCATGGTGAGGCTCTGCCCAAAGGGAGAGTTACAGCCACATGCACCTCTCACACCAGAACCAGAGCTGCAAAGGGTAAATCATATGCAGTCATCATGATGGTCTTGGGGGCCTGAAGTGTGCACAGCCTCCCTTTCATCCCCGTGACAGGACAGGCACAATATACTCTACTAGAGGGTATTACTGCAAAGGGGGAATGAGAAGAGGCAATCCTTTACCTCACTTGAGTTACTCTGTGCTTGAATATCTGCAGGGAAAATTTAGGTTACTGAATCCTGGGACTGAAGAAGACTGATTTCTGTAGTTTGATGTCTCAAGGCTCATTGATAATGCTTTATATAATGGTACAAGTTATGGCTGAAATTCTGCCTGAAGTTGGGACAGGTGTAAGGCCAAGAGGATCTGCTCTGTGGAGTTCCCACTGCACTCACCATCAGGGTGGTCTTCCTCCCTTCTTGTCTTCCAGACCCTTGTCTCTCTCTCAAGTTTGGTGATGCTACAGGGATGGTTCAAAAATCACTGTGGGGAGAGATCAACTGTATAAGCACAAGTTTTATAGGACAGCATGTGTCTGCATCAGCTATATAGTTATTCCAATAGAAAATCTGTACACTTCAAATAGAGAAGTCTGAATAAAATAAAAAAAAACCCTGTCTGCAAGTGACCTTTTTTTGTTATTCTGAGTCTCCCTGGTAAATCTGACATCAGGTCACACTTGTATCATTGCTCAGTGCACCCTTGTCCTCCTTGTCCCTGCACCAGACATGTATTCCCAGAGCTGGCTGCACCATTCAGTCCTCCTTGGCAGACTCCAAATTGTGTGCAGCACTCTTTTCCACTCATGTTAACACAGACCTTGTTTCAGACCTCCAAGTGCCACAAAGTAGAGGTCAGGCATGGAAAGAAAAATCATTGAGACCCACCTTGTTGATGTTGTTGCTTATGATGTCATGAGTTTAAAGACCATTTGAGGGGATGCTGAAGACCCTTGAGGGTGTTTTGCTTTATCCCAAATCACAGAGAAATTTATAAATCTAGACCTGTGGGGAGAGGACAGGCTAAATATATTCTTGTGAAATCTGGAACAGCTAATTTACTAGCCCCAACTGCATTTTCAGAGTGGGCTGCTCTCACTGATTATACTGGTGCATTGGCTGAGACAGGTTAGCTCTTGCTAATGTTTCAGGGCTCAGTGGAAAACATTAACTCTCAGGGAACATAGGTATTTCAGAGCTAGGAAAAGAAAGGCTGACAGTATATTTTACACTGTTGGAGCAAGAGAGAAGGAGTGAGACACTGGTTTCATAAGGATTTCAGAACATAATAAGTGGCAATATTTGAATATAAATTTTAATTCATCTCCTTTTAAGATCACCCATTCTTGAGCAAAGTTGTCATTACAGGAAGGCGTGAAAGTGTGAACTCTGGACAGAGTGATAGCTTATGGATTTGGCAGCCCTTGTTAAATTTCATTGCTTTTTTAAGCTACCTATACTGCTGATAACCAGGGCCTGTTTTGCACTGAGGTGGAGGATTACAGAAGCTTTTTTTCCCTTTTTTTTTTTTTTTTTGGTGGATTTTTCTACATTTCAAACATTGGTCATTAAAATGAGAAAGGCTTATTTTCCCAGAAGAATTCAATCACAGAAGTATAGGAGATTTTTATCTCCCGTCCTAGTGTTTCTGCTTTTTTTTTTTTTTTTTTTTTGAGATACAAGAGGTTATTTCTGGTAGTTGCAAGAACCTAAGACACTGCCAGTTCTGAGATAAATCAAGGTCCAATGCATTACAGCCATGGCCTCCAAGTTCTGGGAAACAGACTGAAGGGGATCAGCCATTGGAAGAAAAACAGTCCTATAATCCTGGGTATTGAGCGCTCAAATTCAGCTCTGATTTACAGTTCTGTTGTAAACTTATAAACCTCAAAAGTATTCAGGAGATATAAAACTAGATCTCTTAAAGCACTAAGGATCAGTGATGCAACAAAGCACCTTGATGTATTCATATGATTGCCCCCTTGTTTGTCATCGTGTATTTCAGGGCTCTGTGGAGTTGGGGTACAAGTTTGGCCATGCCAAAACATCTGGTGCATAACAAAATGAAGGCTGAAAAGATTAGACATGAGCCTAAGACTCCACTAAGGATCACTAGCCAAAGGAAAATTAATACATTTATTTCATCTGTTTTTGTTGTGTCTTATGTGGATTTTGCAGTGTGTGCCTTAAATCCTGCTGCTAATTCTTACTCTATTCTCTCTCCTCTGGCTACATTCTGTTTTCTTTCCTATAGCTTTATTACCTGTTCCCTGGGTAACAGCTCTCACTACTGAGAACTGATGTGTTGTGACTGAGTCCTTTCATTTCTTTTCCCCATAAAATCACAGGGACTTATTTAAAATCAATTTTCCCAGTTACTATTTACTTACTAGTCTCTCTGGTCTGCAACATGATTTCTAGAACATTTCCTTCTGATCACAGGCTATCTTCATCATAGTTGAAGACATGTCAGCCTTGACCTAAAGAGAAAACAACTGAGCATCACAACTGAGCATCAAAACTGAGCTCCCCCCTTCTCTCTTATAGAGCCAAACAGAGCTCTTTAACTCTAAAATTCCTAAATATTACATCAGAGTTGGAAGTGATGAGCCAAAAATAAGGTTATCACCTCACTTTATGGTTTCTGAGTTTAGCTTAACCTCCAAGTGATAGAATAGGATTGCAGGTGGCAAAATTTGCCTCTATTCCAAGTATGGCCCAGCCTGTAGACCATACTCCCTCTGTGCAACAAATAGAAGGGAAATCACATGATTGTTTGGCCACAGGCACTTGGTACAAAGTTCCCAGAGCAGAATATCAGGTTTCTCAGTGATTGTCATTGTGGTGTGCTATTGCCAGCTGCAGAGGAGTGAAGGGACGTGCACAGACTTGAAAGTCTGTCAGGCTTTACTGCTACATTTGAGTTTGAAAATTCCTCAAAGTCTCCCTGTATAGCAAGAGACACACAGCATAATTTGAAATAAAATGTCTCAGTCAAAAAGGCAATCCAATGACGTTCCAAGTAGTCTTCTCTCATCTGTTCACCCTACTGCAGTTATAGCCTGTTCTTGTGCTACTACAATTTCACTGATCCTACTGTTGTTCCTGGGCACAACTCCTACAGTGACATCTGTGACTTTACAAAATCAAGGAGAGGAGCAACGAGTTAATTTATTCATGGCTCTACTTCCCCTCCTATGCTACATTTGATGTTCTTTCAAATCCACAGCAATGTGAAAATAACAATGGGGGGGGGAAAAGTCTTCATTTCATAAATGATTTGCCTACCTAATTCCAGTGGTTTACTCTCATCTTTAACTGTGTACTTGAAAATTCATTGTCATGTTGCTTTCGCTTTTTTTCCTAAGATTTTTACAGGCAAGACAATTCATATTGGACAGGGAAAGCAACATCCACCACAATCCCCTTTAAGCTGTTGCAGCTCAGTGCTGGGGTTCTACTCATACAAGCTATGGTAAAGAAAAGGAAAGCAAGAGAATAATTATCAAGGGCCAATTTTTTCAAAGGAACTCCAGAAAGTCACAAATAGCATGTGCCAGTGCGTAGCTTTACCCGACAGTAGACGTACATTTATGTACACAACATACGTTGTTAGCCACGCAGTCCTCTGGGAACATGAAGCGTCCCATTGCCTGCACAAACACAAACACCCGTAGGTACCCTGAACATATTTTTGCAGAATGATTCACAGTTTGCCTTGAAAAGGCAAATGGAATTGGCAACGTTGCACTGATATTTCTAACCAAAGAAACTTTTCCAAACACAGAACAATCACCTGTGCTCCTTGGGTATGAAACCCAGCAAGCCTGAAGTTGTAATTGCAAGTAATTTCTTAATGATCAAAGAATCACATTCTGTAACAAGGTAATTCCTTTTTTTTTCCTATTTTTTTAATGTATTTCTCTCACCACTGCCAAAGAACATTGTAATACTTTTTAAAAACAAATTACTTCTGTGAGGAGAACAAGCACAAGTAATTTCAGCCCAAAGGGTAATTTTGTTGGAAAGTTTTATGCAGCTGAATAGAACATCTTAGCATGAGAATGTTTTCTCACTCATAGCTATAATGTCATGTTATAATGAATGTTAGAAGTCAATCCTTCATTACCTAGCAAACAACAGAAGTGAAATAAAAACCCAGTAAGTGACTTGGATTTAAGACTCAGTGACAATATATTTGCATCAGTCCAATTTAATTTTCTTTTACTATCAGGTCATTACCTTCTGAATGCAAATCTGCAGAGTGTATCCACAGCCACACTTTGGGAATAGCTGGAAGTGCCCTAGCAGACATCTAGCCGCTCCTGTTACAGTAAGGAGCATTAATCACTAATCCATTTGAAAGTATCTGATGGTGGTGTACTTGGAGTCTTCTTCCTAAGAGACAAAATGAATATGTTCTTAGCAATACGCAGTGGGGCCGCAAAGGTCTCTTTGCAATTCATAACTACATAACGAAATGCAGAAAGCAAAGAAAACGGAATTATTTTATTTATTGCATTGGAAGAGCTTTACTTTGCAGAAAACAATTTTAATTTTCTTCATTACCACAGAGAAACTCATGTTCTTCTGCTTTTTATTTCCTATGGGATTGTCTGTGGTGTGTAGTCCATTTTTGTAGACCACTTGATATACACAAATGACACAATCAAATACTGTTCTTTAGACTTAATCTCACAAAGAAAGCACTTTCCTTTGCAAGGGATGTGGGAAAGGGAATAAGGTAGCCATTACCTCCCTGTTAACATTGTCCTAAGTTTCACATACTTACCAGAGCAATTGCCAGGGAAATGAGAAGGTCCCCATTGCCATCAGTTACACTGAGCTCTGGGCTCCCACTGGCCTCCTGGGAATGGGAAGCATGGAGAAACCACGGGATAACCACTCTGGCAGGTCTCATGACCAAAGATCATCCTGTACAAAACACTGCCTGTGCACTTCCTAACTGCTGCACCTTTATACACCTCAAGCTCTAAGCTTGGAAGAAATCACCAGATTTTAACACTGTTGAGGAAGACCTGTGTTGTGATACTGAAATTGAAAGTAGAAATAATACTGTAAAATATTGAAAGAAAATACCCTCTTTTGAAACTGCTAAATAATCTTTCAATTTAGCCATGATTAAACCACAGGATGCTTATGAGACACTAATACATGTGCTCTTCAACTCTGCTTTTCATGACAAAAACGATCAGGGCAAACATTAGGGAATCTAATAAACTGTAACACTGGAACCTCAAAGTCATCTTTCTGTTTTTCAAGAAGTGCTAAAGTATACAAACAACTGTATGTCTTTATGGACTGATTCAGTAAAATAGATGAGCAAATCCGGAAGACAAATAGGAATTTTCACACAAGATTATGTGTATTATTAGGTATGCAATCCTATGTGACTGTAGGCATATATCTCTCTAGCCTGAGTAGTTAAAACTGATCTCTGATCTGCTGAGTGAGCCTTTTCAGTTACTAAATAAACCTTTTTTTACAAAATCGTTTTCCGTCTAAGTCACTTCAGAAATTCAGATCAATGTCCTGCACTAAAGAGTAGGTTCTGGGTTGAAATAAGGCAATTCTAAAGAGTTGGGAGTGCACTTGATATCCAAGCCATGAACCTGTACTAAGTCTGTGTTTAATGGACAGATTTGAAATATGACAGAGAACCTTAAAGTAAAGCCAGATTTTGATTAAATGTTTACAGGCCATCTTTGAAACTGACCTTTACCTAGCTAAGCTGTAGCTTGAACCACAGACTTTAACATGTTGTATCAGCACCCTTCCAACAGAAACTGTACTTTGTAGCAAAACCTATTATTCAGTCTATGGTCTCATATCTTTTAAATGGCTTTACAATGCAACATTTGGGATTTGCAATACAGTATTTAGCGTAAGCCTTGAAGAGAAGTGATGCCAGCCTATTGTGGGACCTAAGAACTCTCTGTATCTGATCTGGCTTTTCATCAAATCATTTCAAAACTAGCTGCTTGGAAAGGTAGGATGGGAACAGATGAAGTCTGGAAACCAGAGAGTTCTGAGACAAAAAACAATATCTGTGTATGAATTCAATCACAAAGTTTTGTATACCTCCATCTGACACTCCCAGCTCTCTGTACTGAAATAACTGCTGGGGGATCACTATGTTAACAAAGGACTGTCCATAAACTGTTGTTGTGAGGAATTACACCAATTATGAGTAAATGGGGCAAAAATATGGCTGTAAGGAAAAAAAGTCTTCCTCACTCTTTCCACTGCATCTGCAATTATTTTTTTTTTTTCTATTTGCAGTTTCCCTGCACCATTTTCTTCAAATCCCTCTTGTTTTGCCCCCATTCAGCCTTTTCCTTCTGTAGAAGCTTAGGCTGTGTTTCAGCTGCAATGGGAGAGGCAATGGGAAGATACCGCGGAACTTCTATGGGCATGAGGTGAGGAAAGAGTAAGAAAAAGAGAGGGTGAGATATCTGCATTTCCATCTCTTAACTGCAGGTTCACTACCTACAGACTATCCACCTGTTCCTTGGGCATCAGGGACATTTTGCTGTCTAAAAAATGAAGGTTGAACTTAAACTCTGCCGAGTGCCAAGTTTAGTCTAATGAGACAGCAAGGAAGGACTTAACTGCTGGTCCATCTGTGAGCAGAGGCTGGGAATATGGAGAGCTTGGAAATACTTACTATAGGTCATTGTGTCCATTCCCTGCACAGAGTCTCCTAAGAAAAGCCAGTGTGTGCTAAACTGGTGCTGTGTCATAGTTTCTCAAGAGACCAAGACAAAGAAAAGAGCAAAATAAAGGTATCTTTCAAAATAAAGGGATCTTTGAGATCCAAATCAAAGGAGACCTATTAGGGGATTACAAATTACACTACAAGATTACTTTAATTAGTTGATTTCATTAATGTGGTGGTCAGATCTTTAAAAATTAAAACAATATAGAAAGTGAATATTTTTTTAAGGCATCTCTACGTTTTCTATAGCGTTTTTGAAGCATTAATTGATTAATCTTTGCAACACACAACTCAGGTATCATTATGGTTTATATAATGGGAAAGGTTTGCATCTGAAATTGAAGTAAGAGAGACAATTTTCAAGTCACAAAAGCACCCAGCTCAACAGGCAGAAATCAGAGTGTCTGCATGCACAGCTGCTGACATTTTAGCAACTGTCCTACCAGCTATCCCAAAACATCAAAGCTGGAATCAGGGAAAGATCCAAAGTAACAACAGAGCTTTGCAATATCTTCACAGAGAATGACTTAAGGACTTGCAATAATTGCAAGAGGAAAAATGTACCTTCAAGTCTGTGGCATGTCAGACCTACTGCCACATACTGAATTGCATGGCTGCTTCTATGAAAACTGAACCCTAAAAGTCTTAGTCTGGAGTTCATCTCTGCTAAATCTAGCCATTTATTGGCCTAGCTTTCCTCTACATCCCCCACAGAACAGAAACACCTCCAACAGGGCAGCTCATTCTGTCTTGAGGTGGGGGTAGAACACACATTATTCCCACGGACCGGAATAACAGAGCATTGTAGACTATGCATCTATTTCTCTGGTGGCTGAAGGTAAGGAAGTGGGTCTGATCCTTAAACAAACTTACTGTCATTTGTCATCATGATTTTTCCACTTCTCTAAAATCTCATTCTCTGTCTCCCCCTTTTAGCCTCTAAATCTAACATAAATCTTCCAGCAATTTCATGCTATTTTTCACCACTCTTTCCACTATTAACTATGTGCATCAGGAAGGGGTTGATTTTCTTAAGATAATGCTACATTCAAACCAGATTTTTATTTTAAATTATATGAGGTTGCCACAGTGCAAACACACTTCAGTACAATCCAGAGCACAGCCTACTTGTTAAGCAGCTCTCATTAAGACATGGAACCAGCTGTGGGTTAATGAGACTAGTGGACCATCCAGAGATCAGTTCAGTGTAATATGTTATTAAGGAAAAACACCTGTTATTAAGCCTTATATTAACTTTTATGTTTTAGCTTGATAATGAAAATTTACTTAAGCAGGTCATCTATCAGTAGCCACTATTATTTCTTGATCAAAAAAGTCTTAGCTCCCACTACTCTACTCTTGTTCAGAGGGAGAAGATGCTCTCTCAGGGCTCAACTTGATAAATTATAGAATTATATATCCAGCCTTCTGCCCGTGCAATATACAGAGCCAGAAACAACATGGAGCTGAAAGCTGACAGAAGGTTTATAACCTTTTCACTGTAGAGACAGTGAAAAAAAAGAAGTCTGAAGGAACGATATAGACTGACCCTAATGTCCTCTTTTATTAGAAAGCAAAGAGAAGGAAGACCCAGGAAGAAAACAGCTGGCAAGCAGTGATGATTTGTAGACACTCCTTCAGGCCACTTTGACCCCCAGGAAAGCACAGGCAGCCCTCACTGCTCCACAGTATCCTTTCTCTGCACCCTTTCTCATTCCCCTGAGCTGGAAGCAGAAGGAGCTCTTGAAGCACCTGGTGCAGACACAGGATGAAATTGATGCCAATACAGAAATTTAGCCCCCTGTACTGACCAAATGCAATGCAAGGACTCAGCCTAAACTGAGATGAGCATAACACAAGACAATGTTATCCCTACCTTAAGAAATTCTGAGTTTCCAAGTACTTCTAAGCACAAGAAAAGCCATTTGTAATTGCTCTCATGAAGAGCAGGAAATGATGCCTTGCCATTCCAGGCAGCCCTGCTCCTGTGCATTCTGCTTTAAGCTACAAGCTCTCTGGAGGCTGCAAGAAGGAAATACTTTCCCTGAGCTCACTCCTTGGGCCCCACCACCACAGAGAATGCAGCTCTTGCTTTTAACCTTGCTCCTGCAATGCTTACTAATGTCTCTACTTCCATGGAATAACTGGTTTAGTAGAAAGACACTAGTGGGTTACCTCCCTGCTGGTACTCCGGGCTTCATGGCACTTTGGCCCCTGAACAATGCAGCCAGTGTTCCAAGCACAGCCACCTTGGCAATTAACAAAGACAAATTACATTCTCGCTACTACACTATTATACTCCTTTACACAGTGCCTTTACACACGCAATTACTAGCTAACAAATGCAATATAACCAAACCCAAATCAAACAGCAGCAGCAAACTCTCAGAAATACATTAGTCACTCAACTGCTCTATGCCCTGGCCTTCCCTGGAGTAAAGAGAGACTCATGGGTTAGTTCAGGTCATAACAGATACTGAAGTGACTACAGAAGGAGTTGGGGGGAAAATGATATAAAGAACAGCAACACATTGCCAAGACCAGATGGTAATCACTCAAGAGTTTTAAAGCAATTCAAGGATGAAATAGCTGTATTGCTGGAGACTTGTGTAACCTTTCATTTATAACAGGCTGGGTATTTAGAACTGGAGTATAACATATGTGATGCAGAGGTCCCAGTGGAGAAATACAGGAACATCAGACTGATGTCCATATTGGACAAACTAATAGAAACCATAAAAAGTTATCAAGTAATTGCATAAGAAATATTCCATAAATAATCCACACTGGTAGAGTCAGTGAAGCTTTATATAAAAGGTCATAATCCTGCTTTTTTGTGTGTGTGATATCAACAAGCTTATATATGGGGCAGGGTTATGTGGCAATAAAGTCTATTTTTAATACTAGAAGGCTTTGAGGAAGACCTTCACCAAATGCAGCTCTTAGAGGGAAGGTCTTGCATGGTTTTAAGATAGCAAAGAGAACAAATGATCAGTTCTTTCAATGAAGGGAAGAATTAAGAGGAATTTTTCAGGGGTCTGTGCTGAAACCTCTATAGTACAATATATTCATAAGGAAACCTGGAAATGGCTGAATAGTGGAACAAGAAAACTTGTTGGCAACACCACCTTTATAAGTCAGACTGCAGACTGACTGTATGAAGTCTTAGAGCAAGACTGAGAAACAGAATAAAATGTATAATAAAGAGACAGAAGATGTTCCGTACAGCTAAATGCAAAGTGAGGCACATGAAAAAATAATCCTGCCTTCACACAAAGAAGGATGGACTTTAAACTGGTTTGCACCACTCAGGAAGTCCTGGGGCTCTTGTAAGTGGCTCCATTGAAACAAAAGCTGAGTACCCAGTAGCAGTTAACAGAGGAACTCAAATTTTTGGCATTATTAGAAAATGAATGCAGAACAAAATGTAACACTAGTCTGTGACTGTATAAATCAATGGTTTGTTACTTCAGACTTTGAGAAGGTTGACAGGAAGGCAACAAGGATGAATGATCAAGGGCATGAAAGTCTTGTCATATTAAGTCTAAGTACTGCAGTCTGGGAAAGGGATAATGGGATAATGTGGTATACATTTACAGAATAGCTGTGTCGTGGATGGGTAAGAACTGATGTTCAGTGTCTTTTAGTACAAGAACTGGAGAGCATCAAATAAAGATAACAAGAGCCAGGTCCAACACAAAAGAAAATATTTCAACTATTCACACAGTGAACAGTAGACTGGAGAACTTGTTGCTGAATTACTTAAGGGGTGCTAAAAATTGACATGGGTTCAAAGTGAAACTGCACATGTGCATGGAACAGAAATATAGTGAGAATTACATATATACTGAAAAATCAGAAAGTCCCTGAAATGGAAATATTTGAAGCCTGAGAGAGATTTAGGAGAAATCGTCACAAGTGTTTGCATTTCACCCAGCACAGTCATTCAACTGGCCTTAATACACTCATATTCCCTTCTGCCCTATGGAATAAACAGATGAATTCTAAGCTTTCAGTGAATGAAGTCCCTTTGAAATGCACTGTCCCAAATGAGCACTGCTGTTCAGTTTGGCTCTCCAGGGAATAAGCCATCCATCACATCAATTGTTTTCCTTTAATCTAAGTGCAGTTGAGAAAGATTTTAAGCTTCTTTGAATGTGAGCCATCAATGCTGGAGGATCAGGCTTTTTTGTGGAAATCAATTGCGTTTCTCTGAATGTTGTGTCAGGCTATAGGTGACTCATTTGCTCCTGCTTCAATAAAATTAATTTCTGGTATCCACAGGAGAGATCAGGGTACCTCAAATCAGAATTATAGTAAATGACTCAGTTAGAGAGGAACTTTTCTGAGATATTTCAGAGTGATCCAGCTCTCCCTGAGTGTGTTGAGACTAGATAAACTGAGTCTATTCAACATCTCATAATTTCCTTGGAAAGGAAAAGGAGTTGGGACAAGGAGTCAAAGACAAATAATGGTAAATCTG
Organism: Scytalopus superciliaris; assembly: GCA_013400415.1. NCBI lineage: Eukaryota > Metazoa > Chordata > Aves > Passeriformes > Rhinocryptidae > Scytalopus > Scytalopus superciliaris. Next base: position 808,416 of record VXBX01001580.1, read on the forward strand.
CAGGGTAAGGCAGCATGAGGGACGTGGACAACAAGAGAGATACCAAGCATGGCAGCTGGTAGAAAACAAGCAGTGGTGACACAGAATAGGACTGTGAAAGCTTAACCCGCTTTCAAAGGCCTTCAGTCAAGATTCCCACCTTGATACAGACACAGATTCCAGTACTCTTATTCATATTTAATGGCATCTGTTCTGTCAGATGCTATTTAGAAGATATCTCCCAGAAATCAGTGAAGCCACCTAACCAGAGATGCCATTAGTGTGAGTTGGAGATAGGGCTCTCATCAGCTCAACACGGGCCAGAAACAAGCTCTGTGTTGAAGCCAGTCTCTAAGAGAACTGAAAACTGTTCATAAGCTTGTTCTTCTGAAATAAAACTGGAGTTTCAGGTAAACTCCTTGTTTAAATATCATGTCTCATTTCTTCAAAGAGCTTACAGTCTTCCATATTCAAAATAAGGAAGATTCTTAATTTTTTAAGGATCCATTAAGGCCAAGGGGGGTTGGGTGTGCATGTGTGGTGTGCATTAGAATGATAGGTCAGAGAAAGTGAATTTGATTAAACCTACAGGACTGTCACGACATGAATAAAGTCAAATTTTGTTGAAAGAATCCTGCTCCTATTCTGAGTCAGCTCTTCTGTGTATATTAGGGTTTCTAGCATACCAGCAGTGCTTGCTGTAGGTTCTTAGCGCAGCTCTCTCAGCTACTGAACTTTGGTGCTTTACTCCTACAGACATCTGAAATTTTTTCTCAGGAAAGTGTTCCCATAACATTATGGCAAATTCAGTGGTGATGAAACTAGGATTCCTGGAAAATGCAATGTATTTCCAAGATCTCTGGTAGATGTGCAGCAGTATATTAAAATTCAGTATCTAAAATTGTTCCTATTTTCAGTTTTCTGCCCTGCCACTCCCATGGAAGTTGCCAACTTTATAGTAGCAGCTTGTCCATAAACCAGCTCCTGAACCACTGCAGTTTTTAGCTCAGCTAACATAAAACTGGAGGAATTTTACCTGTTATCTCTCTTCCTTTTCAAGTCAGTTGTAATTTTTTTCAACCATGGTCTTCCTTCGCACTGAAAGAGTTCTCTGTTAATCACTTTTATGAATTTACATCTGTTCTGTGCTGCAAGAAATCTGAACTCTAAATAAGATACTTAAAATCTACAAGATTATACTATCCCTTGAAGTCTACCAAAGGAATCCTTATACAAGGAGGTATTGCATTATGATTAAGAGCTGCTGTAGCTTTTGAAGGTGAGGTTAGGAGTAAGTATAAATGCATAAAATCCCAAGGAAAAAGTATCTCTCATGACCTCTAATTTTATCCTTACCTCATTGTTGATGGCTTCTGTAGCACTAGTACTGTTTGCCTTTAACATTTGCTTTTGTAAATCCTCAGATGGTACTAGTCCAAGGTGAGATCTACACAGAATGTGAGACAAAGCACAGGGTTCTGCCAAAACAAGTTGTTATGTGGCCTAATAATGCCCTGAAGTCAACAGAGTTACATTGATGTGCCTGAAAGGCCTGCTTGGTCAAGCACAGTAAACATACATGAGGACATACAACTGCCTAGAGTTACAGCTGTACCTTCATACCATATCAGTGCCTTCAAGAAACTTCATGTAGGCACACCTTCTCATATTTGCTCTGTGAATGTGGAAGACTCAAAGAAGGGAAGAAAGGAGCTTTACAGTAACTTCATAAATGACGTTACATCTGTGAATCCCAAGTGAATCTGATGCAATTCTTCCTATTAACCTCGGAAATCAGTGGCTAGTATCCTTTATAAACTTTCTTCAATGTTTTGATCATTGTAATTTCTATTTTATATGAACAGGTCCAGAGAAAGGGCACAAAAAGTACTCAGCATATCCTGTTTGCAGATCGACACTAAGTACCTTTCCACTTTAGCACCAAATACAATTGAGGATGTAGTGGACAACTGAGTCATCCAGACTCTGCTTGGGCTGAAGCCATCTGTGCAAGAATGATACTAATTTTTAACGATAATGGCAACCATGAAAAGAAAAGCCTGCCCATATGCTGTTTAATATGGATGTATCACACAAGGCAATCTGTGCCCCAGGTGTATCTGAGCTGTTAGAGCAAATAGTTTGTTTCTGATTAACAGCTCATTTTTCTCTCTTAATTACAATCATCTACTTTTCGGGAAAATAAAAATCTCTTCAGAGACCATTTTAGGAAAGGCAGGCAGAACCGAGGAAGTCAATACTGGCTATCCACCCACACAGTCCCTGCTTTTTGAAGATGTGGTTATTTGAGTCATTGCTTGCAAAAACAATGCTACAGCAACACAGCTGACTTGTTTGGCTAAAGCTCTGAAAGTACACACACTTGTGCTACCTTTGGAAGGTAGCACTTCTAGGAAAGGAAATGCTGCACCAGTTTTTGTAAAGGAAGGAGGGTTAACCCTTTTAGATAATTTATCACAATTTTCTTCTTAGCAACAATACAGACAAAAAACCCATCCAACATGAATGAAAGAACAACCAAAAAACTCAGTCAATTAATCCATCGGATAATCTTTAAAATCTGCCCAGAGGTCACTGGCTCCTTCTGTTACAATCCCATTTTTAAGCAGGAACTTTGTGCTCAGGCTGTGCAGGCATGGACAAGGGAGAGCTCTGCCCTCCCTCCCCACACTCAGTGAGATCTCTGAAGAAGGCATGCACAAGCCCTCCTTGGGGAACGGGGGGAGATGCCAATCACCAGCATGCAACTACAACAGAGGGCCTGATCCTGTCACATCTTAGCATGAAAGTCCTTCCCTAGCTTCAGACAGTGAAGTGCTGCAGGAAAGATGGAAGGAGAGGGACATTTTGCACAAGAAAAACCTTTGACATTCAAGCAGAATTAATGTTTCTACCTTTCACTTCACAAATAATTTGCAGAAAATGTGAGTTATGGAAAGATTGCAAGGATTTCCTTCAGAGGAATACCCACACTTACATATATGCATCTGGGGTGCATTACACAGCCAGCCACTAACACTAATCTTTTTACAACCTCCTACACAGAGCCTGGGGTGTCCCTATCACTGTATCATTGCTTCAACACACTGTTTTCACAGGTTGTCACCAGTGGAAGTGAGGTGACCAAAGGGGAATTACAATGTCAAACAAAACGAAGTTTATCTCTGGTCATAAACTCTTGGGGATGCCTTTTCTTTCAGGTTTTACATTGGTTAGTCTTGTGAACAATGACAGAGGGAAAGAAAGACAAAGGGAAGCAGAAAATAGACAGCAGGCCTGGTAAGTTTTGTTAATTGTTCTACTTAAATTTGAAATCTCTCCAAGGCAGACTGTGACTGGGGCTTGTGCAGGGTTTAAAGAGAGAACTACATAGGATACAGATCTACAGAGAGTTTCTTTCACTAGGACCTGCAAAGGCTGACATTGCCAACAAGAAGGAGGTCAGCACAGCCCTTTCAGTGCAGAGCAGGCAGTGCTGCACCTCATTCACATGCCCACAGCTAAGGCACAAAGACTGGGCTAGGATGAGGAGCTGGGTGACCAGAGCAGGCCAAGTGGCAGAATGAGAACCAGCACAGGGGCAGGGGCAGACCAAGAGCTACACACCAGTCACACAAGAGAATCCGGTTACCAGACTCATGGCAGCTACAGGGAAACCAATCCAGGTGACCAATCTTGTCTGTCTGTGTGGACTGTGACAAATAGAAGTGTGAGCATTATAGCTTTATAACCCTGAAGAGAGGACAAGCTGAACTAAAGATTATGGCCAAGAATAGCCAGGAGGTCACTTATCTTCATCACCGTATATTATTGATAGGCTCTGTATTTTTCATGACCTGTATTCAGTTCTTTCCTCATTCCTTTCACATGGTTTTATTGCACATGCAGGTTCAGTGCTTCCAATATCTCTGGGCAGTTGCCTGTGGTGGCACTTACAAGGGGAAAACTTCTGCTTGTACATGAGCAGCCCATGTTGAAGAAATGGTTCACAAAACATTTTTCCCCATGTGCATTTCTTAATGACCCACATAGATATTCTAACATCCTGCCCAAATATCTGTGTCTCTGACCATCCCCTAGTTTAGCTCCATGGCTTCATTTGAGATCTGTCAGCTCTTGTGAAAGCCATTGCTCACCCTTCCTGCCTGTTATCACCTCTGAGTCTGCCAGAGGGACTGTTGTGCTCATGTAGTTATTGGATCAAGTGAAGGGGAAGAATTGCTGAGGTAGTATCTAACCCCTTGGAGGGATCTCATGCTGTTTGAACCATATGGGTGCTATTGTGTGAAGCACAGGGGGGTTGGTAGAAAGCATTGGCAAAGCGTCCATTTCTTCTGCTAGTGCTGAGTAATTTGCTTTTAGAGATTTCCTGTGCCCAGCACAGGAAAGGATTAGGCTGCAAGGTCAGGAGTTGGGCCATAAGTACCATTGTATATACACAGAATAACTGTGTGTGTTTATGAGTATCTGGGGTGCTGTTTGATTTCTTTGAAGTGGTTTTCAAAACCTTCTTTTTTAATACTTCAGGGGATAAAAGCCAATACAGTGCACATGAAGAAGAAATACAACGAAAAGCATATAATGTTTTCATCTTTTGTCTGAGTCTATTCCTCTTCCCTTGCACAAGGAAAAACACATTTTAAAACAGAATGGTACATGACTAGTGTTTTAGTCATTACATCATTTCACACTTGCAAGAAACCCATCATGCTTTAAAACCCCTTTGCAAACAACTTCCCTTCCCTTTCTTATAGAATGAGAATGCTGTTGCCAGCATTAGTGTGCTGGTCTGCAGTCAAAGGGAATGCACATTGAGACCAGTCCAGGAGTGTAAAATTACATTGGATTTCAGCTCAGGTTCCATGAGGCAGCTCCAACAGAGCTGGAAAAGACCTACATTTTCCCTGGAAGCCTTGGAATCCCATTACAGTGTTTCTTTAAGCGTGCCCTGATGTTTCTCAGGACCAGCATGAGAGTACAGATGCTTTTAGAGAAGTCTTGCCCAAGGCTGTCTATTCTCTAGATGAGTGATCACCCTCTAAAATCAAAAAAGAGGAGAAAATTGACTTCTACAGTCCCAAATGGGAAAATCCTTCAAAATATTTACCTAATTCTTCTTCCCTAGCTCCAGTTCTTCAGAACAGAAGAACTGACTTCAGCTCTGTTGCCCTGAGATAAAGCTCTTTGAAATCAAAGATTTCAATCAATTACTTCAGACTTAAACACCTCCTTCACCACTTTTCTGTAATACTTTTTCTAAGTGGCACACATGTGACAAGCAAAACATAAAGCCCCAAAGGCCTTACATATTACAGATATTTTGGACACATTATCTGATATAACAGAATCAAAGGTAAGAGGCAGAGTGTGTCAAAGCTTACCATCATCCCAGGAACATGAAAAGGTGTGTGGAAGCATCTCTGTCCCCAAGAGCTGTTGTGGTTTCCACTGCAGTTTCCCCCCAGAGGTGTGGGTTCAAGGCTCCAATGTCCTGCAGAACCCACAGCTGTGTCACTGTGACTTTGTGCATCCTCCTTACCCATCAGCAGTGCCCTTCAGCAATCTTAGGCCTGTATACAAACCACACGCCCTTTGGGGCAGGAGCTGTCGCTCTTATGAAGCATCCCTTTTATGAAGGAAACAACCAAAGGGGTTGGTTTTGGTGCAGATACAGGTCACATCTATGCAGAAGACTGAGGTCTGAACACCTGTAAGATACAACTGAAGTCTTGCTTTATTATGGGGAAGAATTCAAAGTTGTCATTGCAGCAAAATGAGGTCTCAGAGTGGGTCCTAAAAATGGAGAAATAAATACAATTGTTGTACTGCATGCCTAAGAAGGATACTTTGAATGCCAGTTGCACTGTGTCCATACATAGATGGTTCCTGTAATTCCATGTTTACATTTAAAGGAGCAGTTAGACATGCAGAAGGGCCTTGGTACTATAGCAGATTCAATGCTCATAGTAGATTCAATTTTCATAGTTTACCAGATTGCTTTGGCTCACAGACTTCACTGTAAGTGACTGCAGGCATTGTTAAGGGGGAAAAAAAACATTTTAGTCATAAAGAATGAGAAGAGAAACCTGTAAAATTATATTTAAAACAGCTGACTCGGCTTTAACTATTGCAACAATACAAACAAAGCATCATTCTGTCTTTTCTTGTGAATGCCAAGTCATCAAAGGCACATAAATTGTTACACTGGAAACAAATGTGAACCAAAGTAATTGATCCTCAGCTTAAAAGAGGTAGGAATAAGCAGACACCTGGACAGGTCTGACTTCAACAGAAGCCAATGTCTAGGAGCAAATTGGATCACCAAATTCTAATACATCTGGCAGTCTAATTACACAGATCTCTGCTGTGCTCACTTGGCTGTGTTGATTTTTTGCCATTTCTTCTCTCCCTAGGATTTTCAGAGGCTTCAGATTTCCACTCTCTGCATATTGCTTTTTTTCTTCCAAAGAATTCCTGCTCTTTTTTTCATGTTCCATTTTAAATCAAGTCCCACCTACAGCACATTTTGATATTTCTGAGCTGTCACTTCTACCTATGAATCATTTTTGCGTGTTTTGTCATTCCTAATTTTGCAGTTTCTAGAAGTGGCTGAGGAAGATGGCAGGTGATAGAAAGATCTACAGGAGAGAAGGAAGAAAACATCTTGTATTTCTTAGTGAGCTAAATTGCAGGCTGTGACATTTTCAACAGTCCATATGGAGGACTTCAAAGGACAGCAAATGCTTCCCCACAGAGACCGTAATGTGCATATGTAAGACACTTCAATCACTTTTCATCTTCTATCATCTGGCATTTCTCCTTAGGTTCAGTTTCGTGTGACTTGGGGATTTTTCAGTCCTCCTAGGCACAGCAGGGACTGGGCTGGTATATTCCCCATTCTGAAATGGCCAGATAAAGGGGAATGCTGAAGATTAGTTTTTATTGCCATTGTAAAGCTTTAAAGAAAGATCAGTTCACAGAAACAGACTACCCAGAAACTTCTGGATTAATATCTCCTTAGCTGGAACAATTGACCGAATAATAACCATAAATAAATTCTGAGGTTAAATCAGATAAGGAAACTCAAATCCAGAACTAGAACATGAAAACATGATAGTTCAGGCACTGTGACTCATTTGGAAGTCTTGCAATAACTGTATCTTATTGAGATAAGCCTGAGGAGATACATACATTTCTTGTATTTGCGTCCATCTTCTCACCTTTTTTCTGTTTATTTGTTTCTGTTTTTTGGTTGGTTGGTTGGTTTTTGTTTGGTTTTGGGTTTTTTTCTAAACTAAAGAGTCTCTAATCAATGTCTCATCTATTTGCACTGCCATAGTGAAGGGTAAACTATTTCTCTTTCTTCTGCAGATTGAGGGTGCATTGCTGGGACCCAATCAAGCCAGATATTAGTTCAAATCCTTGGCTCTCAACTCATTAGCTAGTTTCACAGTAATCTCATTTTGCTTTTTAGGTGCAAGCTCTAATGATGGCTGCTTAAATTTCACATTGCTTTTTTCACTGTCAATTACTATATACCTCTTCTTTCTGACACATCTTGGAACTGTTTCAATATGAAATGTAGGCAGAGCTGTCATTAGCAATTTGACATATACACACATGCTACTTCTACTGTATCCTGGTCTGTAGTAGCCTAAGCATAGTTAATCAAACCTGGCATGTCTCTGCAGTAAGAAATATATAGGGACTACTAGCATGTAGAAGGCACTTGTCAACACGAGCTTCTTTTCAGGACCATTCCCATCAAAGTCAATGAGAACAACTTCTTGTCAGCAGTTCTGAAGGTCAGTCTGCTCCCATCCTTCCTTCTCAACAGGAGGCCTTAGGAGCAGAAGCATCTGGGAGATGGGGAACCAGTGAACACCATTCCATACACATCTGCATGCAGGTCCCCACTCAGCCCACACCTCTGGAGATGCAGCCCTACCTCCAGTGCTGTCATGCATGGGGCGGTTTCACCTGTCCAGACAAAATCCACGAGAGATTCACCTCAAGGAGTAGAAAAGGAAGTGGAAGATCAAAGCTGTGCTGCTCCTGCAGTATGGAAACCTGCCCAGAAATGTGGTTTATTAGCCCAAGTGCTGCAATGCACTGAGATGACTGTATTATAAAATTTCCATAGCCTGACCTAGATTTTCTGCACAGTGCTCTTTTGTGGGATTATGGCACTTCTGAGGCCATGAATGCACTTACACATGCTTGTGTGTATCAGACACACATATGTGTGCTTTATCAGACACTCACCCTGGAAAGCAGTTCTTCACGGACAGACACACAAGCAGGTGATGGTGGCTAAATTGGTAATGCTGCCAACCTATTCATGAGTTAGAAAACAGACTCCCAGCCATGGTCAAATGTGAGTGTTTTTCATCCAGACAAGGCCTGCCACTCAGAGCTGGAATGAATCAAGCAGAAATAAATAAATGTCTCACAGTCATGAGAAATGTTTGAAAAAAGAGACTTTGAAAAGCAGTCTGTTTTTGAGGTGAGCTATTCAACCTGAGACCTCCTACATAACTGAAGCTAGTGAACTACTTTTTCTGCATGTCAGCACATTGTGTTAAAACAAACTTTTATTTCCCAAGTATTACACAAAACAATTCCAAACTCATTCAGGTAAAGGCCTACTTCCTACAATGTCAGACCATTTTCAAACACATGTAGGTCCCAAGGACTGAGTTAGGTTGAGGTGAATAAGTTTTAAAAAACAATTGTGCAGGAGAAGAATTTTAGGAAAAGCTCAGACTATTTCCAGAACAGTAACACAGTAATTTAAGATTCACAGCTTTCTCTACAGATATAAGGACAGTGAAACTTTCAGAAAGTTGAGTCAAAGCCCTTTGCTCCTTGTATACAAAAGCTACATCTATACAGTAATCCAAGTATGCAGATTTTAGCTGGAAGGCTAAAGGTAAGAGACTGTTTTATATTACTGAATATCTCTTTATTTTACTGTATGCCACAGTGCCTACTTATCACATTAAGGGTTGCTTCATTTTCAAGCTGCAGAAACTTCATAGTGGCATCTTTAAACAATAATGTTCTCTTTTTATCCTGGAAATGCCACTCACTAAGTAGAACTAGATCAGCCATATCCACTTCTGTCCTTGTGATTGATTTTCATGGCTGATCTTTCATACTGTGCTTAATATTCTGTCCAGGAATTTGGTTAGGCTAAAACCTGCCTAACCCATCAAACTTAGTGTTTACACCAAAAAATAAAAAGCCCAGTAATGTAATACATAGAGAATTAACACGAGCTAAGGTTCCAGGATCAAATACGCAATGACTTGATTCAGAAACCTATCTTTTATCAGCAGAATTTGCATGAGATTAACAACAGAGTTCTAATGGAGAGCCCGTGCAATAGAGGGACAATGCAGAGTGGAATGTGCACTCCTTTTTGCCCCCTATTAATATACTGTGTATACGCTCAGTTCATTTGTTGCAGGGTGAGAGTTACTGGAGATAATTCTATTTTTCAAGATAATATGCGGATTAGTTTCCAGGAAAACCTCATTCAGTGCTGTTTTCACAGAATCAATGAATATTCTGAGTTGGAAGGAACCCACAAAGACCATCAAATCCAGCTGTTAAGTGAATGGGCCATGTAGGGATCAAACCCACAACCTTAGTGTTATTAGCACTATGCTCCAAATAACTGAGCTAATCTCAGGGTCAGTTGACTGCAGAAATGATTTCTGCTGAAAAAAGTCTGGTTTATCTCATCTTGCAGAGACTACCAACAGACATGCACAAGATTTGGAAACAGTTTGAAAAGAAACAAAGCAAAATCCAATCTCATTTTCTTCTCAAGGTTTTGATGTGGAGGATACTGACAACAGAATACTAAAGTCTCAGATATCTTTCTACCTTTCTGGTGTCAGTGAAATGCTAACGGAGGGCATGAAGCACCTGCCAGAAAGCCCTGGAGAATCACCTATGTAAAGATCATATTTGAAACATGGTTTCTCTAGCAGTCAGTCTGTCTTTGTCAGTAACAGCTATTCCTCTTTATTTCCACTTTTTAATGCATCTGCCAGCCTCAAAGGTGCCTTTGCATTTCCACTCCTTTCTTCCCATCTGCCCTGCGCTGGCAGCTCTTTAAATAACCACGTCTGTTATTTGCTGACTTTTTGCAGAAAGAGCTGAGCATAATTGGCAATCTATTTCCCAGTAAATTCATTAGGCACGAAGAATACATTTTTTCCTATTACAGCCCTTACACACAGAACCATCATTTCATTTTCCATTTTCCATTAAAATCTACTTCAAAACTTTCCATATCATATTACATTAGACCCTGTTGTTCTGTGCTACTTACAAATGGCAGGAGGAAATTGTGAGTAGCAGGCTAATGGCCTAATTTATAGACATGGCAGGGCAGCTGGAAATCAAGTTTCTACCATGACTATCATCTGGGATCTATTATTAGATCAAATCCTGAGGCAAATTTCTAGAACTTCAGCTACAGAAGGACTCTCTTAGCAAACAATGCTGATTCCTCCAAAACCAACTTGTGGGCCACTGTGTTTAATGCTCAGTAAATCTCTCTTCTAACCCTTGGAAATACTCTTTGTTAGTTCTGTGTCCTCTCAGCAAATCCTCGGTCTTCTTGCTCATTCACTGGGGTTGTCACAAGTAGGTGATGAAGCCTCTGCCCCCACCTTCAAGAACCTGGGGACAGCAAAACTGCAAATTGCAAATATGTGCCTGCAATAATACCTTCCTCTTGAAATGCCCCAATGTGCAAGAGAGAAATAATCTAATTCTCTACATACCCTATCAGATGCTGAAGACGTTGTCAGCAAAGGAAGGCATTAGGGAAGGAAGAACTAAGCACTCTTATCTGTCCTAGGAGGCTAAAACTGACTGCTCTGACTCATCCTGGCTGCTTGCTCTGCTCTGCTGTACAGCATTACCTTCACTTTCACCCACATTAGCAAGAGAAATCTCCTGGCATTGCTCTGCACTGGCATACCACTTGCTAGAGCAGTGGGATGGGTGCTGGGGATGTAGCGATACAACAGAGTGATAAGAGTCTCACATTTCTCAGAGAAGGGACCTGGATGTGCTCTTTGCTGATCTGCTGCATTCTGGGGAGCCTCCCTGTTACATTTGCTCTCTAGATGACACTTGTCCCAGCCCCAGCTTTTGCAGTGTCAGCCCTTCAACAGGCTCACATGGTTCTGTGCTGACCTACCCTAGCTGCTAGCACAATACCTGACCCTGAAGTGAGATGGTGGAGCTGGGTGTTTCTTCAGGCATCTCAGGGCTTTGACTTAAAGATTAACCTCACCTGTTGATGAGAAATGTCTTGTGTTAATCAGCTATCCTAAAATCACCTTTAGGTCAAAGCAGGGTAAGGTGAAATGTATAAGGTATTTATTTCCAACCTACAAAAAAAACAACCCAGTTTCAAACATTTATAAAAAATAAAGCTGAAGAAATGGAAGAAAAGCCTGTTCATGCCTCCACTATTCAGATCACATCTGAAAGGCTGACTATTTGCATTCCTGACTCCTTTCAAATCATCTTCCTGCTGAAGCATGCTAACCTTAACCATTTTGGCCAACCTCCCTCTTGAGGTGCTCTGGTTCCATCAATATTTCACCCTTCTTCTGGGGGGTGATCAAATTTATTAATTCTGTCTTACTCAACAGATAACAAAAAGAGCATTAAAAGTAAGAAAGAAAAAGGAAGCATTACCAGTCACTATTTGCTGTACTTGACTGGCTTGTTAGCAACTCCTTGGCTGAATGAGAGGTAACGCTTCTCTTTGTCCCACAGTCTTATGTCACTGTACTCATATATTTTACTGCGACATGTCTTCATTCGTTGAACCCTGTCAAGATTTGGATATTAGTAAACAAAGTTGCTAGAAACATTCAGATATGTGTAGCTCTTACTCTGGCCAGCTACTGAAGCAGTCAATTATTTTGGAGAAACAGCACATGTGGGATGACTGATCCCATACTGGCTTGGAAGGGAACCACAAAATCAATTGACAGTGCAGTTCTTCCATGATCTACACATTCAAATGATCTGTTCCTTAGGAATCCAGAGCAGACTGGATAAGGGAAGCTTTGAGCTCCTGTTGTTCCAAAGGAATGACAAAAGTCAGTAATTGTGGAGCAAGATGCATCCAGAACTGAAGCAGGAACCAGGAATTTTGTGGTTTATGAAATATTTGTGGTTTTAGGAAAAACTTGCTTTCAGTTTTGAGGGCAAGGCTGTCCACTGCAGTAAGGTGGAGGTGGTCTTCATGTCCACTTCAGTGTTGTCTCTACTCTGGCTAATGGGTATCCCCAGTCCTGCACAAACCCATCTTTGGAACTGGCCACACAGAGCAACAAAGGAATCTGTCCCTGGGATGGATCATGGGCCAGTACTCAAAAAGCATAGCTTATTTACAACTGTTCAAGCATCCTCCACAGTACAACAAAGTTTGTATGAATTTTCCTATTAAGTCTCCTTGCTCCTTCCTGATCTATAGCCTCCCTCTACCTTGGGAAATGAAACCTGGCAGCAGAGACAATTTTTCTTCCTGCTTCCATCTGCTGCTGAATACACGTGCTGCAAGTTAAGGAGCTATGGATGATAGAGTGTACGTAAATTTAACTTAATGACAGCTGGGTAAAGAGTGATGGGTTAGGAAGGAGAGCACAAAGGCCTTTGGGTAGAGTATGTAAATGAAGTCAGAGTTTGTATGTTAAGGACCATGCATTAGAAGAGAAAGAACTTGAGAAATAGTGGAGGTTTTAAAGGATGGGAGTAGGATCAAAAAGCCATTGTAGGTCTGTAGGGAGGCAATATCATTTCTCTGACGAATCACAGAAGATAGAGACTTTAACCCCATTGATCTGTATAGCCTAAAGTTTAGGTGAGATCCCTGAGAGCAATAACTGTGTACAGGCTCATGCTTTTCTAAAGGGACACTATCTCCAGTCATGACTGTATCATGCTCTGACATGAGACAGTGCCTCAGAAAACACTAAAAACATGGGTTTTTTGATGAGATACCCTCCGCTTATTTGGATTCAAAATGTTATATGTGAACTAATTAAGTTGACTGTTCAAGTGGAAAAGATCACTAAGAATTCCATTACTAGTCATAACCCATAAATACCTTTGTTCACAGAGTAGACAAATTGCCTTCAGACGTATTGGCAACCCTCCAGTCATGATCTTTCTTCTTGACTTATTCATGGCTCCCAACTTAGAAACATTATTCAGAAATGAATGAAATGGACTCTAAAAGAGGCAGAAAAAAGTCAAACAAGATAAACATATTTCCACTTCCTGATTTCTCATTATTTATAGTGCAATGAAGACTAGCATATACTTAGGAGTTTTTTCCACATTATTTCCCCTCAGTGGGTTTCAATGCCTAACCACATAATGACATCATCACCAAAGGGAAAGATGGCAGACACTGTTCAAGACAATGCTGCTGGCAAAAATAGAGAAAGCATACCTCATCATTTTTGTTACAATGAAGACTCCAAACTTTACCTTCACAGTTTCTTACAATAGTTATAACAAAATACACCAGTATTTGGTATGTGAAACTAAATAATTGAGATGCCAGTACTTAGGGATACAAGGAATGACAGCAGAAAGCAAAGATGTTCCATGTCACCACTATTACAACCTGTTCCTGCTGCTGGCACTTTCTTTAGCTCCTGTGTCCTGGCAATAGATTTTTCAACCTTAATACAATTCTGACTGCATTAAGAGGTTTTAAAATATTCTCTCAAGGATAAGTGCTGTTCTGTGTTGAATTCAAAGGAAATTGTGCTTATACTGCCAAAATGCATCATTAAGACTAAGATTTAGCCATCTTCTGGGAATGACAGCTCCGAGGCTCTGAGGTCTGTGTGAGTACAGAAGCACAGCCTAACAAGGTCAAGCCAAAGGACTGTCCATCCCAGTATCCCCTCTCTAAGAATAGACTGGACTGAGGCTTAATCTTTTCGTGGGGCACCTCATAACATCTGTGCTGGAGAGTTTTCTCTACCACAAGTATCATCCAGACCACCGAGACTGAAAGCCAGCTGCTCCTGCTGCTCCACATCTCAGCTCTTCTAGAGCCTGCTTTGGTTCTCACCTGTTACACTCCTGCGGCAGTAACAGCCACAATTTCCCTAGAGGAGTAAATGCCTGCCTCTTTCTTCCTTTCTTCATGGGCAAAGGGGAAGGTGGGGAAGAGGGAATTCAGCTCATGTCCCCAGTGCTTCCCTTTACAAGCAACCATAAGTAATTACTTCCAATCCACAAAACCCACAGTAGAAATTATTTTATTAACCTTTACCTTCCCCTTTCCACCATCACTTTTCCAGGCTAGCGGGTGCTGGCCCACTCAGTCCTGCTTTGCAGGCAAGCTATTCAACACTCAGACAATTGCTGTCAACTAATTTTTTACCTTTTGTGTCCAACAGTGACTGGAATATGTGGGACCAGCATGGATGCTGACATATATCTCTCTGTTTGGATACTGGAGGGGGAGAAGGGGGAAGCTTGTTGCTGTGTTCAGCACCACTATTAACCTAGGAAGTTTTCAGCTGGCTTCTTGATAATGACCCACACCTAGAAATACAGGAGCTGAAAGGAAACAGAGGAAGGTGTTAGTGCCCCTTTTTTCCCCTTCATATCCTCCAGGCTCCAATCCTGTTTGCTACATCCTTTCTGAAACAGACTCATCAGACATGTATTTAGTGGAGATGATACAGCCATCTAAGGGCAGTTTCTGTGTCATTCTCTATACTTTTTTCATAGGAAACCAGCACCATGGAGTTGAGATTTTATGAGAACTGCCAAAAGCTGACACCAGGATCTATTTCTAACAGCGTAATAGCCTGTTTATAGCCCTACTTTCTGTGGGTACAGTGAGGGCTAATTTTTTCTTTAGGTACATTCACCAGGTGTATTCAATGTCCTGGAAGTTCAGCCATTTAGTGAATCTCCCAAGTGAAAAGTTTTCCTATGCACACACATCCTCAGCAGCTAAGGAGTTTCAGTAGCCAGCTAAACACTTGGTAAGGTTTTTATGCTTGAAAAAAAAAAAAAAAAAAAAAAAAAAACACTGCTAAGTTGCCAGGCTTTATCATGAAAGCACATCTATACTTAGGTTTTAGTGACAATGACAAAGGTTAAAAAAATATGAGTTGCCCTCACACAAAAAATATGACTGGCATTGAAACAGCAAGATGCTTTTGTATGGAATTTTCAGACTTTTCTTTGACAATTGGAACAGTTGACTCCACATATTGATTGGCAGGATCACAGAATGGTAGAGGCTGGAAGAAACCACCTACAGATATCATCTGGGTCAACACAGTCAACTAGAACAGGTTGCACAAGATGCTTGGCTGAGTTTTGACAATCTTCAAAGATAGCTCCTCTGGGCAACCTGTTCAGTCTTTAGTTGATCATGAAGACTTTTTTCTCCCTTAGGTTTAAGTGAAATTCCCTGCATTTTAATTTTTGCCAATTGCTGCCTGTCACCACTAAGAAAAGTCTGGCTCCATCTTTCTTACTCACCCGTGGTCCTCCCTCCCAACCCAGTATTTCTGCATATGGAAAAAATCCTGCCAATCCTTCTCTTCTCCAGATTGAATAGTTCCAGTTCTCTCAGCCTTTCCTCATAGTGGAGATGTTCCTGTCCCTTAATCATATTTGTGACACTTTGTTGGACTTGTCCCAATAAGTCCATGTCTCTCTTGTATGGGGGAGCCCAGAACTGGACCTGTCACTGAAGATGTGACTCACCAGTGCTGTGTATGGGGAAGAACCACCTCCCTCGACCTCCTGGGAAAACTCCTCCTAATGCACCTACTGGTGGCCTCCTTTGCTGCAAGGGCACATTGCTGGAGTCCACCAGGATCCCCAGGTGGCCTTCTGCAAAGTTGCTTTTCCACTGGTCAGCCCCCAGTACAAATGGTGCATTGGGATTATCCATCCCCAGATGCATGACTTTTACTTCTGTTGCACTTCATGAGGTTCCTGTCAGTCCATTTCCCCAGCCTCCTGAAATTCTTTTGAGTAATGCAACATCCGTCTGGTCCATCATCTGCAATTTTCCTGAGGGTGTCCTTTGTCACATATTTCAGGTCATTAGCAAAGTTTAAACAGTTCCAGACCCAGTATTGACCTTTAGGATGCTCCACTAGTGACCAGCTTCCAGTTGGACTTTGTGTCACAGATGGCCTCAAAGCCCATTGGTACAGTCAGTTTTCAATCCACCTCACTCCATTTATCTAGGCCATACATCAATATTTTGTCTTAAGGGTGTTTTGCAAAACAGTGTCAAAGGCCTTGCTACAGTCAAGATAAACAATAGCACTGCTTTCCCCTCATCCACCAAGCCAGTCAGCTCGTCATAGAAGACCATCAAGTGGCTCAGGTACAATTTTCCCTTTATAAATCCATGCTTACTTCCCTAATCACCTTCTTATCTTTCAAGTGTCTGGGAATGGTTTCCAGGATTATTCATGCCCTTATGCTCCCAGGGAACACAATGACACTGATCAGCCTGTAGTTCTCCAGATTTTCTTTTTTGAATATAGAAGTAATATTTGCTTACTGTCAGCCTTCTCTGGAGAGCCTTGTTCTCTTTTCAAGCAATATCCAGGCAAAAAGAGCCTGACCACCACTTTTATTCCTCAGTGCCATACCTTTACTTTCTGTCTTCTGATCCTCCCTTTCAAGACTCAGCATTGTAAAAACGTACTAAACAGCCATGTTACTGCTGGGGGACACGAGGCAGGAGATGCACAAGAGAGTAGACCTGCTGGGATTTTTCTGCACCTTCTTCTTGTTCCTTCTAGAAGACAGAGTAAGGATTTTGCTCGTTTTGCCTGTCTGCTCTTCTCCAGGAGATGGACAAGTGGAGCAGGCATCTGAACAAAAACTGGCCTGATAATTCATTGGAGACTGAGGTTTCTCATCTCCCTAGAAACTGGCTCTTGCCACAGTAGAATCATCATTACCTTTGGCCTCTTCCCAAATAAAACACAAAGCTTGCAGACTGTTGACAGAAACAGCTTCCAGCTTACCCTGAGAAGTGGATGTATACAGGGACAGAAAAGTTAGTGAAATGCAAGTTGAAGTAGTGAGAACATGTATTATCATAATGAGAAATCCAGCAACATGGGGAAAACATATTTTCTGACAAGAGATGACCAGTCTTTCTCCTCTTTCAATGATGAGTCAAATCCTTCATATGTTTAATAAAAACCCCACAAGACACATCCAAGCATCTCAGACCTGGAGGGTTATTTTCTTGGGCAGCTTGGAAATAATATTTTCACAGCCCATGTGACCTTCCCTTTTTCCATAGTCACAAATTCAATTTCATTCCAAGAACTCCATGTCAGCCCAGCCTTCTTCTGTTTGTGTCATATAAAACTGGTACCAGAGGCCACATGCAACTAAAGAACCAGCTTGGTCATCTCTCACAGTTAAATTTAAGTTTTCAGGTTATGTTTTGAACCTACATTGAAATATGCAAAGCAAATAAATCAGGCCCTTCAACAATGTTCCATTTTTTTGCTTAAAATAATGTTGTATTAAAAATAAATACTAGATTTTCTGATTTATCTTTTTATTTGCTTCATATTCTCTGGTTTTGTTCCACAACAGGGTCTGGATGGACTAAGTAAACAAGCAACATAAGACCTACAGTAAACTGTGAAATTGGGCAGTTCTATGCATTCTACCTCAGTGGGTGACTTCTTTGAGACAGGAACTAAACTTTGACCTTGGTAGCTGAGTCTATCAGACTGCTGGGGAACAGATCATACAAAAATCCATCCTTTCATACGTTCTAAAGAGCCCAGGAGAGAGGTGAGACAAATACTTATTTCTTTAAAGTTTCACTGTAGAAGAGATCAAACACTGGGAACTACCCAACGTCTTTTCAAAGATGTTAACTGTACAAGTTCACCCACATGCCTGTACTTACAGTATGTTTTTTGCTAACAGAGGAGGGCATCAGGAAAGAAGAGAAATGTTCTTTCATGTCTTAAATACAATGCTGATTTCTTTGAAAGAAGAATTTAGCAAAGGAAAAGTAAAAGCAGAGCTTGGTTTGTGCCCTCCTGATCCATGCCTGACAGTCTTTTACAACTGGAGTTTGTAGCAGAAGAATTGAAGGTAGCTGGAATTGAACTCCTGTTACACATGGCACTCCTGCTGTTTAAGTTTATGAAATACAACATATAGAAAACTGTGTACAGATACTAAGATGAGTAGGTCTTCTAGGAAACTGCAGAATTCTAGAGATCTCCCCACCACAAGACAAGTAGTTGATGCATTTTCCCATCCTGCTTGGCCATTTTCCAATCCTTGCAGTTCGGGGTTTTTTCCTACTTTTGCCTCTGTTAGCCACACACACAGAAGTATATACATACTGAAAACCCACAGCATTTGGTTTTCCCTTCATATCCTAAAGAGACATTCATGAAGGAAGTTATGTATCCATGTATGTAAGAGAATCATAGAACCATAGAATTGTTTAGGTTTGAACAGACCTGTAAGACCATTGAGTCCAACCAGTAACCCAGCACTACAAAGCCCACCACTAAACCATGTCCCCAGGTGCCATGTCTGCATTTAAATACCCCCAGGGATATTGACTCAGCCACCTCCCTGGGAAGCCTGTTCCAATGCTTGACAATCCTTCAGTGAAGATATTTCTCCTAATATCAATCTAAACCTTCCCTAGCACTACTTGGGGCTATTTCCTCTCATCCCGTCACTTCTTACCAGGGAGAAGAGACTGACTCCCACCTCACTACAATCTCCTTTCAGGTAGTTGTAGAGACTAAAAAGTCTCACCTGAGCCTCTTCTTCTCCAGACTAAACACTTTACCTTGTTGAGCATCACACTATTGGCCTCAGCCCGTCTATCCAGCTGGTCCAAATGTCTCTGTAGAGCCTTCCCACCTTCCAGCAGACCAACAGTCCTGCCCCAATTTGCTGTCCCCTGCAAACTGACTGAAGGTGCACTCAATCCCCTCATCCATTATCCAGCTGATAAAGATATTAAACAGAACTTATTTGATATATAAATTGTATCAAATTTAGAACTGGTCCCAGTACTGATCCCTGGGGACCAACACTTGTAACTGGCTGCCAACTGGATTCCATTCACCACCAGTCTCTGGGCTCAGCCCCCCCAGCTAGCTTTTACCCAGCAAAGAGTGCATCCCATCTAAGCCATGAGCAACCAGTTTCCCCAGGAGAATGTTGTGGAAAACATACTGCATGGCCATTCTGCCATACTTAGAGAACACCTCTTTTTCACTGGCTTATGTACAGTATCAGTGCAAAGCTGGAATCCTTCTGTACCCTTCAAAAGTCTTTCCTTCAACAAATATCCAGTCTGCAAGCTCAGTTGGGATACTGGTCATGAAGATAACTAGACATTTGTTCCTGATCTGTCTTTGGTCCATATATTAAATTTTCCATTGCATTTGATCCCTACCTTAAAGGGTGTCTCCTTCTCAAAGTCTGCAGAATCTCCTCATCATTGGCTCCAAAAGGGCAAGATATAAATATACATAATATATTAACATATAATATATAGTATATATTATGTATATAGATATATAGTATTTTATATCTATACATATATGTATAGAAAATTATATAAAAGAAAAAAGTACACTTTTCACCCAAATTGCATTTCCAGTTTTTCCTTACAGAAATATATACTCCAGTCTCAGGATGAAAAGAATATGAAAGAAGGAAAAGGTATTCCTGACTGAGACTATTCACATGTTAACATATTGTTGGAAGTTATTTAGTTACTGTGACGACGGCTGAAGTAACAACACCTGTAGAATCCAAAGTAGTAAAAATACATTCACTGACAAGAACCTGATTTTTCACTCCTTTACTATCTTTGTACATACTATTCTTGGTTATTTCTCAAACTGTTGGAATATCTACGGAAGTTGTTAAGCTGATACCCAAGGGAACCTCCTTTCACCCGTAGAAGAACTGCAAACATTTCTGAGAAATTCCCATCTGCCCAGGGCTCTACAAACTGATCAGCAGTGAAGATGACATGTCACTGCAACCACTCTTGCAACCACCCCTTGAGCTCATTTGGAGGTGATATATCTACAGTCACAGACTAACCTACACAACCTGTAAGCACTTCCAAGCTCTGAGGTTCAGCGTTCCAGTTATTCCCCTACACAGCTGGGTGCACCAGCCCACCTCATGCCCTGATTTTCATGTAAGGTTTTCATGCCAGCCTCTGAATATGAAAAATGAAGACTTTGTGGAGTGTACTGCAGAATATATCCACTCTGGATATTGCCAGAGACACTGCAATGATACTGCCAGATTCAACTCACAGAAACCACCTCACTAATCTGTAAGCAGCACTGACTTTCAGATGGGGGTTTAAAGATTCTGTATCCTATTAGCAATGCCTCAATCTTGCTTATTAAATGTGATTAATATTGAATTATATCAAATTTAGAAGGCTATATTGTGATTAATTTCACTTGAGGTTCTTCATATCTCCAAAGTCAAAAAATTAGCTGTTGCTATAGAAGTTACTTAAGGGTCTTGGCAAGTTGATGCCACGTGCCCACATGAAATGTAAATCATATTAAAGATATTGCTTTATATTAATAAGAACAGTGAAAATGTCACCCAAAATTGTGGAAAAAACTTTCAAGGCAATATTATCTGGGTGAGGTAGAGAATACATTTTTACTGAAAAGCTTTTCAGATTCACAAAGTATATAGACGCTCATCCTGCATAGATGTGCTTACTAATTTTATAACACTATTTAATTACCATAATTAAAGGTTCAATCCAACCCACGAACTGACCGCCCTGGTGCCACCCTCAGAACCTACCTCAGGTCTGCCCCTTAGCACATCTCCCTAGAATTGAGTCAGGGGTCTCAAGACTCCTTATTTCTTCACCATCATCATCTTCGCATCACATTCCCTCCTTGGAGATTCTCCAAGTTCCCTGGGTCTTCTGTCTTGTTTTCACTAGAATATGTATTGTTATTCTTGTCCTGGTACATGAGTGCCAAGCAAGATGTTCTGGTCACTATCTTACCCTTAACACAGAAATTCAGGAGTGTAGCACAGAGGTAGAAATTGCTAGTTGCTACATCAAATATGAGAAGCTATATAAAAATCTACAAATACACAAAAATATATACATATATATACAAATATATAAAGTCTTAAGGCATCAAAAGGACAGACAAAGAAAGGAAACTTAAGTGTCTTAAGTCCCAAGGCAGTACAGAGATTTTGTCTCTCTTTCAGGGGTTTGTTTGTGCAGGCAGAGAAATCCCTCACATGCTGTGGAGCTCCTCACGCTGCCAGCCAGAGCACGGGGCCACCACCATCACACTACACAGCTGTCACAGCCCATTTAAGCACTTTGATGCCTCATGGCCTTCTAGGCTCGATGCTCCCCCAGTGCAGGGGTGACAAACATCTGTCTGTGTCACCAGTTTCAGGAGCACAGATCTCTTGGCAGCGGCAGAAGTTCAATAACCAGTTCACAACAAAACGTTCAGAAACAAAGCATCAGAGGCACTGACAAACGGCAGTGATGTTCTGACAGCGATCAAAAAGGTCAGGTGTGAAAGTGGAGCTTTAGTTGTGAGGGAACTACAAATGCCTATTATGGTCAGGGGCTCTCAAAAGAAAAGCCAGGCAAATGAACCAGTGACCTTATTTGTCCTGAAGAAACATAAATCTTTTCAGCTGTTGTGAGGGTCAGTGCATGTAAAACAGAGATACGTTCAAGCTTCCAGACTGAGATGCAATCTGGATTACAATTTAGAATCATCTCTTCTTTCCTGGTGAAAAAATGCCTTTTCAAGCTTGTTCAGGAGTGTGAAGCCAGGCTTATCTCTATTGCACAGACCTCACAATGCAAGAAAATGCCTGTCTGAAGCACACCAGCAAACACACACACCATGTGTCAGAGGGATTGAAACTGGCCATGCATTGATTGCCTCCTGGCAAACAAAACTTGGAGGTTCAGAGTTCATGATTTCAGGAAAGCAATCCTAAATTGCTTATGAGTGTTTTTACTACACAGAGGTCTCCTGAGGCAGTACTGCAAGTCAAATTCAATACAAGCAACAAGGCATTGATATCCTGAAGGTTTTTCCTGGATATGCAAAAGATGAGAGATTTTTTCCTTCTTTCTTGTACACACAAGTGAAAAACACACTCCTTCCTCAGCACTGACTCAGATGTTGCATAAAAATTATATGTTCCAATAGCAGTTAAATCTCTTCAGCACAGACTTACTTTGGGCTGTTGCCAAGACTTTAATGGAAGCTTCACTAAAGAAGCCATAAAAAATCATTTCATTTGTGCTAAGGTGCCCCCTGAACTTGAGCTTGTCTGTTTGGCTTGACTTTGTACTGCCAGCTGACTCCTGGGTGTCAGACCTCAGTTGTTACAAACTTCTGTCGCTTTCCCACACTCACCCACAGATTTTCTTGATCTTTCTGTCTATCCACTTTCTGTATGTTACCATCTCCCTTGTCAATGACATTCACCTAGCTGGCAACTGACCTAGAAAGGAATAAACATGTAATCAAGGAATTATTATGAGAGCAATAAATACAATCAAGTCAAGAGATGGTATCTCCATTGTTGGCTCATATACCAAGTTGGGCAGCCAACGAAATATCCCTTTTATATGAAACTCATAGGTGGAAAACACCCTACCACAAGCTTTTCTGTCCATGTGTATTATGCTAAGAGTATACAGGCACAGGGTAAACATAACTAAACCAATGTGGGAAACTCATATGCAACAGGAACTCCAGTCAGGGGAGAGAACAATAGAAAGGGGTGCTGAAGGAAAAAAGCAGAGTGACTATGAGGCTTAAATCTTTGTGACAGCAATTTTCTGAAGGGCTTCTTGTGCCTTGACTAGAACCAGACACAGAGGAGAGGTCCTGCTGAGTTAGTTCAAAGCATAGTTCAGAACATGGTAATGGACACAGTAGGTTTAATTTATTAAGACTTGGGAAAGCTTGAATAGATGGAGTATGTAGAGAAAGAAATGCTTCTGTATGACAGAAATTATTTGTTCACATCTGAAATTAAAAACAATACAGAATAGTTTTTAAAGTTAAGACTTTTTTAAAAAACAACAGGTATTAAGGAGACCAACATGATGTAACAGGTATTTGAGGGATTAAGTCATTAAACTAGAGATTAAATTTTTAAATAGAGTTTAACATAAAAGTTGAGGAAACAGTGAATTACAGTGTCAACAAATAAATAAACCTTGTTGCACTGGGTCAAAACAGATGATCAGCTCAAGGTCACCCTTCCAAATACTTTGTAAGAGCCTAAAAATAAGGTGGTGAGCTGAAATGCTTGACTGGATGTGATAATAAGGTATCTCAAAAGTTTGCTGAAAAGTATAATCTGTGGTGCATCATAATACTGAAGGTGAACTAATTATATAGCAATGATGTGGTAGAGACATCTCTGAATAAGTATTTACATATTAAAGAAAGCAGAAGTCAAATAGGACACAAAAATTAACAATGTCTATAAGAGCGTTGAGTCCATACAGAGTGCATTTTCCATGCCCAAATTGGAAAGGATTATTATTTTTGCTGTTATTGTTATATTCTTAAGTATCAAGAAGAGTGGCTGGAAATAAGAGTGCAAGTGCAAAAGACCAATTATGGAAGCGTTTTATCTTCCTGCGTACTGAATAAATGACCAAATTTCACAATGCCACATAAGAAACAATTTTACACCATTTAAACTACATTTTCTTGGAGCAACTAACATCCAGAAGAGGAGAAGCAATGCTTGATTGTTTCCTGAGTACACTACTGGATTTGAATCAAAATTATACTCACATAGTGACCACGATTATTTAAAAAAGACAATCTCAAAGACAGCAAGTCACATCCATGCCAAAACCCAGCATTTAGTATTGGCACATTAGAAGTACAGAACATGACAGAACAGCTGCAACCCTGTCCTGGCTAATAACATCTTTCTCAAATGCAAGAGAAACAGGAGAATTTTGGGTCATAGGGATGTAACAAAGTGTGCTTGCAGGGGTACAGATGAATGAAAGCTTTGCACTAACGTTTTCTCTGGAGGACTTGGTTAGGTTTCTTCACCCACACAGTGCTTTGAAGAGGCAATTAGGAGGAATTGTCTCAAACTGAAGAGCCACTAGTAAAGGTTTTAGACTAAATCAGTAGGCGCAGTGTAAAAAATTGCCAAAACCCCCCCAGACATCCCTGAAGAGTTCTAAAGGAATTGAGCTATTGACTAGAAGATGTGAACCCTCACTTAAATCAGACATATTATCTGAAAAATGGAGGATAGGAAATCTGATGACAATTTCTTGGAAGCTTGCCATAAGTAAGACCAATAAATCTAACTTCTCTCCAGTGAATCAGCAAAAACTATAAAAGAAAAGAACTCCCTTCAAACCACATGTAGTCTAGTCCTCTTAGGCTTGGGCTGCGACACCTCTGAGCATCTACATAGACAGGACCCACTCTACTTCATATTCTAGAGAATACACAGCATATTCTAACCTAACTGAACAATTTTCTGACCCAAAGTAAAAATTTTAAAGCTTAATTGCTTTAGTTGGTGTGGTATAAATCAGCAAAACAAATTAAAAATCCCCCAAACCAAAAACAAACCACCGAAAAAACAACCCTCTTAGACTTGATTGATGAAGTACAGTAAATAGTAAAAACAACTGATAACCTGTGTACTGAAATTGATTATGTAGTGGAGGGAACATCCATTGATCGTATATGATCAAGCACCACAGTTCACTATCCCATGCCATGTTTCATGCCATTGCTATTTGCAACATTTCCATTTACTCTGCCTTACTTTGTTCTTCTTCCTCTGATTGATTTTCCCATTTCTCACCTATCATTTATTTCAAGCTCCTGTACTGACAACCTGTCCCCTGGCCTATGTCATTCCCTGTAATATCTCTTTATTTCCCCATTCTTGTTGCTTAGCTAGTTTTCAGTAAGTTTTCTCGATTAAACACAAAGGTCTTTATTTATTTCTTTTATACCTTCATTCATCCTCTTGTTTTATCAGTGCTTAAATCTGTAGACTACTCCCTATATTAACCATAGCTCTAGTTCAACCTTGTGACAGCAAGATATTTTCCTCTGACTACTCAAAACCGATTTTCTGTGATAAACTCTGGCACTAAACTTACTATTTCCTCAATAATCATTTGACATAAGAGTTCTCAAATATTTAGCATGGCATATTGCATTTCATCTTGTTTTTTGTAGGCTTTTAGTTTCCTGAGCTTTGATGTCCGTTCAAATTGCTGGGTTGTGGAAAGCACTGATCATGTGTTCACTGAAATGACCATGACTTAATCAATTTAAAGATGATTTGTACCAGCAGTCCATCAGCTAAACAGATCCTGTAGCTGCATAAGCTGCCTTATAACTAGGTGCCAGTTTACCACAAAACAAAAGCATTGAACACATATTTTGATGTTAAACAACAACCTGCTTTAGCATTTGTGTACCAAATAGTTTTACAATTTTTACTTTAATGAATGATTAAACCTTGTTTATAAGTCTCTAGAATCATTCTTACAGTTTGTGAGCAATCCAGCCATGCCAGAACAAGACTACTGACACATTGCTGTAGCCACTGTAAGTAGAACACAGCAGCATTATCTAAAACCATGAAGCCACACCCAACTGCAGCCGTGTTGAAATGATGTTTGTGAAGCTAAATAACAACTATGTGCCAGACTATCTAGAAACAGAGGACCTGCTACGGACAAGGGCTGAGTGCACCAGGTAGGTACAGCACAGTAGGTACAGCTGACAGATCGCATCGTTACAGCAAATCACAACTCTGAAAGGAAGATTTAGCCTGTAAGCTGAGTGAAACAGACAGGCTGAGATTACCTCATAAATTGAAGATTATGGCCACTAACTTTCTCTTGATTTTTACTTACATATCAGAAACTTAGGTCTCTACCTCATACATATGGCTATAAAAGGAGGGCTTTTTTTAAACAACTATTTAATGTTAAAATAAATTTCAACGGCTAATTAATATCCCAAATGTAACAATTTGGTAATTAGATTCTGTACTTTTTTTCCCAGAGAAACCAGTGACATAACTTGCATAGAAAGGAAGACTTGAAATACTTTAAATATTCTCAGACAGACAGTGGATCCTAATAAAAAATTAAGCCAAACTTCTCAGCCTACAGATGACCCAGAAGAACACAGAAAGAGTTTTCAAGAATATAAAAGGTTTTTGCAAAGAGAAAAGTAACAGCATTCACTAAAAAAAAAAAAGGGGAAAAAAAGGACAATAAATACAGTATTTTAACTGGACTTTAAAATGAGAAAGCTCAGCTTAGACTGCAAGAAAAAACTGTAATGTTAACACAATTGTGAAACAGTGGGCTGGGGCACCTGGAAAATTTTATATTACATTCTTGGTCATATGACCACCTCATGGCTTTTAAGAGAATCCAGAATACTTGCAAATTTTAAACAGTAACAGTCAGTAGCATGTCAGTAACCCCAGATGCAGCAGCCTGAGTCTTCCTGAGTGAGAACAGAACATAACTGCTGGCTGTCCAGTGAATCATCAAAACCATTAGCCAGTGAATTCCCAACACCAGTCCAACTAGAGCTAGAGAGTGAATACAAATTATTACCAGTAGCAGGTTTATCTGGTTATCATTCTTCTGTCTCAGAACAACTGAGCTTCTGCTCATTTAGAGACTGGTAGAAGGCAACCTTTGAAACTTCCAAGAAAAGTAAAAGGAATAATTGGTTACACACAATCATCTGTGAGAAGTTTAACAAGTCTAACTGATTCTACCTTGAGGCAAAAAAATCAATCCCAAAATCCTTTCCAGACTTATTTCTGTTATTCTAATGATCCTATTGGCACAGAGAAAGAAAGAAGGCAAAATACGTCTTGCACCAGTTCCACTAGCAAATGAGCTACATGACAGAATTACATTACATTGCTTTTATGTAAATGGATATTATGAAAGCTATTCTTTTCCAGATACTTTGAACTAAAAGAGATCTGGGACTCCTATTCTGCATTAAGGAGTGTCCACATGTGAAAGTAATCCCACAGTGTTTTTCCAAAATATATGCACATAGAAGCCCTTCAGTAAAATAAGCATTATGACTATTGTAAACACTGATTAAACATTCCATGAAACGGCTTGAGAAATGGTTAAAGATCAGAAAACAGAATACAGATACTTCTATTTTACCTTTCCTATTGACGCTTTTCTCTTCTCTCCATCTTACTCTGCTTTTTAAAGTGACAAGCATTCACTAATCAAATGTGAAGGTAACAACCTACAATTCAGACAGCCAATAGCTAAAGAAAAACATTTCAGAGAAATATTAAAAAGACAGCACCATCACAATTCAACCATTCTGTTATAAAGAGGATGTCTAACACTTTCTATAAGAAAAACAGGAAGGAAAAGAGAAGGATCCAGAGGAGATCTGCACTGACAGACAGGAAAATTGCTGTGGAACCTATTAGGTGGCAGTGAGAACAAAAAGTTGGCATGTTTCTTCTCTTCTTTGCCCATTTGAACAAGATTACCAAAACCAGGATAGCTTCTGAACTGACCTTTTGTATCATATTAATCAAGATCGTCACTTTTCTAAACTTTTGGGAGAACACCAACTGCTAAAATCAAGAATGGATCCTTCAGTACTCTGTGTTTAAACTCCTTGATTTTGTTCCAGATTTTCAAGAGTTTCCTTTTTTGCTACCAGTCAAAAACCTACCTGGATAATAGTAGTAGTCATTTTCCATCACTGCTCTCAGAAAACTCACTTAATTCTAGGCAGAGCTTTATTGGACACCAACACTCTCAGTCTGATTGCTTCAATAATACTCATTTCTCCTGCATTACCTGACACAATGCCTTCCTAATGTGAAACAAATATTACTAACATGTCTTCCTGCACTTTAAGACCTACGTGCTTAGAAAAAGATCAGCATCAGTTTCTCTGTTCGGAATTTCTCTTGAGTTTGTCATATCCCTGTAAATCCCCTCTCACGACATTTTTACAATGTGTATAGAATTTAAAGGCATGCTTATTCTGATAATTGCCTACAGTCTTAAGGCTGGATTGAATTCTATTCATAAAGCAAGGTTAAATCCCTTAAATCATTAATGTTAGGGCATAACTGCCAAATCTGTGTCATTTCTGAGAACAGAAAGAAATGAAACTCAGAATTAATTTTCCAGCTATGCTCAGAAGCAGTTTGAAGATTTTGAGCCATTTAAAATGTTTCCTTAGCATCTATTTTGTTTTCTTCCTCTCAGGTCACTCTAATTTAATCAACAGTTGCCCAATTTACTGCATGAGCTAACTTCACATACAAATATTCATGTAGGGGAATCTGAAAGGGCTACAAAGCCTTAAAGTGATTCAAGGCATACTCTTTTCTGTTGGGATACTGGTTTTCCAGCATACAGACAAGGACTAATGGATGATAACTGAAGTCTGTAAATGAAGCCTGACAGACTGGAAGCAGAAGAGGCCTCAGAAAAAGACCTTACTCAGGTTTGCTGTTCTGCCTCTGATTGTCCTGGGTAGCTCCTGTTGAGGTAAAAGCAAATGTGATGCTCATTGTCCAGCATCCTTGAGGACAGGAATTCTCTCTTTTTTTGTCGTGGTGTCTGAACAACAGAAAACTCTTCTTTTGTCACTTCCAAATAAAACATTCAGCTTCCATGCCCCACTGGCATTTCTGCTCTGGTCACGGTGTGTGTACAGCACAATGGAGCTCTCTCTGTAAATCAGAGCAAGCATAGGTTGAATAGCACAAAACTAGGCTGGGAGCCTGAAACAAAGCCCAAAGGTAAAATATAGCTGAATATCTAGAGGAAACACCCTGACACTGACATAACACTGAGACTTCCTCTCCTGTCCCCTTCTATCAGTGCTCAAGACTGCTGTCAGGCAACTGGTCATTTAAATGCCTTCATGTTGCCAATTAAGTTAAATGTGGAGGTAAGAGCACTTCTGGCCAAAAGGCCCTGGCTGGCTCTTTTGTGTAACAAACATGTGAAACTGTTTTTTAAAGGGTCATTGTGAAAAAAGGGAAAAGTTGCTTCACATGCTGAAGTCTATGCATATCACACAACTTGAAACTGCCCTCCCCTTTAGTCTTCAAGGTGGGGAAGATCTGGTTTGTGAGAAGTATGTGGAGCATTTGGAAGAGAGCTGGGCAGCCAGACCACTTCTGGTGAAAATGATTATACGCTCACTACAACAGAGAGTGTTACAGAGTAACAAACAAAATATAATTAGATGGGGAAAACAGAGCAGGAGGCACCTAAGAGCCACTGCAGAAAGATGTTACGTGATCAGAGGCAGGATTCAAACATACAAACAGTACATTATTAGTGTTTGAATCACGTAGAGAATAAACTCAAGAATTTTAGCAGTTTGCCAAGAAAATCAATGTCTAAAGACACTGATGACTTGCAGAGCCAGACATGAAACAGCTGTTGAGCCTGTGATGATGTTCTAGCTAGACAACTAGTCCGTAGCTTTTTAATTGGC
This sequence comes from Scytalopus superciliaris, assembly GCA_013400415.1. Classification (NCBI taxonomy): domain Eukaryota; kingdom Metazoa; phylum Chordata; class Aves; order Passeriformes; family Rhinocryptidae; genus Scytalopus; species Scytalopus superciliaris. The sequence goes on from VXBX01001580.1 coordinate 838,061, forward strand.
CTTTCTGTTCTCAGTCACTTCTCTGAGGATGGATTTATATAAGCAGTGCCTGTCATTTACCATCTATGATTTGTTAATGATCTGAAATTTCAGCTCCCATGAAGCAATTTCTTTTGAGTTCACAGAAATTATTCCTCCTGATAGATATCATAGATCAAAATTGACCAACAGAACTGATGCGAGTCAGTTGCATCAGACAAACCAAGGATGGAATGCATACAAATACATACTGTTTTCTACTTGTGCTAAAGATTGAATGTCCATTACATCCTACCTGTTCTTTATCTCTTTTCAGGCACTTTGTCCGATGTAGAGAGAGCATCCTGCATTTCAAGTTTCACCCTTCTGACCAGAATAATTTTTCAAAATGCTTTATCAACATGGAATTAGATCCTGGGTTTGGAACCTTTCTTAAGTGTTTGGAGATTTTGACAGGGAAAACGATAACATTTCATACAACAGTGAAAGATTTGATTCCTCTGCTTAACAAAAATCTCAATGCAGACAAACTGCCAGAAACCTTGGCAAAATATAAAATGCAAATGATTCTCCCTTCTGATTTTCAGCCACACTCAAGCTCCAGCTAGGAAGATCACATTCCTCTTCAAGCAACAGTGAGTTCAAATCTGTTCTTACCTAGGTAATTGATTTAAGCCAATGTAGTTTCAGGAAGAGATTGAAAACAGTAGCAAAAGAACTAGCCAATTCTCTTGATTCTCTGAGGCCCCACATGGGACAGGAATCACTCCATCAGGTAATGCAGATAAAGAGTTCTACATCCAAGGCTGTTGGCAAAACACATTTTATGACCACTGCCTCCACTTAAGTTGTATTTGTATGTGGCATTCCTGTAGCAATTATCCTTCTGGCTGTACTTTGGAATACTTAATTCAATTGGACAGATGAAGACATCAGGTTGTACAAATGCACCCTGCAAAAGAAGTATGTTAGAGGACCTCTACATCTTTGGTTATGGTTTTGGCAGATGTCCTGATTACAAACACAATCTCTTTAATGTTCAAATTATGTTTTCTTAATGGTGTTTGCCCTCGGTACATTGGCTGTAATTTACAAGCTGTAATCTGGTCTGTGCCTGCTACTGTATTATTGCTCTATTAATACCTATTAAGTCTCTGAAATATATTAAAATTCGTGTCCTACACATTTTTCATGCAATGTTTCAGGCTAATACATATTAAATAAAAAGTCTAATAGTCAGGAAGCAAATGACACCGTCCAGAATCAAAAAGGAAAAACAAAACTCTAAATGTGTTTAAAAGACATTATTAAATTTGGACCCGAGGAACAGGCTAACAAGCTAACAGGAATTTGTAGAGAACTAACAAAGACATTGCTGTCAGTATTAGCAAGTAAAATAAAATACAAAGCAATTGGAGGAGTTGCATCTGTATACCTAACATACATTTCTGGAAGGTATAAATAATATTTCATGCCTCATTGAGTGCTAATAAAACTTTGTTAGGTCCCTAAATTCTGTGAATAAAAATTCTGACATTTTAGTATGACTAGCAGTAGGTTTTTGAGAACATCTGATGGTACTTTGGAACACCTGCAGCTTTCCAACTAACAGAGAACAAAATAATCATCTTCTGAATCACATATCTACTACACATACCTCCTATAAGTAAGAAACTAATGAACAACATCCTGAACGTTTAGAAAGAAGAATTACACAGCAATATTGTTACTGTACAGATCTGAAATTAATGGTGGTATGACAAGCTTGAGTGAACAAAGCACAGCTAAATAAGGAAGGAAAGGGGGGTGTGTGAGGCAGCATACTGCAGTAGTTGTGAATTCCCCAAAAAAGAGATTGAAACTACAAAGAGATCAGATTTTACTTGCCTTTTCCAGGCATCATATAAAATACATGGTTTCATTGTAAAATACGAACAAAAGAATAAATACCTCACATGAATTTTCTAATCCCAAGGGGACAGAGAAACCAATCAAATAATACACAATTCATCAAGAAAAAAAGCTAGGTAGTACTGTGTGTCAGTGGATGACACTTTCCCAGAAGCTCAGCTGGAAGACAGGAAGCCTGCACTCTTGTGTACAATCCAACACTCACTGCAGAGCACATTTCTGCAGGATCACTGGAACTGAATGTTTCCAAATCACCCTAATGTCAGCTCTGAGATTCTAAGAAATACATACAAAAGAAAGAAGAAAAACAAGTCATGAAAGCAAGACAAAAGGAAGCAGTATTAATACAAAAGCTGCTACTAACACAATGAAAATCCTTGATAGAGATACAGCTTACTTTGCCATTTCCCCCATCTAATATATAAATATATTCCCTTATATAATGAATAAAATTAAATATGAGAGAAGTGTTCATATTGTGGTCATTGCTTTAGCAGGTTGTGGGCAATCTTTCTCAGCCCTCTGAAATGTTACAAATTTCCTCCCCCTTTATTTGTCAGGTATTTTCAGTTTCATAAAAATAATTATCAGCAAAATAAGAACAAATTATGCCAGAATTCTTTATTTTACCTCTTGTAGGTTTTTTCCTCACACTCCTAGCATTCCTTACAGAAAAGTTTTAGGTTATAACAAGTTAGGAAAAAAGAAAATAAATTAATGACTGTTGTTAGACAGTCCTATTTAAATAGCACATTTCACTATTTATAATTTTTTTTCAACAGTGCACTCTACCATTTCTCTTTTACAACTGAAAAATTAAAAACAGAAGTCATTCCACATGCAGTCAGTTCCATCAAGAAAGATTATCACACGGGAGGAATTAAAATTCTCACATTAAAAAAATTGTCTTAATGTCAGCCTGCAGAGATTTCTCATATTCCCTCATGACTGTTGTGCATAGAACAATTTGTGATTACAATTGGAAATGCTGACATCCACAGGAATGATTAAATACTGAGTCTTGCAGACCAGTTCTAAACTTCTGGGTTTTGCAGATCAGCTGTAAGCTCATAATGGAAACTACAGAATGGTTGAGGGTGGAAGGGACATCTGCAGGTCACCTGGTCCAACTGCCTTGCTCAAGCAGGGCCACCCAGAGCTGAGTGCCCAGGATCACATCCAGAAGCTTTTTGAATAGTTCCAAGAATGGAGAGCCTGCAACCTCCCTGGACAACCTGTGCCAGTGCTCAGTCACCTTCAGACTGAAAACATGTTCAGACAGAGCCTTCTAGTTTTCATCTTTGTGCCCATTGCCATCGGTCCTGTCACAGGGCCCCACTGAAAAGAGCCTGCCTCTGCCCTCTTTGCACTTTTGCTTCAGATGTTTAAACACTCTGATAAGACCCTCTTCAGCCTCCTCTTCTCCAAGTGGACAGTCCCACCTTCCTCAGCCATTTCGCCTATGTGAGATGCTCCTGTCCTTTCATCATCTTCGGGGCCCTTTGTTGGACTCCCTCCAGAATGTCCATGTCTCTCTCGTACTGGGGAGCCCAGCCCTGGACACAGCACTGCAGGTATGGCCTCACTAGTGCTGAGCAGAGGGGAAGCACCACCTTCCTTGACCTGCTGGCAACACTGCCCAGAATGCAGCCCAGGATACCATTCCCCTTCTATGCCACAAGGGCACTCTGCTGGCTCATGTTCAGCTTGGCCCAAAAGGACTCCCAGGTCCTTTTCTACAAAGATGTATCTGCACATTCTCATTCTCCACTCTAGTTTTTGCCCTTCTGTTGTGCTGGGTATTTTTTCAGTTTGCTAGTGGCAGCACCAGGACATCTGCACAATCAGCTGCATCAACAGCAGCAAGGAATGAGGTCAGAATACAGCATTATATCACTACATTTCTGCTTCCAGGTTTTATTTTTTAAATAGATTATTAACTGTGGTGTAAGTAGCAAGACTGAGAAGTGAGTCAAGCTCATAGAAACTAGATTTTCTCTCTTCTTCAGGAACACATTGAAAGCTTCTTTTTTTTTCAAACAAGTAAATAATTATAAGAGCATTCTTAGATGTAAAAATCTTCATTTTGAGAGAAGAAAGAGGATCTAATTGCTAAAATACAAGTAAAAAAATCAAGAAACCTTGATCCTACAAGCCTGGAGTAAAAATAGGTACACAACAAATTCTCAAGAACTTGCTGTTCTCATACATGGTATGTGCTGTTTCACTCAACAAAACCTTCTACCAGAGTTCTGGCCTATGGGTAAAAGAGCTGAGATATTGCTGGCTCACCTGTCTCTTTGTATCGCTTCTGCAGCTGTAAAATGAGGATCTTCATCTTGACCTTTTTTGGGTGCTAAAAGATTTGGTTAACTGATGTCTATAAAGCACTTCAGAGCCTTTAATGGAAAGTTGTACAGGAATGCAAATTACTATTAAGTCCTCCAATATGTTATAAAAATGCAATTACATTATCTCATCTAAACAAAACTCTAAAAAGTAATAATAAAATCTCAAAATATTTACCACAATTCCTAGTCTTCTTCACTCCTTTTACAACTACTTTGTCCCAGTAACACAGAGCAATAACCATCACCTCCCTCTAAAACTGAGTGAAGAAAATATTGCAAAAGAATTTCTCATATATGAAAGAATAATATTGAAACACCAACAAATCTGCAGGCTTTTTATAAACATATAAATGAGCCAAGGCTACAGGATGTTAGTCCCTACCATTAAGGGTATTTAAGCCTAATATTTTACTTGGTAATGAAGCAAACATGTAGAATAATTACTGTCAAGCACTTAACACATTTTAGTGAAGAGGATATATATAATAATTTGCTTTAGGGAAAAACAGCAGTATGTGCTGTAGTGATGATTACAGAAATTCAGTACAAAATTCACTATGTTTCTCTTACAAATTATGGTGAAACATGTTTCAGGACACCCTTCAATATCTTTTCCTTTTAAGTTTATTTCAATGCAATGCATTGGGCTTGTCATTTTGAAGCAGTAAACAGCAAACCTTTGCAATGTACAGTCTTGACAAATAAGAATGAGACCAGACAGGGGTAACCATCACATTCAAAAAAGATGGGTAACCCCTCTTCATTTTTAAACAACAGATGTAGCTTGTTGCTAAGCATGTTTGGCTGACAAACTAAGAATATCTTCTAGATCTTTCTGAGGCATACAAAAGAACAGTGGAATACACAAAATCAAAGGACAAATCTGGAAAAATAGCCTGAGGAAATTAACGTCTCCCCTACACATACATATGCTATCTTCTCTTCAGAGGCTGACAAAAACAAGCCAGGAATGCATGAAGTAACTGAAACAGAAGGTGATAAAAAGTTAGGTTAAGAACTGATAGGTTGAGAATAGCTTCAGTTGTGTGGAGACAGTCTTTTTTTCTGCTAATAACTCTAAGAAACCTTCATTTGATTGGAAGCTATACATACTTTCCAGGCATCCTGCAACAGGGCACAGTCAGCTTCCAAAACGCCTTTATAGTGGCAACTTCAACAACGTCCCCCGAGGACTCACCAGTATAGTATCAGTGTGCTGGGTGGGTTTTTGCTGCTCTAGCTCTATAATGCAGCCATACAAGCTATTTTTCTGTGCTACACTGATAAGAAAAAGCTGCAAGAATTCTTCCCTTGTAGGAATTCATTGATCCCCAGGTTCTATAGCAACATATCCTGAGCTGCTCTGTGTGACCTCAGTGCTGGACACACCAATGCAAAGGTCACAGGGTTCAGAAAATGCATGAGGGCAGAGACTCATTCTTAGAAATACTTATAATACTTATTTTGTGAGTATGGGCAGCCTCATGTCTCAATAAATGAAGAGAGGTAGCCTGATCAGATATTCAAATACTCCACAATGTATAGCGACTTCAGCAGAACAGTGCTCAACTATTGTTGTCATGCTATGCATTTACTGGATTTTTTCAATAGTTGTCTCAAAATTGTACTCTGTCAAGTACATTCATTTTCATCTAGTGACATCTGAACACAAAGTGAATTGGTAAAAAGAGGTTTGTACCTACAGATTTCTACCAGTCTCTCTCTGCACTTCTTACTGAGAATAAGACTGTGAGAAGTTAGTTCACTGCTGATTAACAGGTTCAGGAACATGATATTTTTCATTGTCCATCACTCCTTCATATAAGGAACATCTATTTCCAACCATTCTATAATTATTTTTCAATTAAAAAAAAATCACAATTCTTACATCATCATTTAATCTTTCTGAAAGTCAGTGGGCAGGTCACTCAAGGCAAAGCTCTAATTGACTGCCAGGCTTTCTTATTCCCAGACAGTACTCAAACTTTATGTAAAGGAGCATGGCAAATGTCTGTCTTAAAGAAGATGACAAATAGGTCAACCTTAATTTAAACCTCACTGAAAGCATCTTTAAAAATAGCTGTCTGCAGTCAAGAGTGCTACACCTCACTCATTTATTGGATGCCTACTCTCTGCAATATAAACCTAATTGCAGAAATGATCCATCCAGCACAACATAATTTAAGACTAACAGATTGCATTGTAGAGCTTTACAAAAGTCTCTGCAGTTTGCTGTGCTCCTGCTGGCTCCTACAGGTCTTCAGAAGAGGACCATTCATACCAGCACTGCCAATAGGTGACAAATTGGTCAGTCCTGCTTGGCACATTGCTATCCACAGTCTATTTTCACTGGCTGCATTTGGACTACAAAGGATCACAACTGATACAAGATACACAGCACTTCGGGCATTTGCTGTGTCATCGGCTGAGTGTCAGACCCACTACATCAAACTGACTGTTCTGCCAACATACATCATCTTGTACAAGTCCATGATATCATGTTCTGCTTGAGAAAAGGTAAAGACTTAATTGCCATGATCAAGCTAAAGAAATGCAAAACTTTGATTCCAGATATTGCTAATTAAAACAAAATTTTAAAACCTTTCTAAATAAAGTCAATAAACGTTGTTTCAATGACTGTTTATTTTAGCTCTACTTACTGTTCCAATGTTTTTATATTGCATACACATATTGAATATTATTTTCTTATATTACTTATTTTTTTGCAAGCTTGGAAACATTATTCCTCTTTAAATTAATATTGCTTAATCACACATCAGCCAGACCATACAGACCACACTCTAGCAACAAGAACTTCCCTCTTTTCAGACACATGGGAATATTGCCATGGTGTTAGACTTACACCTTTTGAGAGCATTAAGAGCAGCACAGGCTCCAGGAACAAGAGTCAGGGCATTTTTAAAAGTTCTGAAGCTGCAATCTCGTAGCTCTGCAATACAGCAGTACCACTGACAACAACAGGCCATAAGCTTTGTGGTGGATTTGCAAAGCTTCAGTCCTGAGGCTTGTCAGCTGTGCTCTGTCTGAATAAATCTTTGTTTCAATTGGAATAGCTGTGTTTGAGCCTCCTCTCACTGACCAGTCCAATACCTCTAATTCGTTTTACTCCCGTTTATCTTTGAACAAAAGCAGTTTTATACAGATGGCTGTAAAAAGCAGGTACTCCACATATAAGGAGATACTTATAATGATATAGTATGAAGAGATACAGGCCTGGGCTGATAGCAGGGGCCTTAAGAAGATAGCTGTGCCTTAAAACACAGGATGTGGTAGGGAGGAATTCTGGAATGGGATGGTAAGAGATGAGTTATAGACTTGGCACAGGTGATTATAAACTCAGCCATAAACAGTAACAAAATGGAAAAAAGTGGGTTTAGAGGTAGCTGAGAGAACAAAAAAACAGTATCCAGTACGTGTAAAATCCAATATACATTATAAATTCAGATGTATCATGGAACAATGAAGAAATAGCAAAGGGATAAAAGTGTGGTAGCAAATGCATAGAAATGATCCCAAATGGTGGATCCTACAGGAAGAAGGAACCATCAATATGCACATCCTATTCCACCTGGCACAGGACTCCAGCTGCTGACAACTCACAGTAACTACCCCACCAGAGCCAAACCACTGACCTTGGGACACAAAGGAGCAGTGGAAGGGTGAGCATAGTCCCCCAAAACGGGGACAAGCTAAAAAATATTCACAAAGTAATATAACTGCATTCTTATTCTTTCTTTTCCTGAAACGTGTCTAGACTAATAATGATTCCTGAATTAGTCTGCTAAGATTTCAACAATGCTAATTCTAAAAATCACATATAGATATGATATCTCTCTCTCTCTCTCTATATATATATATATATATACACTTACATGTATATATACACATAGAAACTTACACATTTTCATTGTCTGTAAACAAGTTTTGGAATGTAGTGATTCCATTGCTGAGGCAAACTCAACACTATCTGTAGTTGCTTACATTGCAACAATGGAGATGAAGGCAGACAAAAGACAGTAATGAAACTATGACCAGCCTAAATTTTGAGCAAAACTGAGTAAGTTCAGTTACAGCTTAAATCAGGGAACACGTCTTGAGGGGCAGAAATTAGAAACATAGGTCAAAATATGACAGTAGACAGTAAGTTCAGCTATGGAAGTCAAAGCTTAATAGATGTAAGCTTTTAGTTCAGTAGGAAATTTAAGGACTCAAATATTTTAAAATTACTAGTTTTCCCATTACAATTCTCATCATCTCCTGTTGAGAACAGTTGAACACAGAGTATTCATATGATTTAGCTTCCTGCAAGTCAATAAACAAAATTAATTCGAAGAGCTTTATTTCCAACTGCTGTTGTCTGTCTAGACAAATTGAATGATGAAACCTTCAGTTGAGAAGTTTTTAATTCAAGTGCATGGTAAATTCATATAGTCAAAACCAAATATTCTCAAGTGGCTTCCTCTTTACACATCTCCTGAAATGCAGTCCTTCAGAATTGCTGGTTCTTCCTAAAAGCAGGGCAGAATTAATACATGCTAAAATTGTGTATATTATTCAGTTTGGGGAAGTCACTGCTAGAAGTTTGCATGGTTTTATCAAGAAAATTTGTGGTATTTTTTCTTTAACCAACATAATGCCCTGAGTTCCATAACTAATCAGATTTCTTGATATGAAATACCAATAACCAAGCAGTAACCCTACAAGTTACAGGGAGTGTAAGAAACAACCTTTAAATACATTATTCTGTGACTGTAAACAGGGATTACCTTACAGAATAAAACTAATGATTTGTCCCATGTCAACATTTGTCATTCAAGCATATGAAACAAGATTGTGTAATGATTCAGACCAAGCACAACGTATGTAAATCAGGCTACAGAATACACACACAGTACAGTCTCCTAAGCCCCTGTAATCAGATGACTGTACAAAGTAAGCGCATGAATAATAGAAGGCACAATACCACACAATCTCAGGCACCTCACTGCAGCCAAGCAAACTGAAGGAAAGGCCTACATAAGTCACAGTTTAACTCACAAATAATCAAAAATTAGCTGTAGTTTAGTACAACGCTTCAGCGTGGTTAGTGCTGCACTTTGCAGGAGCTTTTTTAATTAGGTAAATAATAAGTACAACTGTGCCTGTTTCTCTGGTTTTTGCATAGGTCACACTGATGACAAGCACACAAGAAAAAGAGCTCTGTACTTTGAAGTAATTAATTATACTCTATTTCTCAACAAAAATAATGCCATCAGGTATGAATTAACATCACATAAATCCAGAAAAAATATAAGCAATGACACTTCAAAACACACTTGAAATAAAGTCCAAATTATTTCTAAGGCATTCAGTGCACTCTGACAATTTAGAATTATATGACATTTCTGAAAAAGATATATTAAAACCGGTTACTTTAAGTGTAAATTGGTTATATGCTCTTGTAGTGGAAAATCATGAGAATTCATACACAATGTGAGTAGAACATTACCAAGGTTGAATTTAAATGAAGGATTTTTGGATAAAATATCCATGTAATCATTTCTATTGGCAGTCATATATAGCATGGATTTGCTTTATAATCCATCAGATTTAACCATACTGCAATCCCCTTCGCCATCCCAGTAAGGCAAAACCAACACTCTGAAATAAAACAGGAATTGATTTTTAGATGCAACATTGCAGGAAATGCATCATCTCTGGTGATTCATTGTGCAAACCGTAGCTACCTGCTGGTGACACCTTAGGAATTGTGCGTCTTGACCCTTAAGAGACCTTTGCTCTCAGTATTATACCACTGTATGGATGCAAAGGCAGTACTTGATGACTTTCAACATTACATACATGTGAAAAGAGGGTAGATTTTATTACTACTGCTATTATTTTTTACATCGTCCACTGCACCCTTTTTCACTGCTTCACAATTCAGGATGTTGAAGTCACACATTATAGATAAAATCATACACTTAAATTGTTAAGAAATGAATGCCAATTAGCTATTTATAGTTAAAAACAAACCACTGGGCAGGGTGAGGGGCATGGAAAATAAAGAAAAAAGCACACAACATACATCTGTATCCAATTACTTACAAGTAATTATGACTATAATGTTAATAATTGTCAACAGAGATAGTAAAACTATATCATGAAGTGCATTTTGGTTATTTGCAACAGTTATGATTGCCACAGTGGCAACTGTAGAGAAAAGCCTTTGTAAGTACTCCTTACTAAACTGCAGACAAAAACATAGCTTCTCTGCTACTGCAGTGAGGAAAGTTTATCCACATTTAACACAGTGAATAAATATTGAAATTCTGGAAGTGCTTTTAAGTACTACAATTTTGATTAGCAGCAAAGAACGTATTTCATTTACTTAAGTCTGTTAAATAGTAAAACAAATGTGTATATAAATGTACATGACAAAATTTATGCACACAGATCTATACAATGTGTGGCTGAAGATAGACATATAATATGAAGACATTTTGAAATAGCAGTAAAACCAGCTGCTTTTAAAACAACAATTATTTCAGCTATGCCAGTTGCAAAAAATGACAACTAAAATGGTCCACTAACATTAGAACTTGCTATTATCTAAACGTAAGAAGTGAAATTCCTCCTATTAAAATCATACTGATGATGTTTAATCTGTTTCTAATTCTGCTAGAGTGAACCTACAAATATTCTCTGCCTGGTCATATTACAAAGCTCTTTTTCTTCCTACAGAAGACATATGGACATAAATAAGGTTACTGAACAATCCAGAAAACCTGACTATGCAACTGTTTAAAAATATATTCTAAAAATACAAGGTATTTACTGTTGAGAATTGTGCTTTTTTCCCAATTTATAAACCTGGAAGCATCTTTCCCAATGTTCCTTGTACCGTGCTTATGCTGTAAAGAAAGCTAAAGAGTATGATCATGAAATAACATGTGAGGTCTCTTGAACCTGCCCCACGTTGGTATTCCATCTGGATGCGATTTAATGAGCAAGGCTTCAGCCTTCAGTAATCAGTCTCAGCTGAAGTACAGGCAGGGCAGCTTCACTGGAACACTGGAACAATTCCAAACCCTCTGTTCAGAATCACTTGTTCTCTTCTTTTGCTGGATAGTTCTTTGTTCCCTTTGGGTAGTAGAGATACCTGGGGGGGGAAAATCGGTAATTATTTAGAAGTAAGAATTTCCCACTATTCACATTCACCAGGTACAGGATCAGTCTTTGTGCTACAAGCAGAAAGCTGATGTATGAGCATAATACAGAAGCCAAAGAAGTTCATCAAAATGGTTACAGTTCAGAGTTTATGACAGTTTGATACAGAAATCTCTGGGTGAAATTCTATCATTTATGCTACACACAGGGAATTAGTTTGTCTAATGATCCTCTGACTCAAAATTTATGGACTAGTCTGCACTGCACACAAACAGAATTAGAGCAGCGTGGTGCAAAGGTCTCCCACAGATAATCAATGAAGCCTGAATGCAACATAATGTATTTGTGAGCCAGCTTTAACATAAGTTGCTGATGTAACATCTCCAGACTTCAGCACTATGGAGAATTAGTAGAAAGCAAGTCTTTAAAGATCACTTCTTTCTCCTTTTCTAATTCCTCTATTGGCTGTTACACAGAAAATTAGCACAGAAAGAGAAGGAGCTGCATCTGTCAGCTTTATATTGGTGAAACCTGTGTCATAATCAAGATGGATTATATTGTTATCATTATTCTATGAAAATATGATGTAAAGACTTCTCATAATCAGTGCTGTGACAAAATAAAATAGGTTGTCTCAGTTTTGTCTCAAAACTCTCAGTCCCCAATCCAAGTGTAAGAAATTTCTGAAATTTTCCCTGACCACGTGTGTACAACACGCATAACTCAGATATCCAAAGACATTTCAAAAATTCCTTTATTCACGTGGTCCCTCAGGAAGCCGTGCTAATTTTGATTACTGAAGTACTGAAGGATATGGAAATATTCCAGGAAAGAGGAAAGGAAAAATATGAAAAATAGTTTGTAACTTTGCACACACACTTCAACACATGCAAACAGAAATCCCTAAGCTGAAAGACTGTTATTAAAGTTGTAAAGTCAAGTGCATTTAAGAAAAAACAAAACATATAGACTGAAGGTTGACAGTAAACTTCCATTCAGCCCAATATGTGGATAACATAATCCTTGATGAGGCACTGTATCTGTGCAAAAATTGGAATCATAGAATGGTTTTGACTGAAAAGGGCCTTTAAAGATCATGTAGTCCAATGCTCCTGCCATGGGTGGGGATGTCTTTCATTAGATTAGGTTCCCAAAGTGCGATCCAACCTGACCTTGAATGCTTCCAGGGACAGGGCAGCCACAACTTTTTCTGAGCAACCTGTTCCAGTGACTCACCACTGTCATAAAAAACCCCCCCTTCTTCCTTAAGCCCAATCTATCCACTTTAAGTTTAAAACCACTACCTTTTACGCTGTTGCTACAGGACCTGGTAAAAAATTTATCTCTTATAAGCCCATTTTAAGTTTTGAAAGGCTGCAGCAACAGCTCCCTGGATCCCCTTTTGTCTTTCTTGTACTTTCTTGGTGAAATTTGAAATCCTTGCTATAACACACAAGTTAATAAAGAAAGCAACACTAAATTTTTCTCCCATATGGGCAAGCAACATAGGGCAAAGTTTCTTACCTTCCAATACCTTTGTTCAGTGCTATACAGGTTAAAACTCTTCAGCTCCTTCCATGACACAGATGTCTAGAACTACAGGACTCCATGCAAACATGGAAAATTCAGGAGACTGAGGTGGTTTAATGATAAAATGACCCAGTAAAATAAAGTTATCCTTTCTTTTTATATAATTTTCACCTGATCAGTCTTAAATAAAAAGTTTCAAATTAACTTTCAGAACTGGAGTTGAGCCTATGATGAAGCCTAAGAATTATCTTTTTGGAGTACCATGTCAGAAACATGAAGATCTGATTTCCCCTTATTAGTAAATGAAGGTTCTGTTAGCAAAAAGGGAGTATTCAAGGACAAGGGACACAATACTTAGAGGAACAATGTGCCTGTTAGCACTATACTGACATCCTTGAATAGCTTTTGTTTTATCTTGCACATCTAACTATGTAACAATGTGCGATTCCTCCTCCAGCCATAGTCATTAAGGAGATCTTGAAACAGGTGAAAAAGAATTTATCTTTGTATGGCCCTGATTTCTGAACGCTGAAGCCAACCCCATCTTCTATTTCTTAAAAAACTTTCAGATTGTCTTTTGTTTATCATAAAAGCTCCTGAAGTACCTTTCAACAGCATCGTGCTGTGACATGGAAAGGTATTACATTCTTATCAACTAAATTGCCCTAGTTGGGCTGAACCACTAAAGACTCAAAAACAAACAAACAAATAAACAAAATACTCCAACCCCCCCCCACTTCCCCTTTAGAACAGCTGAGAATGTTTATTTGACAGCAGTCTGTTTGCACAAGAACAATTCCAGATTACACGGAGCTTTCACAACCATCTTAAGTAGGAAGGTGCCTTCTTATTTGATGTTCTTTGACAGACTTCATGCAAGAATTCCACCAAGCAGACCCCTCAGACATACAGAAGTCATTCTCAAAGTAAGTCTTTTCCTCAAACTGGTAGAAAGACCTGCTTCAGGACTGCCACAGCAAACCCACCTTATCTTGGCCAAACAAGTCTGTAACGACAGATGCTCCTATTCAAAGACAGAGAGCTCATACAAGGGCGTCTGAGAGCTCAGGGCATGTGATCTCTGCAAGGAATCAGAGCCACCTGCCTGCTGTTGAAAACAGTCATTCCCACAGTCCAAATGCTGACAGACAGCTTCATAAACATGTACTTTTTCTGCAGAAAGTGTGACTTCAGGCATTTCCATTGTCAGGAGACCACTTAATTTTGTGTATCCATCACTGAACTGTGTCAATGACTTGGTGCCTACCAGTGAGCCTAAACTCAGGCCAGATGGTCTTTCATTTTTTCCACCAAGAGGTGAAATGCACCTTTCCACATGTCTCATTGCTAAAGAGAATCTTCAGCTGAGTGAGGGGAGAGGTTCTGCTGCAATGGCAATCCTACCACATGAGCAGATTAGTCTGCTACTTGTATCGGAAAGATCTCCAGATCACTTCTCTGTTCTACACAACACAATGTCATGAGGAATAGCCAGGTTATCTATCTTTTATACCTAGCAGTCCTAAGACTAGTCAAATCTACCAGTCTTGATGCTAATAAACTGCTAGAAAGCAGTAAATAGTTTCTGCTATAGTCCCTATAATTCTGATCCATAGGGGGGAAAGCCTTAAAAACAAACAAACAAAAAACAAAAACAAAACAAACAACAAAACAAACAAACAAACAAACAAAACCAACTCACCCAAAACTTATTAAGCAACATGGGAAAAGTGTTTTGTTACGGTATTGTAATATCAGAAAAAAATATTTCCAGTTCTTTCTGGTTATCATTTAGGTCATCCCTGAAGTGACCAGAACATTCCTGTAATTCTCTAAAACTATGGTTAGCAGTAAGTTTTTCATTGGCCATTTGATTTGACATGCACAGCTGCTAATACCCTAGGATCCAAGGTGCATATTTTTCCTAGTTTATAAGTCATCATTTGTCTAGATTTCAACCACTACCATGAAGCCTGGCACATGTATCTTCTGAGTACAGCCAATATTTGTGTGGCTGCAACAACCTGGTAAAAATCATGTCTCCAGTAAGTGTGAAAGGTGCAGTGTGACTATCACCAAGTGCAGCAGCACACCCTATCCAGCAAGAGTCTTTTAATCCATCTCTTGGCCAAATGTTTCAATGTCAGTCAAACTCTCCATATTAATCAATATGACAATTATTAGTCACTGTTCAATCCTAGGAGCTGGATGAAGTTGAAGGTAGCCTCAATTGCTACACGAGGTTTTCCTGTTGCTTTTAAGTTCTGTAGGATCTGAGACTTAGGGAAAACAGACCGATAGTGCCTCTTAGTGGAAGGACAGCAAACTCCAAAGGCGTAGGGAATGCTGGTCTGTGACAACAGAGCGCCATACTCACAGTGCCACACAGCCCCTCCGCTGGCAGCCATCAGAACTGCAGGGGGTCAGGGAAACTGCTGCAGTCACCGATGTTTAGAAATTAGAGGCGGAGGGGAAGAAGGAAGAATAATAATAAAAATAGTAAAAAAGTAGTGCTGAGTTTTAGCAGAATTTATCTCCTTGAGTAGAAGTCCAATTCAACAGAATACTGGTATGACTCTAATAAACATTGTTGGCCAAAACAATCTTCTTTGGTATGTGTAAGAAGTAGGAATCAACATGAACAACCATTTGGAAGAAAAAAACAATTATCAGAAAATGCCTGGCAACATTAGCTGGAAGGGGTGCCGGGAGAGAATAAAAAGTAGCAGTGTCTTAAATCACCCAGGTATCACTAAGTCAAAAAATCCACTTTAGATTCCAGGAGTGTTGGAGCTGTGTACTGTAATCTATTGTCTGGTTTGGTATCTTCTAGAACATTAAAAAAACATTAACTAAGCTAAGTACAGATTTGAATCCATTAGTCATCTAACACAATTCAAGAGGTGCATTAATGTTGAAGAATACTTAATTAACATGGTTAAGAATTTGAAGATAGAAAAAGCTCCAGTAATGCATTTCTATTTTCAAATTATGGACCACAGACCCAATACAAATGAGGGCTGCCTCAAAAAGGCACAATTCAGAATTTGCTGTCATTCCTGAGCTATATAATCCTTCTGTGAATAATACCTTGAGCTATTCTTTGAGTAGTTAAAAATGCATAGATATCATTAGAGCTAGACTTGACAGTTTTCCTCTTCATGAAAATAGCTCTTTATAACTGCAAGAATAGTTGTTTCTCTATTTCTAAAAATTCAATAACAATGGAAAAGATTGCATTGAAGAAAGTTAAGAAAACTAAATGTGACAACATATAAATATATGCATTTGGTTATAAAGTCTATTTCCTTCTTGCATTGCAATCATTCTTCTTCCTACAAAACTAATGCTGAAACGTTTCTCACAAACAGACCTATGATCATATGAGCTTGTACTGCTTTTGCCTGGGATAGAGTTAAACTTCTTCATAGGAGTTTGTATGGTGCTTTGTGTTGGATTTTTTTCACTGAAGACTGTGTTGACAACACACTCATGTTTCAGTTACTGAATCTGGGAAGGGACACAGCAGGGACAGCCGACCCCAACTGACCAAAGGCATGTTCCACACCATATGGCATCATGCTCTGCAATAAATGCTGCAGGAAAGAAGGAAGGGCAGGACAGGACATTCGGAGTTATGGCACTTGTCTTCCCAAGCAATTGTAAGATGTGATGGAGTCCTGCTTTGCTGGAAATGGCTGAGCATCTGCCTGCTGTTGGGGAGAGATTGAATTCCTTACTTGCATGTGCAGCTTTTGCTTTACCTATTAAACTGCCTTTATCTCAAGCCAAGAGCTTTCTCACTTTTCTTTTTTCAATTCTCTCCTCTGTCCCACTGCAGGGGAGTGAGCAAGTGGTGCTGAGCTGCCCATGGGGGTTAAACCACAACAGAGCTACAGCACTCAGCTGAACACAATTCCCCTCTGACCACTGCTATTTTGGTTTATTTATAACAAATCTTCTTTTCATATAACTGAGTTTCTGCTTGGATAAGGTCTCTTCATGCAATTTATTAAAAATAGATTTCTGCATGAATTTGGATATTACATGTGTACTTCAATATTAAGAAAAAAAAAAAAAAAGCATGATGAAATTTTGAAACCAATACTCATTGTCCTATTCATAAACAGACTCACAAACAAGGAGCCTGCCTTTCATGCAGTATAATATTAAATCAGAAAGCAAAAAGGAGAAAAGTGGCACAATGGATGTGAATGGAATAATTTTGAAACATTACAGGGTTGGGGTTTTTTTGCATGTTTACCCAGTTTCTGCATAAATAAGTAATACAATTGAAGTGCTGAGTAATTTCAGGGGATTAGTGATAAATGGGCACAAGTTGATTATTCAAGATAAAGCTGAGGGTCATTATCCTCAGCTGGTCATTAATTCCCATGAAATGACTGGTATTGAGATAGTAATTACTATTATAATGAAAATTAAAAAAAAAAAAAAAAAGGCATGACATTTTTCTTATGAAGCTGTCTCACTTTCTAAAGAATTCATGTTTCTCTCACCACCTGATTAAGTTACTTCAATAATTTCTAACCCTTTATACAGTTCATTTGTCCTACTACAATTTTCATGTCACTGCCTCACTTAAGGTTTGTTTTCCCATCTTGTATTCTTGGAATTTCACGAGGGCACAGCAAAAGGCAACAGCAATGGGAAAGAAAGGCACTGCACATAAATCCCCCCCCACCAAACCCTACAAAAAACAAAAC